>JAVJAQ010001353.1:932272-1341043 GCA_032362365.1 Zygogramma bicolorata
ATTCGAAATCACGTCATCCATTGCCAGACCCCTATTACGATTTTAACCCCCTGCCAGACACCCTTAAACTTCATCATTATAATTTTACTTGCGTTTGCCAGTATTTGAAGCGTTTTCGTGACGCCATCTACTCAATGATGTCGACATATCCTTTTACTTGACATTGTCTTAGGGGTGGAAAACGGTGTCAAAGTTTGTGTGGGTCAACGTACTTCAATCTACTCCAAATCCTGCATAAATATTCTTCAACAGAATTGATGGGAGACGCGTTTCGTATTTTACTGAAATTCATTAAAAAATTCAAATCAATAGTGAGTACGAAATTTGTCAAACTGAGTCTATAAGATATTTAGGTATAATTATTGACAGGAATTTAAAATGGGACTATCATATTTAATACGCCATGAAGAAGTTGAGATACCTCATTCCAAAATTCAAGTTTCAACAATTTCTTTCAGTGAAACACCTTGAAATGATATATTTTTCTCTGGTAAAGTCTCAATTGAACTATGGCATTCTAGGATGGGTTGGTGTGAAACAAACTTTTCTTCACAATCTGGAAGTGATTCGAAGTTTTTTTTTATTATATATCAGCAAAATTATCTATGTCCTTCTGATCTTTTATACAGTAAAAGTGAAAAAATTGATATAGTACAATTGTTTATATATAGAATTTTAAGTCATATTTTCAAAAATAAAAAAATAATTTCAACGATCATTTATATGACACAAGAAATAATTTGACCTTGAAAAGTAAATCGAATAAAAAACTATCTACCAGGAATTTTATGTATATCATACCAAGAGTATATGATGTATTGCCAACTCTTATTGAAAAAATCAAATCCTTTTTATCCTTCAAAAAAGAAGTGAAAGAATGGTTCCTTACAACTGATCGATGTTTTTTCCGGAATCTAATGAATCGATGATTCATTATAAAAAGATCTTGAATAATTTTCATGTTCGTTGAATAATGAAATTTTAGTATTTTGTAGAATAACATATCCTTAAAAGTATCACTTCGTGAGGTTTGTGTTGATTTATCCATACAAATGTATATAATTACAAGATTGTTTCTTGTATTTATTCATGAATAAATTTCATTATTGTTATATTATTGTCTAACGGGGTGAAAGAGGAGTTTATAACTTTTTCGACTTCTTTCAAACACTCTTTCGAATGCAGAGCTGTGATGAACCTGATCAAACTTAGTATTGAGAACTACATCATATAATTGCATAACAAAAATAATCACCGCCCAACGAAGTTGTCACGGGTCAGCTAGTTATTTTATATTTTTCGAACTTTTCTTTGGCAGGTGGTAATCTTTCATTTCAATTTTACTGAATTTTCAGCCGTTCATTGCCCCGTTGTACCGCAAAGGAGAGGTCTAACTGTGAATACCCAGAGCACGAAAATGAACACGAGATTGAAGTTTTCCTGTATCAATGGAAATGCATTGATCGGTGCTCCAGAAATCGTTTGTCTCCCCTCCGGGAACTGGAGCTCACCGTTTCCGATATGTGAAAGTGAGTAGAACATTAGAAATATAATGAACAAATCCTGAAATCCTCAACAGTCCTCATACGATTCTTACACATTCATCTATCACAAACTCCAAGAAAGATTCATTATGAATTTTTGATTTTACAAATATTATTTGTATGTTTTTTGAGGAAGTAAAAATGTTCTGAAATCAATTTTTTGGGATTTCTATCCCCTTTGGCGACGTTCCCGAAACTACTCTGCCTCCTTTTACAACCCTTTTTTGGAGTATTCACAATAGAACTGCAAGGTTTGGTACGTAGAGTCAAAATATGACACTAGCAGACAGCTTCCGAAACGTGGGGAAAGTGGAGAGAAAACCGGAAAAATTTGATTCCAGAACATTATTTGTTTTTACAACCTGATAATGCATTTCATGACATTGTTGTAGTTTTTTTGTTGACACCAGTATCAACAATGCTATTGTGAAAGTAGTTGAATTTTGTCCATGATACTCCTTTTCTTTGAACATTATATCTATAGTGGATACAAAATAAAAACTGTTGCACGCCATCGATAACGACATAATAATAATAATAATGATAATAATAATAACAGTTATTTATTCCCAAGAAACTACAGTTTATATATAGGAAATATTTATATAATACTTTCATTAAAAAGCTCAATCAGAATTGTTTATTACTCATTTTTCAAAAAAAATTATTCTAACAAATAACGCTTCATAGCAACTTTGAATTTGGTCATTTAAGGAAACCATTTTATTCCAGAGGGTAATCCATTATATGTGATAACACCTTTATAGAAAATAGATTTTCTGGAAAATTCCGTCTTGAGATTTTCTGTTAACAAATTATTGAACTGCCTTGTTTTGTGGTTATGTATGTTAGATTTAAAAAATTTCATAATAGAATGTTTCTTATTATAGAGTAAGATCCCAGAGCAATCAGACATAACTTATTTTCACACGGACGAAACCTGAAGTTTTCAGTAGCGTCTCGTGTGCCTTGAATGCCTACGCGCTTTGTGGAACTTGCCGAGTGACACCTGGGCAGGTATCAGGTGAGAAAGGTAACTAAAAATAAGAATTATTTAACTTAAATTCACATGGCTGATTTTCATATATGTCATGTAGAATATTATTTTAAAGTAATATCATAAGTGTCAGACACTTTTGATGGACCAGAGCTTTCATCAGTCGCTTTTAAGCTACCCAAAAAATAAATGAACTTTACTTATTTTTACATGTCTGATTTTTTAATATGTTATTGAAGTATTTATTTAAAAGTTATATTCAATCAGTAAGACAAATTAGAGTGACCAAACATCCCCTAAGACAAAAATTATTCAGCCAGAAGTATGAGGGCGAGAGTACTATGCATGCGATTCAGAGTGAATGAGACGTCCATAATAACTCGGTTTCCCTTCTCAAACTCACCGTCTGTTTCATTCTACTGTGTATGTGCTGTTTGTGTGTAATATAACTTATAGTATACAGTATAGTCAGTGTTGTTTTTTAAGGCACAATTGTGCCAAAAGGGGCACTATGGTAAGCACTTTGAGAAATTGGTCGAAAACGGGCACAATTTTAAGATTCCGTATTTTCGTGGTTCCGTGGTCATTTTCACTTGTCTAAATTCTCACTTTTCATTTCATTTTCCTCAACAATCCTGTTTCCTGTTAGTATGAAATTTAAAAATTATGATTTCTATGCAATACATACATGATTTCTCAACGTTCAGATTGGTAAACATTAAAAAATGGAGCTTCATGTAGTATTTGATATGCAATTGATGGAATTCCGCAGGTTTTTGGGACCTAAATTGCCTCCTTTGGGGCTTTGGACAAACCGTCTACTTTTTGCGAGGACAAACGCTAACTCGAATGTGACTCAAGTGGCAATTTTTCATATTTATAATATATTATTGAATATATTTATATTTTTACGATGCAGAAAAACTCCAAGTCGTCTCCACAATTTAATATTTGAAAGATGTTCAGTACGGTGATTCAGTACATGTTTCGAACCTACATAGGTTCATCATCAGCTGAATTTACATTGAATTCTACAATAAAGGAAGAGTAATATAATATTAGTTGATAAATGAAGTATAAAATTTACTTACATGGAGATGAAAAAAATAGCAAATTCACATGGTGAAGTTCAAAAGGACATAAAAAATTTGGTTGGGTTAGGTTATTTTTCTAATATTGCATATTGGGAATAAGGGCTCCAAGCCCCCCAATCTTTAATGTATTTATGGTGTTAGGGATGTCCCGAATTCCCCTAATATCAAATTAATCATAATTGTCACTACAAAAAAATTTTTTATGTCCCTTTGAACTTCACCATGTGAATTTGCTATTTTTTCATCTGCATGTAAGTAAATTTTATACTTCATTTATCAACTAATATTATATTACTCTTCCTTTATTGTAGAATTCAATGTAAATTCAGCTGATGATGAAACTATGTAGGTTCGAAACATGTACTGAATCACCGTACTGAACATCTTTCAAATATTAAATTGTGGAGACGACTTACAGTTTTTCTGCATCGTAAAAATATAAATATATTCAATAATATATTATAAATATGAAAAATTGCCACTTGAGTCAAATTCGAGTTAGCGTTTGTCCTCGCAAAAAGTAGACGGTTTGTCCAAAGCCCCAAAGGAGGCAATTTTGGCCCCAGAAACCTGCGGAATTCCATCAATTGCATATCAAATACTATATGAAGCTCCATTTTTTAATGTTTACCAATCTGAACGTTGAGAAATCATGTATATATTGCATAGAAATCATAATTTTTAAATTTCATACTAACAGGAAACAGGATTGTTGAGGAAAATGAAAAGTGAGAATTTAGACAAGTGAAAATGACCACGGAACCACGAAAATACGGAATCTTAAAATTGTGCCCGTTTTCGACCAATTTCTCAAAGGGCTTACCATAGTGCCCCTTTTGGCACAATTGTGCCTTAAAAAACAACACTGACTATACTGTATACTATAAGTTATATCACACACAAACAGCACATATACATTAGATTGAAACAGATGGTGAGTTTGAGAAGGGAAAACGAGTTATTATGGACGTCTCATTCACTCTGAAGCGCATGCATAGTACTCTCGCACTCATACTTCTGGCTGGATAATTTTTGTCTTAGGGGATGTTTGGTCACTCTAATTTGTCTTAATGATTGAATATAACTTTTAAATAAATACTTCAATAACATATTAAAAAATCAGACATGTAAAAATAAGTAAAGTTCATTTATTTTTTGGGTAGCTTGAAAGCGTCTGACAAAAGCTCTGGTCCATCAAAAGTGTCTGACACTTATTGACATTACTTTGAAATAATATTCTACATGACATATATAAAAATCAGCCATGTGAATTTAAGTTAAATAATTCTTATTTTTAGTTACCTTCCTCACCTGGTACCTGCCCAGGTGTCACTCGGCAAGTTCCACAAAGCGCGTAGGTATTCAAGGCACACGAGACGCTACTGAAAACTTCAGGTTTCATCCGTGTGAAAATAAGTTATGTCTGATTGCTCTGGGATCTTGGACTATTAGTCATAATAGAATGCAAAATATTTTCAGTTTATAAATAGAATTGATGTCGAGGAGACGATTTGGTTTATAAATATTCCTTGTTGGTTCCAAATAAGGTAAATAAAAAATGCATTTAGTTGCTTTATTCTGTAAAGACTTCAGTGGTTTCAGAATGGTATTCCACGCAGTACCCCATATGCTGATTAAATATTGTAATTTCGAATAAATTAATGAAAAATAAATTAATTTTAGATATTCCAAAGGTATATAGCTCCTTATCTTGTACAAAATTCCAATGACTGGTGATATTTTTTTTCGGATCAGATCAATATGAATATTCCACGAAATATTTCCATCAATATTCAGACCTAAAAATTTTATATCACATGACCTGTAAATTTTTTGTTGTCCTAGCAATGAAAATATCGATTGTGATAAAATTGGTTTTTTATCAATGAACAAGAAATATGATTTTTCGAAATTTAAAGTGAGTTTATGAACATTGAGCCAAATAAATATTTGTTTCAAATCATTTTCCATTTGACATTGGATCACTTGCAAATCTTTATTGAAATATATTAAAGTTGTATCATCAGCAAATAATAGCAGTGATGTTCAATTCTGAAATTAACACACTGGTACCAATCCATTGATGGAAATGCATTGGAACGTTTATATTGAATTTCAAATTTGGCGTCTGTTATTCTTTGGCATTTGGTTGGCATCACTCTCGATGTTACCGCAATCTGTTTGAAGTCTGTTGTTTATCAATTGACAATAGTCTTTTAAAAATGAAAGTTCTATGTTCAGTTTTTTTTGTACTTAAAATTAGATAATTGTGATCAAAATCTGTGTCTTTCGATCGTTCTATTGAAGTATCAGTCTCAGGCTCTTAATAAAAATGCCAAAAGAGGTAAAAATATCGCTGTCAAATGTTGGTGATATCTTCGATTAGTTATATCGAAAGAGAACGGGAAAATAATGTCCCTACCCTTCCCTCACCGGATGTTAGAGAGCTGAATTGAATACAACGTAGTAAATTATTTTTATAATCTACAGTCAGATATACATGTGTTGCAGCAGATTTGAAGTCAAGTCTGTATACTACTGTCAGTGCGATTTCTCAGAAGATTAAAGATAACAAAGCTCACAAACCACCAAAACGCTCACAAATACTGCAGTACTGGAAATAGGTATTATGGGTACTATGAAGGAACGCTGAAAGTATTTGCAGGTTATAAATATGAGACGATCTCGATTTTTCGAAATAGTTTTGGCATAGGTTCGGAAGAATACGGTGTGAGAGGGGCACCATACTCACTGTTCAAAAGCTTTCTTGAAAATAGACAACAATGTGTCAAAATTGGTGACAACATCAGAACAGTGAAATATGGTGTTCCCCAAGGAGCCGTATTAGGACCAATACTATTTAGTGTTTATCCAAATGACATATTCAAAGTAGGATTTGAAGGTGAAATAGTGAGTTTTGCAGATGATACGGTAGTAATAGATAAAGCTGATACCTGGCAAAATTTGAAATCAGTTGCAAAACATGACTTTTCTAAAATTATTGAATAGTTCGATAGTAGACTACTTACGATAAATGTGGAAAAGACTCACTATATTTTCTTCACTTCCTATACAAAATACCTACCTCACTACAAAACATTGACCATACCGAAGGAAAATGAACAGCCAATAACTATATCCTCTGTTACACACATCAAATATCTTGGAATTTATGTTGATGCCAACCTAAAATGGGATGTTCATATCACCTTTGTAATAAAAAAAACTGAGAACTATGTTGTATGAAATAATGATTATTACCACCATCTATAACACCGAACAATTGCGTATAATTTACTTCTCACTAATAGAAAGCCATTTAACCTACGGTATTATATCATGGGGAGCAGCTTTGAGAATTCACATCTCAGGACTTGAAACTACCCAAAAATATATATTGAAAACCATCTACCGAAAACCCAAAAAATACCCAACAGATGAACCTTTCAAAATTACCAAAGCGTTTGATATACGTCAACTAAATTTTCTGAAGGTTAATATTTAACAACACTCTAGAAAACATGAACTCTCACCGATAGAACACAACCACAACACCAATAATTATATCATCAAACCTGAAAAATATGTCATGCAGAGAACTTACCTTTATCTTGGGCCGAACTCCCTCCCACAAATATTGAAACGAATAACACCAAAGATACCATCTCTCTCCGCTCATGCGTCCATTCATTCATTCATTTTTCTTTTGACTATTTTGTTATATATTAACATGACACTGTTGTGCATATTTGCATTTTTATATTTCCTATATATATGTAGGTGATCTTATATCATATACAAGATATTTCATCAATTGTAGACGTATTATTTATTTATATGAATTTTATGCTCCTTATATGTGATATGTTATTATTATTAACTTTAGATTGATTGTACCTCCCATCTTATACCCTCCGCACAGACTTGATCTTCTCTAGGGTTGCCCATTTTTATTTTCCTCCCTCCCTTTTTTTCTGCATTGTCATATTTATGTACAATAATGTAAATATAACTAACTCTAAGTTCCCTATAGGAAAACTAGGAAAGAGCTCTTTCATAGATGAACTTCCACATTTCAATGAATGATATACATGTACTTATTAACAAAGGAGGTTGGTGAAAATTTTCAATTTTCCTTCTTTCATATTCAACACATCAGTTTGATTTATATCTAAAATTCCATATTCTATAACAATCTGGCTACAGTTCACTTAACCATCTTAACCACCCCCATGGTGACGTGCACAGTTTTTGAATTGTACCAGCTATAGATGTCTATGCAATTTCTTATATCCAATATGGCTTGTAGGTATTGAATGTGGTGAAGTAGGCGGTGTGCTAGGAGACCATCTGAAGGTCCTGGTGGTATCCAGAGAGGTAGGAGGGAGAGCTATTTTCAGCTGTGAGCCAGGTTTCGGCCTCAGAGGGCCACCTGAAACGATTTGTCAAGCTAGTGGAGATTGGGCGACGCCTTTTCCCACCTGCGAAGGTTAGTTTTCGTCGAAAGGGAACCAGATACGAACGACTCCAGAATTCAAATTTAACGAAAAGTAATTTTTCCGAAACAATTGCACATCATTTATTGACACGGTTGAGTTTCTTCATACCAGTTCATAAATTGGCAACCACTTTAGAAAAAAGCCTCCTTCCTATCTGGTTGTCTGGTTTGTTTCAAAGGAAAATGTGAGATTTCGAAGATTTAGTATAAACAGCAAATATCTTGATATCACTGAACCCTTAAGCCTGGTCTATTCCGTTTGCTCATTGATTTCCCTGTAGCAGTAAACTATATACAGATCGAACTACTCTTCCTGGAAATGAAGATTTATCGTGTAAGAGTTGTGACTTTAACACCCATGAAGTCCTTCTTGCAGGGAAGATATCAAACAAAATATCAAAATGGTAAATGCAGTTTCTAGCAACCTCCATTGTTCCCTACCTGCGTTCTTACAATTTCTTGTATGTCAATGAATTAATGAGTTATGTTCAATAACTATGACATATTTTTGAAACGACTTAAATTCCTATATTGAGGGCAAAATCACTTTGACTCTCAGTATAAAAAGTGATATCATTGGCAAATGAATAGTACATTACATTGAACGTGAAGGGTAGATAACTGTGTGAAAAGTATAGCCAATTGATTCCATACCGTATTTCAAAAAATTGTTAATAGAACGTTGTGTTAAGTGGTTATCCTTAGCATTAAATATCCTGTGCTATTTTAAATTCCTTAAATCGTTCTTTTCCTTTGTTGAATTTTGATATTTTGGGTGCACTATTCATATAAAATCATACACAACCGGAATTATCTTCAATAATTATTTTTCTACACCTTTACAATAATAATAATACATCTATGTTGTTCATAATCTGTTTCATAATGAGATATATTATGAAACGGATCGAAAATCTGTATCGTAATGAAACATCTGATCATTTGAAAATTCAATTCACTGGCGGAAGGCTTCCAAATCAGTGGAACCCACAATATAAATATTAATATAATATTTATAGTTCTTCATCTTGCATCATTACATGATCGATGCATAATATACTGTCGGGCACCTAGGCTATCATAAAATTGTTTATATTCGTTGACAACAATTTACAGAGTCAAGGACATTTGGTTCGAGAATTTGTAAGTTGCCCGAAAATTTCAACATGCCTTTATGGCTGTGGTGCATACAACAGGTTATGTATACGAAAATTCAAAATCAAGAATCTTGATTCAGCTTTCGGGCATCGAGGACAGGACGGCTTATCTGATAATTTGGTGCTGTTTCGATAGCAACGATGTACTTAAACCATTCAGTCAATATGTGAAACGAATTACGGGTTCCGAAAGAGAGAAAAGCTGATGAAGGTTCACTACCTCAAACCTCCCCATCACAAAAATAAGAACAACTTGGCTTGGAGGATCGCAAGAAATCTCTCAGCCAATGTTGTGCATTTTTTAGTGTTTAACATACAGCCTAGGTTCCTTCGGTCGAAATACTGTTTGCTGTCAACATTCTCATTAAAAAAAAATGACAGGCCGGTTGAAACGGTGAACACGTAGTGAACAGTGAACAAAGAAGAGAATAAATCAGATTTTTGTTTTACTATTAGAATAAGTTTTATTTTACCCCTGTAGAGGGAGTAATCATCACGACTGCCTATAATGCCCTAAGGCATATTGTTCATCATCACGAATCTCGTATCCTAGATACAAACAACCAGTTATGATGGAATGAGCAAAGCTAATTGTTATAACCTTTAAATTATTATCTCATAATGGAATCTCTGAAATCTCACATTCCATATATATGCATATGCTTCGGAAGAATTTCAATGAAGATCTCGTTGAAGAAATCCTGTTGAATAATTGATGTTTTACAGAGGTTCATTGCGATAATCCCACGCCTCCAGAGAACGGTTACATCCAAGGTAATGGACCATACAAGGCTGGGGACGTGGTGCAATTCAATTGTAATCCCGACTACATGATGGAAGGTCAGCCGATTATAGCGTGCCAAGAAAACTCAAGATGGTCAGGAAAATTGCCGAAATGTAAGAAAGACGTGAATTCCTTTCTGATTGATGATGAATAAGAACCCATCTGATTTGTTCACGCTTTTATCACTTATCTCCCTACCGGTATCTTAACATGCTGTCAATTTATTTGGTTTCGTGGTGTGCCGCCAACTCACTTCATTTCAATTCTCGAAAAACTGTATCAGTACGGTTTCATCGCAGACAAAAAATCTGTTCAAATCTTGAAATTGAAATCAATTCGAATAATGATGAAGAATTTCATTCAATAATAATTATTAATTACCATGTACAATAATAAATGATATACAGTTGCTTTACTGAACTTAAAAAAGCTCACAAAGTGTAAAACTTGTGAGACTATAACAATTTAAATAAAAAATATTATTAAGTAATACTATTAATTTGATAATTTTTTCAAAAATATAGCTTCATATATTCAATAAAATACGAATAATATGTCTCATTGTTATTAGTATCTTGTTGAAATAAGCAATTTTTCATTTTGAATTTATAGGAGTATATTGATTTTGTAATTTTGATTTCATCTGGTAGTATATCAAACAATTTTTTCTTTACATATGAAGAAATTCTACTTTTGTTTCTTGTATCATTTGAAAGATTGTTGAAATTGATCTTTTTTTCATTTTGAAATCAATATTCTGTAAACAAATAATTGTACAATATCAATTATTTTATATTTTTTATAAAGGAAATCAGATGAAAACATATAATTTTGATTATAAATTATTTTCAAAAATTATCTTTGGATGACTCCGAGATTGTACAGAAAATTTTGTTTAACACCTTTCCACCAAAGAATACCACAATTCAGTGGAGACTGAATCAGAGAATAATAAAGCATCTCAAGATGTTTGACAGTAAGGAATCTTTATCCGATGAATGTAAATTTTTGGGACTCACGCTAGATGATTGTCTGATTTGGAAGAGTCATTGTAATGGACTGATATCGATACTAAGTTCTGTTTCGTATCTGATACGAAATCTCTAGCCGATATTATCCACTGAACATTTAGTGAATTATTACTATGCATATATAGAACCTAGAATCAGATATGGCGTTTGCCATTGGGAAAGCTCCTCTTTGGCTCCAAATGTATTTATTACCCGTAGAAAGATTGTACGAATTTTAGCAGGCATTTATCAGAGAACCTTCTGCAGAGATTTATACCAACATTTAAAAATTCTAACTTTCAAAGATATTTCAATTTTTTGAAATTTGTAAGTAAGTAAGTTTATTCACACATCACATATCAGAGTAACATATATCATGTAAATACAATACAGAGTGAATAAAACTAAAACGGCACTATTTGCGAAACACATGTCTGTGTTTGTATACAAAGTGGGGTTGAGTGCCGTTCATACATGTAAGACATGCATGACAAAAAAAAACAATACAATATTTGTATAAATAGTTCTTTAAAACGAGATGGATAAAATTTAAAAAAATATCTAAAATTGATGTGGTCGATTATTAAAAGGTAGGTAATGTACGTTTGGGACATATTGTGTATTCATACACACTAAAAGGTCGAAATATGATCGCGATTCCCTTCTACCATAATGTAAATACAAGAATAAATCCCGTCAAATTTAATATAACCGCTAACTCACCTACTTATTCGGGGCTAAAACTTTACAAACGGACTAAATTATCGAAAACTACTGATAGAATTTGGGTTTTCAAAAATACCCTTAGGAGGAATATAATTTTTATTCCATAAATGAGTTTCTCAATTTGTAATTTTCTTCCTCTATCACATTGATTTAATGAAGCTGGAGTTGTATGAAGTTGATATGTTCTGTTCTATATTGTATGCCTATGACAATCCTTCATATTTTCTGTGTTTGGTTTAATTTCACTTCAAGATTTTTTTTATGTATGTACAAAATGCTATTCGAGCTATGCTATAACTTTGTTAGTTCAACAGGATTAATGGAGAATGATTTCGAAGTGAAAACGCTGTGGTTCCCTTCGTTAAGAAGTTAAGGCCTCTCAAGGTACCCTTCACACCAAAGTTTCAGATTGTAAGTCGCAGAATCATGAATCGACTTTCATCATGAGAAACGAAAATACTCTTGAAGAGAAGTATTGAGTTGTGAAGGGGATCGGTGACTAAAAACAAATGTTTCAATAGTTTCACCAAGGATCAATAAAAAATGTGCTCATTTTTAACCTAATTAGATCTCAGGTTCTCATTGCTAGTTGATATAAAATAACAACTGGTTTATTTATTTATTGATTACATTCAGCAGGACAACCCCATTTACAGGAGGTAATAATATATATGTATACATCATTGGATAAGATACGAGTGTGACATTTCAGAGAAAAATTAACAACAGAGAGTGTAGAGTCAATCAATTAATGTTTCGTTTGAACTGTTTTATATTATGAGCCAACGTGAAGATCAATGTGATGTACCTATACAAGCAGGAATTTATGCTATACCCCAATGTGCCGGAACAATCAATCAGAGGTCCCAACGAAATGGGAGGATCAATATTTTCACGGATAGCCAAGCTTCACTTAGGGCACTGGAAAATCCCAGAGTGACATCTAGATTGGTAAGGGAATGCCGCGAGGAACTGAAACATCTGGCAGACCATACTAGTCTGACTCTACAATGGGTCCCAGGTCACTCAGGTATCGCAGGCAATGAAAAAGTCGATGAGCTTGCAAGACAAGGATCATCAACACCAAACACTGGACCTGAGCCAGCAGTGGGGGTACCCAAAACAACGGTAGGGAATCACATGAGGAATTGGGTGAGAACAAAACAGAAATAACTGGGGACATCTACCCAGTAGCGCCCACGGAAGAACTTTCGTTAAAAGGACCCTCGAGGAAAAAGACCTGCTTCAGTGTAACAGGAATCAAATAAGGGTTATAACAGGGCTGTTGAATGGACACTGTTCACTCAAAGGACATCTGAATGAGATACGGCTGTACAACGGCGACCTTAGCTGCAGACAATGTAACAATGACACAGAGACAGCTCGATACATACTCTGTGAATGTTGAGGATCTGGATTATAAAAGGCAACAAATATATGGAAAACCACTCTTGGATTCAGAAGAATATGAGAAACACCCAGCAATCAACCTGCACAAACTTGTTTAGGGGACAAGATTGTTGGAATGGGTGTAATAAAGTATAGGGAAGCAAAGCGCAATAAGCCCTAGAGGCTGAAGTCCTTTTCGGAGACCTGGCAGTTAAGGACAGGTCAGACGGCTTCCATAAGGGAAAAAAACATATTTATTCTATTTTAGTGCGGTCAGGAACACATATATCAACATGATGGAAAATATACTAAAAAACTTCCATTAATGTCCTCCGCGTCATATAGTTCATCCCATATCTTTCTTCTTCCAGCCTATTCTGAAAATAAAATTGACATAACACAGAAACTTCTTTTTATATCAGTTGTATCGGAGTGCTCAATTTCAGAGAACGAGTCATTCTCAAAAAACGCTCTGAGATCGCATATATCCATATCCAATACCCAACACGCCCTCTCATAATTGAAATTAATGAAAATCTTCTGCGTCCTAGGATACAATAATTCTTGTTGATCAATCGTGTCGCGCTCGATTTCTTCTGCACTTCCTCCAGAATAAAAAAAAACAACATTTTCCAAACCTTCCCACTCGAGTGTTACAGATTAAGTCAACAAGGCTCGTTAGCTCAGTTGGTTAGAGCACCACACTGAAAATGTCATCGTGGAGGTCGTAGGTTCGAACCCTACATGAGCCCGTTTTTTTTCAGTATGCTGATATTAATCTCGCGTCGGTGATGTTGTCCTAGCAACCCAAATGTCAGATTAATGTATACGAGCACATGAGAGAGGCCAGAGACCTATTGAAATCAATAGCATAGCACACTCGACACTTTCGAATTCATTCGCCAATCCCTAGGGTCTGGTTAATGATCCGGGGTATATTTCAAACTTTTTTTGGTCGTTTGGTCTACTGTCTCGTCGATGAGAGGAAAGAAAATAACATTAACATGCATATATTCAAAATAACTAAAATATTATGCTTGCTTAAAATGTGAATCTCATTGAAATGAATGAATGTGAAGATATTTTCCACTTTTGGGATAACTCAAGACGATATGATGGCATTCAAAACCGTGACATTTGACATATTTTCTATTTGAATAAACAGATGATTACTCAAGCATTTCTAACTGTCCTTGTTATCACCAGCCGTTTTCAGAAATAAAATATTAATTTAGGATTTTTCGTTGGGAAAAATATCATGAATAAACGCATTCATCAAAACCAAGCTAAATGTAAACAGCTATTAATAATAATACTGAAGTTTATTCAAGAATAATTATAATTTACAATGTACAATGACTAAATAATGTACAGTTGACTAAACTTAAGAAAAGCTCGCGAAGTGTGAAACTTGTAAGACTATAACAATTTCGATAAGAAATATTGTTAAGTAATACTATTATTTTGATAACTTCTACAAAAATAGAGCTTCATATATTCAATAAATTACGAATAATATATGTCGACCTTACTCAAATAACCATGCAATTTTCTATTTTGAATTCATACGAGTATATTGATTTTGTGTTTCGATTCCATCTGGTAGTAAACAGTTTTTTCATTACAATTTCTACATTACATAGGATGACAATAACGACATTTGTAAGGGACTCGATTTAGTTTCTGTTTACCTGATCGCAATACGGAAATTAACCTTTGCAATACATATTTCCCAGTCACTTTAATATTTTTCCAAATGATTGGGAATAAAATAGTACACACTTCGGTAAAAATTAACATTTCTCTCTGGAAGGATTACCCCTTCCTATGCCCTCAGTACACAATAGTTTGCTATCCAAATGAATTTTGCACTTATATCCTCGGTACGAAATATTTCGATATTTTACATGTAAAATATGTAAAATGTCCGAAACATGATTTCAAGAATAGGTGCTGCCCAATAAACGATTATTGACTCTTCCTGTGAAGTCTTAATGATAGGGAATATCCACAGAATTTTAAAGGGTCTCAAATATTATATTCTCGAATTTTATCGTTATAGTTTGATGAAGGGGTATGTTTTTCATTCAGTTAGTATCAAAACCCATAAAGTATCAGATAAAAATCAAAGAAATATGGAGGGAAATTCAAACTTACAAAACGGGTCACCATCGGTCAAAACGAACATCAGACGACACAACAGTGGATTTATTGCCATCGATACTCATACTGTGTTAGTGGTAAAATATTTCGAACCTGTATATCTGTGGATTTACAGTGAGTGAAGAACGATGACTGACAGTGGTGTTATCCTAGCACAGTCGGACAATTCACAGAAAATAGATACATTTATGATGACAGCATATTTTGCATTGAATCTCGATTTTACGTACACAGAGATCGAATGAGTGAAAGCTGCGAGGTAAACATCATATTATATGATGTATTTGAGTCTATAACATAGATTGGTATTCATAAATGCCAACAGCAGAGATGCATATTATGGATCTCTATTCCGAACTAGGTTAGGTTAGTGTAAAACCAAATATTCCACTGCTAAATAGCAAATGCAACACTTACTTCTGACTAATTCACAACGAGCTGTGTATAAATATAGCACCCTTATGTTGGAATCATCCTCACAATAATATTAACACGATTTTGGAGATACATTATCCCTTTTCATTATCTTACACCATTGTTTCCGTACTTTCGCATCGCTAGAAATACGCAAAAGCACTTTATCGTGTGTACTTCTGAAGTATTTTTGCATTTCGATACTATACAATACTTGAGTAAGACTTCGTTTTAGCTTCTTCCATGATCTGTATAGCAATTGATACTGAAACGTTTTCAGTAAACAAATGTGAAATCTGTCACTTGATATCATCTAAAGCGTGCGCTAAATGGCAGCGTTTCATAGGCCCGAATTTCTTCGATGTTTTGAATTTCACATTGAAAAATAGTTTGAATACTTCCAAGCCTGTTAATATTTTTCTCTACGTCATGGAAGTATAAATGATCAATTTACGACAAAACAAAAAATAGTGCAATTCTGTCATGATATAGTACCCATATCACGATCACTTGATTTCTGTTCAGCTAGAGTGATTACTGGTAGAGCGGACCTCTTAATTCTCTTCACGACGTGGTTTTACATTCATTTTGAATCTTTCGGTACACCTTGTATGATTCGGGAGACAAAAAAATCACTCTCTAGACTTGTGGCGTCTTCGGCAAACTGTATCAAAGACGAAATGAGTAAAAACCATAATCGGTTCAGCAATTAACAATGACATCCTCAATAAACAGCGATTTCTCGTTCTATCGGTATTGTTATCGCCGTAACTATTGATTTATTGATGACCATTAACAATAGTCGATAAGAATACAATAAAGCTTTATCATCATCCTCCACTAGTCGTGAATCAATATTTGAATACGTTTTTCCTTGATTTTTACGCTTTCAAATCATCTCGACTCACGACTCTCTAATTGTTGGTTAGGAACTACTTTGCACTGATGAGGGGCCAATACGCCCGAAAGCGGTATAATAGGGGAGCCCAAGAGGGGATTTCGGGATTCACTAAAGCGCGGCAGATTAATATACAGGGGGATACCTTGTACCCGGTTAAGTATATGAGCCCTATATATTTATATATATATATATATATATATATATATATATATATATATATATATATATATATATATATATATATATATATGGCCGCTCTTCACGGATAAAGGACCAGATTAGTAAAAATTGATCATCTGAAATTCTCGAGCGCGTCAGTTAGGGTAGGGTGAGTAAGTTACATCCTGAAACGTGTATATTCCACTAATCTGACAATTCGAGAGTGACCCAAAGGAAGAGGAGGGCTACAAAGTTGTAAAAAAACGTCATCTCGACGTTCTCGAGCGTGGCTAATTTCATTTTTATTTTGAAGGGAATAATTCAAGAATTGCAAAAAATATATAATCTGACGATTTCCACAAGCCGAAATAATAAAAATCCATCGATAAAGTTCAATGCGTGCAGCTACGTGATGCCTGTATTTCCCTCTCCAAGTTTCTATTTCTCTCTCACTTTTTCTCAATTTATTGCTCTCTCATTCCGTCTCCACTCTGGAGTGTGTTGCCATGATGCCATGACAGTTGATCACACAGACTCATTGGTGGCATGATATTGTTTACAACGAATATCCAACGTTTTAAAATTTTAAAAATTCGATTGCTATAATTATCCTCTTGTAAATACAAGTATTCTACTAAAAAAAGCATACACTTTTTTATTTGCATGCTTTCTCAATTAATTAAGTTTAATGATTTAAAAAAATTGAAAAAGAATCAAATTGGCAGAATAGGCTAATCCCTCCAGATAATCGTCAGATTATGAGACTGCAACGTCTAGGGCGTGAAGATGAACCATATCTCAATCTGACGCGCTTGTGTATTTCAAAATGACGATTTTTTTTTCACATTCTAATAACGGCCGCGAGTCTGCGTCTCATCCAAACCGTCAGATTATTATATAAGAGCTTTTTTTAGGTTCACTTAACATCCCCTCGGAAAATGTGACGCGCTCGAGAAAAAATTATTTTTTTCATTTTCAACTCTTACGTACGACCACCCCCATCATGGCAAAAATCAGATTATTATACGTACATTTTCAAAAATACGTAGGACATAGGCTATTAGGGTATTCCGATTGCAAAAGAGAGCAATAAGAATAATAGATGGGGCGCGTTTCGACCAAACCTGCAAACCCCTATTTGTCAAATATCGGATAATGTCTCTTCCGTGTGTCTATATTAACCAAACTCTCATTGAGATACATAAAAATGTGAATGCCTTCAGTCGGAATTCGGACTTTCACAACTACCCAACTCGGGAAAGCAGTCAATTGAGACCAAACAAGTTGAGATTGAAAACTTCTTGCTTGAATTCGCTTGATCTGAGAATCTATAATAAACTAAATGACGACATGAAGAATATCTGCATGCATGAATTCAAAATAAAAATAAAGGAGATGCTCATCAAAAAATGTTTTTACTCTATTCCAGAGTTTCTAGAAAATGATTGTTTTTAAATTCGGTATTGATTAAGCGATACATTTTATTTATACCTAAGTTTTATTTATACAATTACATTTTCCATTTGAAATTACGAACATGACCTGCTATCAATGTACACTGTGCATATTATAGTCAATAAATATATCTATCTATCTATCTATCTATCTATCTATCTATCTATCTATCTATCTATCTATCTATCTATCTATCTATCTATCTATCAATATCTGATGCGCTCGAGTATGTCCATGCAACAGTCTTTTTTTACATTTTTGAAAGTCTATAGCCGCTCCCCCCACCGATTATATATAACATTTTTTTATCATCTAAGCTTCGCAACCCAATAGGTCTCTATGACGCTCGAGTTAATCCCGATTTAGCATCGTGGGCTCTCCTACTAGTAAGCAAATGCCCATCCCAATATAACTGAAAATTTTCACCGTTTACCGGTACTTGTATAACTGAAAATTTAATTTTGTCATTTTGTTCTCATATTCCGACTTGGTGAATGATTTCATTTGATATACAAAGATTTAGTCCAATTAAAACGTACGGAACATAGTAGTTATATATCTCGATACATCATTTTGAAACGAAATAAATTCAAGAGGAGCTTCGAAATCTTGAGAATTATAAACGAATGACAATTTCAAAATATATGATGGCATAAACAATTGAAATTACAATGTACCTGAACTTAGAAGAATACTATAAAGCGTATGGTTTATCTAGGACGTTCCAGCACGTCCTGGATATTCTTGCCTAATATTTCTGGAATTAATTACTAGATGATCTATGCTTGAATAATGTAATGAATGCAAATCGATACTCAAATAGTTACTAAGAGATACCAATCGTGAATCGTAATTCCTTTTAAATGTCTTTTGGGACATTAGCCAGGAAAGTAGTTGTTTTGAGATAGATTTCAATTCATCAACCTAGTGAGTAAGAAAAGTGACTGAAATTCGAAGAAACCGTAGAAAATTCCTAATTTGATGAAGAATGATCGATCTTTGAACTTGCAGGTGTACAGGCATGCTCTTATCCTGGAACAACGATCAGTGGGAGGATGTCTTCCGTGAAGTTTTTCTACAAAATCGGGGAGAACATAACCTTCACGTGCGAGGAGGGGTTGCAGTTGAAGGGGGCTGCGATGCTGAAATGCCTGAGGAATGGAAAATGGTCCAACGCTATTCCCACTTGCTCGGCAGAAAACACCGAGAATATCAAACAGATATCCGTCTCTTGAATCTAGTATCATAGTGTCCGAATATATCATAGATTATAAGTAATAATAAAAACTTATCTTGCCTCCAAATTACAATACATCTCCTGTGGAATACATTAATTTCTGTAACTTACCTGGGATTTTGAGAGAAGAGAGAGCATTATGTAGTCTTCTTACAATAAAGGTAGAGTAAATTCCGAAAAAACTGTACATTGAATACATACTTACATTTCTGAATTTATTCTTCTGTTCTGTGTCCACTATCGAAATCCTTGTATCTAATTTTTTCCAACATTATCCTTTTGAGATTTAGGTGTGTAGGAAACAGTGTCGAATAAAAAAAATCAAAGATTTTTATGTCATATCATGAAAAGTGAACCTTGAATTGTATCAATTTCAATCGTCCAATTATGGTAGAATTATTAGAAAGTCGATTGAATGGAAATGAACGAAATGTGAAACAGATCAGAATTTATTTATCAGAACGAGAATGTTTGGGAAGCTATAGGTAAAATTTTTTAGACATATATATTTCTTCCCCTCTTTGTGAGCTCATCTTATATGAGGAATATAAAACTATTTGAATCGTTTTTCAAAACTGTAGAAATACTATTGATATGTTGGTGATGATTGAATAAAAATTAATCATTATTATTCTTTATTTTTCTCTCAACAGCAAGACGATGATTTCGATTGAAATAAAATTAATAAAAATACTTATCATTCGAAAAATCAGAGGTACTGATTTGATGTCCATATAGAGCATGGGAGCAATGCAAAAGTTTTTCGATGATCATGGCCTCCTAGACGCAATACTGAGAAAATAAGTCGCTATACTTTTCTACCAAAATAATTTATTCACAGTGGAAAGGACTGCTGAAACTAAATTTGCATAAATATACTGCGAACTTCATTTGAATTTCCAAAGGTAAGGTACTTTCCTGGGAAGCTGGAAAAGCTACAAAGATATTTTCGAGCCAATCAATGCAAATCGTGATATGCTTCACTTGGGAGTTTCGATCTATAATGCTTTTCGGAAATATTAAAAAAGAATAAAAAATGTGAAAGAGTTCAAATCAAAATGAAAAATAATTCTTGATTCGATACTATTGATTTCTTTCCAATTTTTTTTGTATTCAAAATGGAGTGAAATAACTTATAGTCCATTTTTATGTCATGATATAATGTTTTTTTTTTTTGTGTATTCTTCATCAAATATTTATTGTGAGACCTTTTCAAATGTATATTTCTGTATGGGCATTAGCTTGTTGAGATTAGTTAATCGATAAACAATACCAACCATCACAATTTCACATTGTCAAAAAAGTTGGGAAAAATGTAAACGAGTTCAGATCGAAATGAAAGAAAATTCCTTGATTTAATAATGATAAAACATTGTTTAGTTTTTTAATGATACATCAAATGATGCCATTTTAATGTTATGATCTTATGGTTACATTCTTCTCGTGTTCTATAAATTTTAATTTCAGAATTACCATATGTATTGATATCACAACTGATGGACTTGTTCTTATAATTATAGTTAGGAGAAAGAGATGATATGAATGAACCTTGAAGAGATATTATAAAAGACAGAGTGAAATTTTCATACTTAAATTACTCCACGAACTCTGTTTAACTGCTTCATTGAGGAAGGATTACATTGAATTATTGTTTGTAATCTATCCTGCCAATTTTGCAGTCTCCTCTCTCTTAGGGCGAGTCCATTAGTTGAAATGTCAATGGTATATCCCTTATAAGCATTAGCTTATAAGGGATATACCATTGAGATTGGTAACTCAATAAATAATTCGACCACAGAAATACCACATTGGCACAAGGATAGAGAAAAAAAGATATTGGAACCCTCGGTGTAAAAGTTGAAACTTTTTGTAGCGATCAATAATTATCCTAACACCAAACTCATATCATTTGCACTCGACGTGCCTTCCGCGGTTACCATTTTCAGGAGAGGAAAACTGATACTCAATCTGAAAACTGGGCTTAGCTATTCATATACTTCACAATCGAAGCTAATGCAAAAATAACCTGTAAAGTTTTTTGACTGTTACTACTAATTATTCTGTTCAATTTCTAAACAATAAACTAAAAAGCGGGGTAAAAGAGATGAGCCCTTTGTGACCTTTCATGATATCTTTACATTTTAGTATTTCTAGACTCTCAAATGCATCTAGTAAGTGCATGACAAAATAAATACCACTCGATGCATTTGAGAGTCTAAAAATAAGAAAATGAAAATATGGCAAGAATGGTGACAAAGGCCCTATCCCTTTCAGCCAGATTTAAGTTTATTGGTGAGAAATGAATCAGAATGATTAGTAGTATCAGACGATGTCTAAAATTGTAAAGTATATGAATAGCTAACCTTAGTATTAAGATTTAGTATCAATTTTCTTCTCCTGAAGATGCTAGCCTTGTTAGCGGAACGTTCGTCAAGTGCAAATAATATTAGTATGGCTTTAGGGTAATTGATCTCTACAAAAAGTTTCAACAAGGATAGACATTTAATTTTAAATCGGTGTTTAGATACTTTTCAAACGAAAACAGGTTGAATTCCGTTTATCGGGCACACGAAGATAAAAAAACGGTTGGCGGGAACTTACGTATTTTGACCTCCTGACTGAACAAAAAATTCAGAGGAAATTTTCGGAGCTCTCAATTAGTTTCGGGCCAATTCCTGGGTGAAAAATGAAATTTTCCGGTGCACGTTTCTGCGGCAAAATAAAACTCGAACTGCCTCCTTCTTTTTCATCAGCACAATGTACACACCCTTAATCATCCGTTTTACACATTTTTTCAATCGAAAACATTATTTTTTATCAAAAATGCTCCTTTCAATTAGCATTCAGGAAAACAACAGATCCCGGCAACTGACTAATATTCCAATGCCGGTATCTGTTCACCTCAGCTGTCATATGCCGAATTTTCCATGTTTTTGTTGTTGTTGAAGAAAAGTGCATTTTTTGTTTGAAAAAGTAGTGTTTTCGATTGAAAAATGTGTGAAACGTATGATGGAGGGTGTATACATTGTGCTGATGAAAAAGAAGGAGACATTTCGAGTGTTATTTTGCCGCAGAAACGTGAACTAGAAAATCCCATTTTCACCCAGAAATTGGCTCGTATCTCCGAAACTAACTGAGAACGCCAAAAACTTCATCGGAATTTTTTGTTCAGGTGGTCAAAATACGTGAGTTCCCGTTTTTTACTCTTCGTGTGCTCGATAAGCGTAATTTTACCCCAAAAAAGTTCTATTCCACCGAATGCAACCTTACGCTAGTACGCAGCCCTCGAATGCGACTCTCTCATCATGATTTTCCCGTACCTGCCTCTCCAAACAGCGTTCGATCAGCCTGTGAAAAAATTATCGACCGACATATGCACCGCTTATGACTAATCAAACGTAGGAGGCCGCGTGCAATTGCAACAAGAGTCACCGGTTGCG
This sequence comes from Zygogramma bicolorata, assembly GCA_032362365.1. Classification (NCBI taxonomy): domain Eukaryota; kingdom Metazoa; phylum Arthropoda; class Insecta; order Coleoptera; family Chrysomelidae; genus Zygogramma; species Zygogramma bicolorata. Next base: position 955,241 of record JAVJAQ010001353.1, read on the forward strand.
GTATAATATACTGTTTTGTTTACCTGTGTGCCGTGTGCGCGCACTTCCACTGAAAATCCAACAGAGATAACCTCAAAGTGCTCACCTGAAAGGTGGCCTATTGTGTTTGTTCCGAGTTAGTCGCTCTCTGAAGTCTCACGCGCCGTTTTCGAAACGTATCTAGTTCGTTCCGAGGACTTATCTTACGCGACAAACCTCTTTTTCTCCTGGAATATTGTGCTGTGAAAGATGTGAAGATGTGCGAAAACGTGCCAATAGACGCGACCGACGGAAATAGTGTTTGCATCGAAGATCTAGGGGATTTACCGAGGAGACCGTTCATAAGGGTGAGTACACTGAGCGCTTTTCCGTATCAAGAGAAGTTGGATAAAATCCCATCGAAAAATCAACTGAAAGAATCATCAGAATAACGAAAATATATTTCTTCTATCAGTTCCGTTTAGTTCCTTATCATTTTCGTTGTGCGGAAAAGCACACGTCAAGAAGCACATGTGTTTAATATTCAATATACTCAAAGCAGGAACGTACACAAAAAGACCGATTGAATTATAAAGATATACCTGTGGATCGATATTCCAAATATCGAAATATACATATGCGTGATACATCAACACCAGAATGCTGCATGATCCTTCATACAGTTCATACTTGGTACAATTCAAATTGATAAGTAAACATCTGAAGAAGTCACAATGTTGCTCTTTTTGTCTGGAACTGTAAACATTTTCATTTATGCGCAAATAAATACACGTAGGTTTAGCAAGATGGAAAAAATCTCATCTTATTAAAAAAGGAAGTTGCCAGGATTTTTCAACTCCAATGCTATATAGAATGTCGCGGATTTGTAAACATCATTATAGTGAAAATCTTACAGGAAACTACGGAACATTTTTTTTCATTTCAATTTTCATCGAGTATCGACTAGTTCTTTATTGAAAAAGATACCACTATACCGTGTGACACAGATCATGGTACACCCCCGTTTTCTCCTTTGTTTTTCTAGCTATATTTTTGAAATTCGGAACATTGAATATGCTCACTGAACAGCATTTCTCGACATATCTGAAAGAAAAAAACAACTTCCAATTTTTCCGGAAATGACATCAAATTCGATTCTTGAATGGGACACCCTGTATATTGATACATGATCGGCTAGGGATGATCATGAGGAATCCAACGATACCAGGTTTGATGATGTTATCTTCAATGACTGCGGAGATATCGCCATTTATATTATCCATAAGCTCAACGAGTAGGAGAGAGAAACTTTTTCTGGCGGGTCAATCCAATTCTCTCTCTCACTCATTGAGCTTATGAATAAAATAAATGGCGATATCTCCGTAATCATCGGAGATAACACCATAAAACCTGGTATCGTTGGATTCCTCATGATCATCCCTAACCGATCATGTAACAATATTCAGGGTGTCCCATTCAAGAATCGAAAGTTGATGTCATTTCCGGAAAAATTGGAAGTTGTTTTTTTCTTTCAGGTATGTCGAGAAATGCTGTTCAATGAGCATATTCAATGCTCCGAATTTCAAAAATATAGCTAGAAAAACAAAGGTGAAGACGGGGGTGTACTATGAGTCAGTGTATCGGTATAAATGGTCATAACTTTGAATATGAATGGTTGATGATCAGGAAAATATCCTTGTAATGATTTTCCAATTCTACACACTTGGATCCAAAGACATTTACTAAAAATATTGTTTTCATAGGGTAACATCTTCAGTATTTGCTGTACTGACCTTATGCGAATTAGATTAACAAAATCGAAGAGTTAAACCTATAAATTTCACAATTCACTGAATGGATAATTGTGTTACAACACATTGTGTAGAAGTCATCATAAATGGTGATTATTCCATGAATTCCATAAAACATCATATGTGCCTCAATTTTTGAAATATCTTCGGAGCAGGTTCAAAATCAAAAGGCATTCTGAGAAATTCGTATTTTCAAATGAAGAATTGAAAACTTGCTAATGTTTTCCTTGAAAATTGTCATGAAAATTCTTTCAATAAACTCGATAGAAATTCTTCCACACCTCGTTTTTCTCTACGAACTCAGATGCAAAACTTCGAGCTTCAGTAATTTGATGGCTTAACAGTCCAACAACGTATTCATATTAGGTCCAACTTTATTCTCTTCATATATCAATGACTTGACTCTAATAAATATCACAGGTAAATTTACCCTCTTTGTAGATGACATTACTATACTATGGCACAACAAAAATATAAAGGGATTTTATGATATTATCTCTGAAGATATCAACAAGATGGAAGAATGGTGTGACTCTAATAGATTATCATTTAATATTCGTAAAACCAACATACTCATCAACCTATGTTCTCTTCCTGAAATCAGACTGGGCAATTAAATTATTGAGAGTAAACATAACCCTACTTTCCTCGGTCTCAACGTGGATGATTCACTCAAGTTTGAAGTACATAAAATCTATCTGAGCAAAAAACTAGCCTCAGGTTGCTATGCCTTGAGAATTATATCCTCAGAATTAGGATATTCCCATTCAAGAACCGCATATTTTGCGCTGATTGATATCAATATCAGATATGGAATCGTCTTCTGGGAAATAGGCTCTGAAGAGCTTTTACAAATGATATTTATGCTGTATGGTACATCTGGAAAGCAGGCCTCAGATTGGAATCAAAATGTTTGATCACTTACCAGCCGCAGTGAAAAAAACCGAGAACTATAAACTTTTCAGAAAGGAGGTAAATCTTATAGTTGATGATATATTATTCCACTTAGGAAGTTTTTAATAACCTATCCTTTGAATGAATATAAACCAAACTGAAGAAAAGAAATATATACTTTTTTTATTCGAGTTTGTATATATTGATATTCAATTTACATTTTTACACATAAATGTTGTATCTTTGTCAATGAGAATTATTTTCTTTTGACAATAAAGTATATTTTGACTCCACTTGATATCTATTTATCAAGGAAACTGAACTCATACTGTCAAGAATCATTTTATTGGGATTCACTCTCATTTATCTTTTCGGACATGCCGATTTAGCATACCTATAATTGATTTTGTTGATAAAATCAAATCATTTCAATCAATCAATCATCAATGATTCATCGTCAATTAATATCCATTTGTTGTGATGTATCTGGAAATAACAACGATGTTATCAGTTTTTCAATTGAAGAATTTCCAAGCTCATTGAAACTGTATCTCGTTAATGTGGATACAAACTCGAAGATCATTTCTAGGAACTCAATTTGGGAAAATCATAACAATTCAAGTAACAATAATCACTAAAACAATGTACACGATTTGAGTAAATCTACCGCTGATTTAGTATGAACTCGAATCACCTTGTCAACTCAAGCATCCTCAATTATGGGTTACCAGGAATTCCGTAATATCTGTATTAGTGAACGGTATTCAGTGGTTACTCTGATTTATTATTGTAAGTCATGGATAACTGAAATGCTCAGAACGGTTCGGATTCACGACTGTTCATTATTACCAGTACTGAAGCGTGTGGTAAGAGGTGTTCACACAACGATTATCATTGTAATCGTTTTTAGTGGGTACTTTAGTCGATGGTACCGTTTGTATGGAAATCTGTTCCCAGCTAATTTTTTGTTTAACATCTTAATGCAATAGCGTTTTTGTAATCCCATTATGCAAAGCTGCAATCTGCTGTTAAAATGCAGGCATTTAACTTGATAATAAACAGAAGTATTTCAACAGGAAAGTAGCTGAATGGGACTTGTACAAAACCACATAATATGTAGTGGCATGCTTTGACCCTCAAACTGTATTTATAATCTAGTTTTCGGTTATAATTGCACGAGTGCCTAAAAATCACCGATGATTTTGCAAGAAAGCGTGATATCTAAAAATTGCAAGAGTTTATTTTCATATTTTGGCGAAAGTGCCCGAGTCCTAAGGACGAGGGCTCTTTTACAAAATATGAAAATAACCGAATCCACTTTGTATAAGATATCACGCTTGAATGCAAAATTATCTGGTCATTTTTATGCACGAATGTAATTCATTGGAATATTTCACGAATAAAGAAAATCTCAAGGAAATGTTATTTTTTGTTCATTTATACTTTCCTCTATAGATTATATGGAGTACTCACCTAAACGCGAAATGTTTTTCTATTTTTGAAGTCTATCTGACATTTATTTGTGTTGTTTACTGACGTCTAGCGATACGGTTTCAAATGTATTGTTATAGTGACTTGATACAATGCAATAACCGCTGTAAGTTTTCGATACAATGCAATTACCGCTGTACGAAAAGGTTCAGGTTGGGATTTCGCATTTACGTGTTTTGATTATGAAACCAATATTCCACTCATTAAACATTTAATATGATCATGATCTCTATAACCTATATTTCACAGGTCGAAATGTAAATATCTTGTATCGTAGCTACAGATTCCACAGATTCCCTATCCAAAGAATTACTTTTTTAGCAATGTCGACAATTCTTAAAGAAAGTTATCTAAAAAAATCAGTCACAGAAAAATAAATTAGTTGTTCTTTAAAAAATATAAAGTGTGCTATTTAGTGTTAATATTCCCACACAATCTGAGTTATTTTGAGTTGAATCGTCAAGAAAAATTAATTTTTGATATAAGATTGGTACATTTTGGCATAGAGCACCCGTAGTTTCATCCGTATCAAGAAGCAACAAGTCTTTTCAGAATTTTCAAGAACTCGTGAATTTTTTCAAAATATTGCTACTCTTCTGGAAAGCTATCTCATTTGTAGATCAAGCCAATTCGGACAAAGAAATACCACCGATAGTATTTCCATAATATTTTTCAGTCTCAGTTAGTTGGTAGCCGGGCAATCGTTTTTCACTGTCTATTCGCTTGGGTTCGATCTCCAGTCATGATATAAATTGTTTCGGCTTGCTTCATGCAATAGGGGATTATTGGTTTGTATATGAACTATCAGTCTCTGGTTGATACACACATAAGATCAGAGTGCTCGCTGATAGTTTTTGGTACTTTTCATCGAAGATGAACTATTCAAAAACATTCTCAAAACTCAATACTCTTGTCATCCTCCTCTATTATTCTCTGTTATATAAATATCTTTGAGTACGTGAATGAAAAATATTTCCGTACCATTATTTATATAAAAGATTCTTGCGTCAATTCAGAATCATGCCTTTTGGAATTGACCATTACCTATAATAATTACTCTCAAATCCAGTACATTTCCGAGATTAATAAATCAAGCTTTGGGAATCAAATCTGGCAGATATTTCTAATATATCCCGCATAGCCTATTTCACAAATAATTCCATCAGAATAAAGACAATGACTCTTTAGAAGTCAACCGGATACGACTATATTCACCATACACAAACCTTCAACAGATACACGAATAGCATGAATGAAAATATTCCATACATGACCAAATATAAAATCCGTAATGAATTCTCTATTCACGCCCAACTTTTTCTGTATCTGCCTACTGTCATTATTGATATTCAGGGCTTCATTAATGACAATCAAACGTATGCCCAATTTTCCCACCTAGAAAATTTGCAATGATAATAGCTTCAGTCCAAATCGATAATGCAAATTCGTACCTGATTGATCAAACTACAGAGAGGTCGTTGTTGGAATATTCCGACCTTTCACGTCGTCATTCGTAGTATCATCAGTGAGGAATTTTTTTGCAACGTGATTCACTTGCCAGAGACTAATAAAACTTTATCTTGCTTCGCCGTCAGCGTTTTTTGTGATGATTACATTAATCGAAAGGCATTTAATTCGTCACTGTATCTGAGAGAGGACCCAGGACAGGTAGATATTGTTTATCTTCATATTTCATATAAGTGGGGTGTGACAGCATTGGGGCACGCCAAACGTTTTCGTTGGCCACCAAAAAGTTGATTTGAGTTATATTCAGGAAAAAAAAATATGTTCCACTTACAACAGATTTCATGTTATTCCACAAGCAACAAGGTTCGGAGTCTTCTTGATAAAACCATTCTGTTAACAGAGTTGTACAAATTCAATACTTTCGTGAATTGAATTCACAAGTCACGCGAAAAAATGAGTTGAATTCATGAATTGGAAATTCATCAGGAAAAAAATGAATCAAAGTCCCAAGCTATCTTGTGAATTGTCACTATAATCAATTCACAAATAATTTTGCTAAGTTCATAACTGAACATCAATTGTTTTCCTTACCAGAGTTCAAAATGGGTTTCGAATCAAGTTTTTCCCTTAACCAGCTGACGCTCTCACCTCTTCATGGAAACATGATTATTATATGATTTATATTTTAACGGGTCATCTCTGAAAAATGAAACTTGGAGTAATGAAATTGATGCACGAATACCATATTTTGGAATGAAATTGACAAATGAAAATTTCAAGATGGCGATTGGGCGCCATTTGGAAAAAAAATGAATGGAAAGGGGGGCTTGTGATACATCATTTTGAAGCTCCTGGCGAATACTTTACATCCCTAGAATATGAAACCAATATCTTGACCTACCACAAAATGGGTGAACATTTAATAATTGCCTTTCGAACACAGCAACGTCGATATTTCTACAAATATTTATTATTCTCTGCCGAACCTTCAATATTGAAGCATTTAAGATGCAGAAAAACTCAAAGTCGTCTCCACAATTTAATATCCGAAAGATGTCAGTACGGTGATTCAGTACATGTTTCGAACCTACATAGGTTCATCATCAGCTGAATTTACATTAAATTCTACAATAAAGGAAAAGTAATATAATATTAGTTGATAAATGAAGTATAAAATTTACTTACATGGAGAAGAAAAAATAGCAAAATCACATGGTGAAGTTCAGGACATAAAAAATTATTGTAATGACAATTAGGATTGAATTGATATTAGGGGGAATTTAAGACATCCCTAACACCATAAAAACATTAAAGATTGGGGGGCTTAGAGCCCTTATGCCCAATATACAATATTTGAAAAATCCACATTAAAAGATACTCAGAAAAACTCTACCGTTCACAGATTGACCGAGTAGGAAATGGAGGAGAGTCAGCTGACAGAACTGTCAACTGTCGAAATTTTTTTCAATGTCGAGATGACATGGAAATGCGGCACAAGGATCTGGCACACACGGAACGAGAATCAAAGAGCTGTCATTTCGACTCATGTCCCGGGCGGACAGATCAAACACCCCACCTACAGGCCTTCTCGTTACAAGTCAAAGTGAAATATTATAGAAGATTAATTTTAACTAGCATACAATATGGTAGGGAGCGCAACAACCATGATTAACACTGACATCTATCATCCATCCTTGGGATGAACAAGAGTTGCCAACCATCAAGCAAACATTATACAGAGTCTATGATAATTATTTATGGAAGATCAAGGCAGGGGGGGGGGTTAGTTGAAATTAAGGGAGTTGAAAAACTTTCTGCAGTCAAACTGTACTTGCTCATTAAGAGAAACAACATTAGGGTTATTAGCAGCGGAATTGATTTCAAAAATCTCTAGAAGATTGAGTAAAGTACCTTTTTGACATATGTGTAAAATATCCAGATCTGAATCAATATCAAAGCTATGGTTTTCATTGAGGATATGATTAGCAAAAGAACTTTTTGTGTTGTATTCATCCAGTTGTAGATTTCTGGAACCGTCGATAAGTTTAACATGTTCCAGAACTCTTGTTTTTATTTTTCTACCACTCTGTCCAATGTATTGAGCAGAACAATTTGGTTGTGAACAAGAAATTTTGTAAACTCCTGATTTGTGGAAAAAGGGTACTTTATCTTTAGTGTTCACTAGCAATTTGGAAATTGAATCTATAGTATAAAAGGAAAAATTTGTATCATTACAATGTCGTCTTAGGATATTGGAAATATCTTGTGAAACTTTACCTAGATAGGGGATCGAGCAATATTTATTGGAGTTGGTAGTAGGGATCAGGCTACGGTTAAGAGATTTTGTACTGTGTTTATTGTAGATTCTATTGATTATATGAGCAGGGAAACCATTATTCTCTTAACCGTAGCCTGATCCCTACTACCAACTCCAATAAATATTGCTCGATCCCCTATCTAGGTAAAGTTTCACAAGATATTTCCAATATCCTAAGACGACATTGTAATGATACAAATTTTTCCTTTTATACTATAGATTCAATTTCCAAATTGCTAGTGAACACTAAAGATAAAGTACCCTTTTTCCACAAATCAGGAGTTTACAAAATTTCTTGTTCACAACCAAATTGTTCTGCTCAATACATTGGACAGAGTGGTAGAAAAATAAAAACAAGAGTTCTGGAACATGTTAAACTTATCGACGGTTCCAGAAATCTACAACTGGATGAATACAACACAAAAAGTTCTTTTGCTAATCATATCCTCAATGAAAACCATAGCTTTGATATTGATTCAGATCTGGATATTTTACACATATGTCAAAAAGGTACTTTACTCAATCTTCTAGAGATTTTTGAAATCAATTCCACTGCTAATAACCCTAATGTTGTTTCTCTTAATGAGCAAGTACAGTTTGACTGCAGAAAGTTTTTCAACTCCCTTAATTTCAACTAACCCCCCCCCCTGCCTTGATCTTCCATAAATAATTATCATAGACTCTGTATAATGTTTGCTTGATGGTTGGCAACTCTTGTTCATCCCAAGGATGGATGATAGATGTCAGTGTTAATCATGGTTGTTGCGCTCCCTACCATATTGTATGCTAGTTAAAATTAATCTTCTATAATATTTCACTTTGACTTGTAACGAGAAGGCCTGTAGGTGGGGTGTTTGATCTGTCCGCCCGGGACATGAGTCGAAATGACAGCTCTTTGATTCTCGTTCCGTGTGTGCCAGATCCTTGTGCCGCATTTCCATGTCATCTCGACATTGAAAAAAATTTCGACAGTTGACAGTTCTGTCAGCTGACTCTCCTCCATTTCCTACTCGGTCAATCTGTGAACGGTAGAGTTTTTCTAAGTATCTTTTAATGTGGATTTTTCAAATATTGTATATTGGGCATAAGGGCTCTAAGCCCCCCAATCTTTAATGTTTTTATGGTGTTAGGGATGTCTTAAATTCCCCCTAATATCAATTCAATCCTAATTGTCATTACAATAATTTTTTATGTCCTGAACTTCACCATGTGATTTTGCTATTTTTTCTTCTCCATGTAAGTAAATTTTATACTTCATTTATCAACTAATATTATATTACTCTTCCTTTATTGTAGAATTTAATGTAAATTCAGCTGATGATGAACCTATGTAGGTTCGAAACATGTACTGAATCACCGTACTGACATCTTTCGGATATTAAATTGTGGAGACGACTTTGAGTTTTTCTGCATCTTAAATCTACTACACTCCACTTTGAGATACAATGGACTTCTACCACAGGTTAATATTGAAGCAGCTTCAGTTTCGTACACCTTCTGCTCCGAATAGCCCCATAAAAAAAAGTCTAAAGGTGTCAAATCTGGCAAGCGGGCTGGCCATTCCGTAGTACCTCGATGGCCAATCTAACGACCATGGGAAGTATTATCCAAATAGTTTCTTACTTATCTGGAGGTATGTAGTGGTGCTCCATCTTGTTGGAATAATAATGTCCATATCGAATTCGTTTGGATTCACTTCAACGATTTCGGTGATTAGAGGATCAACAGTAGTTGCCAGCATATTCAAATACAATTCTCCTGTTGAATTTTTTTTAACTGACCATTTTAGAGATAGTTCACGTAGTACCTATCTACTTACAAAATCAGAAACTAAATGAGAATATTTGAACTGAACAATGATGTTCGTTGTACTGACATTTTTGCCCTTTTTCAAGAACAAAAAATAACCTATTGAAGCTCATCGGGTTGTTAGGATTGCCATATGACAGAGAAAAACGAATCTTCCTAGAAATATCGATATTAATGGGTGGAGATATTGACTTCATATTTTAGCGTTGTCAAGTATTTTTCAGGAGCTTCAAAATGATGTATCGCAAGACCCCCTTCCCATATTACTTCTTTTCCAAGTGGCGCCCAGTCGCCATCTTGAAATTTTCATGTGTCAATTTTACTCCAAAATATAGTATTCATGCATCAATTTAATTATTCCAAGTTTAATTTTCTCAATTGATACGTTCAAAAAATGAAAGGGGGGCATATTAAAGAATTGCACTGTATATCATCAATAGTCCTCTGCTTGGTATTTCCATCGGAGTTTGTTCATCCGACCAGTACAGTTTTCCCACCCCTTGTCGTGTGTGATCTTGGAAACCTCCCGAATATCTGTCTCTCTCAGGAATCGATTTAATATGAAAATCAGACAGAACCTTCAAAAATCTGAAGTTAAAATGAATTTGCATTGCCTTTCTCTTGGTAACATTACAAGCATTTTTGACGTGTAAATTTGAGATTGAAAACAATCCATATCTGAAAGTAAATCCTGTATGTTCAGTATTTATCATTGAAGAGTTTTTATTTCTCGAGTAATTTCAATACGCCATTAATAATAACACAGAAGTACTGAAATTCCTTTCAAAACATGAAAAACTTGTCAATTAAGCTTTATATCAAGTTATAACGGTCTGTCAACAAGTTTCACTTTCATCCCAGAGGTCATAATCTCCTAGAGATTTATAAATGAACCGCGTATTTTCTAAAACTTGATGAAAATGCATATGAGAATTGTTTTTCGAATCTGGTGGAATGATAACATGAGTGTGACAAAACAATACATATATTTCCTTCAACATGTGCTCACTAACGGATGACAAGAATTATAAATGAATTAACGATCCTGAAATTTCTGAGTACCTATACGCAGAATGGAGCTTGAGGCTATCGGTTGTAGAATGTGAATTTGAATTGTGGCTTCAATTCACTTTCGTTGAATGAAATCACAAAAAAATGAGGAGTCACAATCCAATTCACTGAGAAAAAGATAGCAACCCACGATTCACAATAAACATTTTTTAAATGAATTGAATTTACTAAAAATCAATTCAATGCATTCCGAATTAATTAAATTCGCAATGCTGTCCAACTCTGCTAAGACTGGTTTGGTCTACATAGTTTGATGAAACACAATTCTCTGTCTAGTGGCAGAAAATCTCATAGACTATGTGGCAGTATTTGGAATAATCTAATTCTCAACATCACACTAGTAGCTGCTTTAGGAGAACTTCGAGAACTTTACTACTTGATGCATATGGTGATTTTATTCAGAGAAAAAACATGGCGGTGGTTATTACGAAAGCCCGGTCCTTCGGTATCAATATAATAATCAACCAGTACATACATTATTGATGAAGAAGGTAGCTTATCTTCGCTATCTTTAGCAAATTAGAAAGTGAGGGATTCAATATTTTGGTCTTCAGAAGTCGCGTGGTAGGTCTACAAGTTTCTGATACTAGATGCAGAATCTGCCTTGAGGTAATCGATATCAAGATAGCAAATGGGGTTTTAGTAATGTGAAAATAGCTCACCCCCCATCTAGATTCAAAGAAAGGCTGGATAACTCAGAACTTCAGGCAGCTGAGCCTGGATCATAGAAGAGAAGTAAAAACTATAACCTATACTATAATGCAGCACCAATTCAATGTAGATCAAGGAGAATCATATCTTTGTTTTTTATTACAACATCAAATTCTGCACATTATATAGATCTACTCTTCGAACTTCGCAGACTCTATCAAGAAAATTTTGTTAAAAAAGCCATTATATTATTCTAGTTATAATCGAAACAACGATAAATCAAAGTACTGGAATGGTGAATGATTGAAAACAAGGATTGGTCGCGATACATGGTAACTCAATTCAGAACGTAACCTTGACTCATTTTTATTGTTAATTACTATTTATTTTTGATATGAAAGTATTGATAACGCATAATCTTGATAATCCCCGAGTATTCATATATCAAAAAGTTGCTTTAGGTGACTCATCATCAATGTGTAACATTTGTTGAGAATAACAACTTCATTTCAATGAATTTTAAGTTGATACCAGGTATGTGATAATGGAGGAATATTGTGAAACTGCTAGAATTCCAAGATTACTTGATGAAAGATGATATGCTATATGCTATAGTGTAATAGAGCAAACAATAGCAGGATTCCAACTGAAAATCAACTGGTGGTGATAAATTTTGGGCTACCATGAATTATATCTCTACTAAACTACAAATTTGACGTGAATGATTAGTGAACATTATATTTTTTGATAATTGAAAAATTATTGTTGATTAACATGACTCTGATCAGCGCATCCTCTCAATGATAGCAAAATCGCAAATAATATATATATATATATATATATATATATATATATATATATTTATATATATATATATATATATATAGAAAAATACGGAATGTTGTTTGGGGATGCAGTCAAATTACTGGGCTGTTGTTTAAAGAATACTCTTTGTTATCTGGTCGAGCTTTCGAGAATGTTTATTCCCTTCATCAAGACATCTACAAAATTTTAATCATTATAAAACAGTTGTAAAACATTAAGAAAGTGTACTTACTAACGTGAGGTTATAGTAAGAAGTCAGACGTAAAATGAGACACAGAGAACTGATACTTTTCCTCATTCGAAAAAGAGTCACACATTGCATTCAAAAGTTCTCTGTGTCTCATTTTACGTCTGACTTCTTACTATAACCTCACGTTAGTAAGTACACTTTCTTAATGTTTTACAACTGTTTTATAATGATTGAAATTTTGTAGATGTCTTGATAAAGGGAATAAACATTCTCGAAAGCTCGACCAGATAACAAAGAGTATTCTTTAAACAACAGCCCAGTAATTTGACTGCATCCCCAAACAACATTCCGTATTTCTCCTTAACTAGTCAGTCAAGACTACCCTTCGCTTATATATATATATATATATATATATATATATATATATATATATATATATATATATATATATATATATATACGGACCTAGTCGGATAATAACTGAGGAGAATCATTATAAATACCAGTTCCCATGGAGAACAGACAATTGAAGTCTTTGCTTACTCTTGCTTGGTTACTTCGTAAGGGGAGTGATTGACCAGGACGGTATGGACAGATATTCGTCTCACAGTTCTTGAGAATGAATTCAAAATGGAATTCGAAACGTCGAACAAATCAGAAGATACCTAACGGATAAAAACCCAGAAAAATTCATCTTGCACATATATATATATATATATATATATATATATATATATATATATATGTACATATATGCGGTGAACAAACAAATGAAAAAATTATGAATTAGCAAAATGTTCACTGATAGCATAAAAGCAGGATTCCACTGAATATTTTTTAAATCTTGTTTCGAATTTATTAATATTTTTTTCTTTTTGATATCACTGGAAAGATGATTGAAAATCGTATTTCATTATACTTAGGACTATTTTCATAAACTGAAAAACGGTGCTTTGTACTTCTAAATATGTCACCATGCCTCGTAGCATATTCAGGAGAGTCAGAATTTTTCGAGAAGCTGTTTATATTGAGTTTGACATATGTTGGAGTTTCATAAATGTAAATTGATGGTAGCGTCAGTAATGTAAACTTTTCAAAATGATTCCTACAAGACATTCGGTAACATGAGCCAAAGATTAGACGAATTATTCTTTTTTACTGATAAAAACTATGCTAGCATTGGCCGTACTTTCCCACAGGACAATATTATAAGCAATATGTGAATATGAGAGAGCATCTCATCCTGTATATGCTTTAAAGTGCATGACATCGATTTGAATCAGTTGATGCAGAAGGTAATAGAAAACCGAATGATGACATACTGCAACTGGAACGGAAAAGTGTGTACTAATCCCCTTGACAGGGAAACATATAAATGCATCTATCTCCATTCTGATAGAAGGATGACGCCGCATAACAGGATAACCTTCGTTGACTTGTAGGTCTTCGATAGGATAACATAATGATAGTTGACTTTCAAGTTCAATTATCTGTAATGGAAAGAAGCCATAAAACTATCTCGATCGCCATTTTTTGTTTCATCTCTCTTCCGTTGTGCCTATTAATGAAGTACGGTGCTGTAAGAAGTGTGAAAATCCTTTATAATAATAACTAAATGAAGATACAGGAGTGATCCTAAGAAAAACAGAACCTGACGGTTAGATATTTTCGTAAAAGTAGGATTTGACAGAGAATATCAGTATCAGACCGCCAAAAGTCTACGCCAAATAAAAAAAAAAAAAAAAAGTTGACGCCAAAATTCGAACCCATATCCTTGCGGTATCTTACCGGATACTTTACTAACTGAGCTAATTCAGATTTGAATTAACGATATCAGAGATATATACTTATTTCTTGTAAGTTTTTTTACATTATTCTAATTATGATATTTCTGGTGTTTTGATTGATTTTTATGGTTCCAATTAATTCAATTTGTTACCCAGTTGTATCTGATAAGTATTAACTGTTGTAATTTTTTCAAACGTTAATTGATGTTATTTCTCCATTACTTCATTTCACTATAAAAGTATTGAAAACTCATGTACACCTTTTATAGAAAAAATATTCAAACATAGATTGTCACAAATGAAATGTAAGATTAGTCAGGCAACTCAATAAACACGATCTGATATTTAAAACGGTGGTCTTAGGAAAAATTGTGTACAATACTTGTGCTAGATGAATTTATTAAAATGTGACTTTCCGTACTAGTAATGTAATATTAAAAAGGTCCATTTCGGTGTACTTTAGTAGTAAAAACAAGGTATGGAGATTGTCAGATCACGTCACTACTAGTATATTTTTTGAAAAAATTCATGGTCAGTTCCCAAGATTGAAGTCGATTGCGATTCAGTGTCAATTAAAAAATATAAGTCAATAAAATGAACATGAAAATGCTGTAAAATAAAATTAGTATATGTTCATTTTTAATTAATTTTTCCGTACTTCCAAAGATCTTGATGTTTCTCCGATGTATTTCCGGTATACGCAATTTTTATCTTTTGTTTTAGTTTTGAAACTTCGACAGATAAGTATATTTTATACAGATGACTTCTAATTTTATTCTTCGAAGGGGCAAATTCAAATAATAAAAAGTACTGTCCTATATAATTTTTATCCCAACAAGAACATTTTTTCTGAACCGTTGAAAATTTTTGGGACAGACCAAAAGTCTATTGTATACACTTATACACTTGTATACATTCGAAATGAGTACAAACAGCTAGAGAAAGATATATCTACCACAAAAAATGACCTTCATTATAACAATACCCATGGCGCTCTCCAGAAATAATTCAGTGCTTTTCTTCAATGTCCCTCCCCCCTTTCATTTTTTGAAAGGGTCAGATCAAAAAATTGAAACTCGAAATAATGAAATTGATGCACGAATACTATATTTCTGAGTGAAATTGACAAAAATTTCAAGATGCCGACTGGGCGCCATCTGGGAAAAAATAAATGGAAAGGGTGGCCAAGTGATATATCCCTTTGAGGCTCCCGGTGAATACTTCATAAACCTAAAGTATCAAGTCGACATCTTCAGCTACTACAAAATGGCGGAACATTTTATAATTGCCTGAATAAATCGACGTTCAACTTCATAAATTAAGGAAATAAGCTGAGTTCAGTTCAGAAGATACTCGAAATGCTTGTCTTGAACTTTTTGACAAAAAAACAGCCTATAAAATATTTCATGCCGAACATTTTCGCTCACAGTAACGTCGATTTTTCTTCAAATATTTATAATTCTCTGTTGTATATCCACAGCTTTTGTTTCAAATAGTCCCTTAAAAAAGTCTAGAGGTTTCAAATCTGGCCATTCTGTAGGATCTCGACGGCCAATCCAACGATCGGGGAAAGTATTATCGGGAGTAATTACACAAGTGCTTCAAAATTACCGATAATTTTCCATAAAAGCATGTTGTCTAAAAACTGCATGAGTTTATTTTCATATTTTGTCGAAGGAGCCCGACTCCGAAGGAGGAGGGCTCTTTTAGCAAAATATGAAAATAACCGAATGCAGTTTTTTTTTCTGACAACATGCTTGAATGGAAAATTATCAGATTTATTTTGATGCACGAGTGTAATTCGGTAGAATATTCACGGAGTTCAAACAACGACGTTCAAAATTCAGTATTTATGCCTGTCAAGATGACAAATGTACATTTTAACAATCGTTACAATAGATACACGGACCGAGCGGGTATTTTTCGATACCTACCGGGTATTTACCAGCCCGAAAATGCCCCGCCGGGAATTTATCACTGTGATTGATTGAAAATGTCCCGCTTCATATGGGATTTTCAACATACGATGGAAATATTCGGGAGTAATTACACAAGTGCTTCAAAATTATCGATAATTTTCCATAAAAGCATGTTGTCTAGAAACTGCATGAGTTTATTTTCATATCTTGTCGAAAGAGCCCGATCCGAAGGAGGAGGGCTCTTTTAGCAAAATATGAAAATAACCGAATGCAGTTTTTTTTACTGACAACATGCTTGAATGGAAAATTATCAGATTTATTTTGATGCACAAGTGTAATTCGGTAGGATATTCACGGAGTTCAAACAACGACGTTCAAAATTCAGTATTTATGCCTGTCAAGATGACAAATGTACATTTTAACAATCGTTACAATAGATACACGGGCCGAGCGGGCATTTTTCGATACCTACCGGGTATTTACCAGCCCGAAAATGCCCCGCCGGGAATTTATCACTGTGATTGATTGAAAATGTCCCGCTTCATATGGGATTTTCAACATACGATGGAAATATTCGGGAGTAATTACACAAGTGCTTCAAAATTATCGATAATTTTCCATAAAAGCATGTTGTCTAAAAACTGCATGAGTTTATTTTCATATTTTGTCGAAAGAGCCCGACTCCGAAGGAGGAGGGCTCTTTTAGCAAAATATGAAAATAACCGAATGCAGTTTTTTTTACTGACAACATGCTTGAATGGAAAATTATCAGATTTATTTTGATGCACAAGTGTAATTCGGTAGGATATTCACGGAGTTCAAACAACGACGTTCAAAATTCAGTATTTATGCCTGTCAAGATGACAAATGTACATTTTAACAATCGTTACAATAGATACACGGGCCGAGCGGGTATTTTTCGATACCTACCGGGTATTTACCAGCCCGAAAATGCCCCGCCGGGAATTTATCACTGTGATTGATTGAAAATGTCCCGCTTCATATGGGATTTTCAACATACGATGGAAATATTCGGGAGTAATTACACAAGTGCTTCAAAATTATCGATAATTTTCCATAAAAGCATGTTGTCTAAAAACTGCATGAGTTTATTTTCATATTTTGTCGAAAGAGCCCGATCCGAAGGAGGAGGGCTCGTTTAGCAAAATATGAAAATAACCGAATGCAGTTTTTTTTACTGACAACATGCTTGAATGGAAAATTATCAGATTTATTTTGATGCACGAGTGTAATTCGGTAGAATATTCACGGAGTTCAAACAACGACGTTCAAAATTCAGTATTTATGCCTGTCAAGATGACAAATGTACATTTTAACAATCGTTACAATAGATACACGGGCCGAGCGGGTATTTTTCGATACCTACCGGGTATTTACCAGCCCGAAAATGTCCCGCCGGGAATTTATCACTGTGATTGATTGAAAATGTCCCGCTTCATATGAGATTTTCAACATACGATGGAAACATTCGAGAGTAATTACACAAGTGCTTCAAAATTATCGATAATTTTCCATAAAAGCATGTTGTCTAAAAACTGCATGAGTTTATTTTCATATTTTGTCGAAAGAGCCCGATCCGAAGGAGGAGGGCTCGTTTAGCAAAATATGAAAATAACCGAATGCAGTTTTTTTTACTGACAACATGCTTGAATGGAAAATTATCAGATTTATTTTGATGCACGAGTGTAATTCGGTAGAATATTCACGGAGTTCAAACAACGACGTTCAAAATTCAGTATTTATGCCTGTCAAGATGACAAACGTACATTTTAACAATCGTTACAATAGATACACGGGCCGAGCGGGTATTTTTCGATACCTACCGGGTATTTACCAGCCCTAAAATGTCCCGCCGGGAATTTATCACTGTGATTGATTGAAAATGTCCCGCTTCATATGGGATTTTCAACATACGATGGAAACATTCGGGAGTAATTACACAAGTGCTTCAAAATTATCGATAATTTTCCATAAAAGCATGTTGTCTAAAAACTGCATGAGTTTATTTTCATATTTTGTCGAAAGAGCCCGATCCGAAGGAGGAGGGCTCGTTTAGCAAAATATGAAAATAACCGAATGCAGTTTTTTTTACTGACAACATGCTTGAATGGAAAATTATCAGATTCATTTTGATGCACGAGTGTAATTCGGTAGAATATTCACGGAGTTCAAACAACGACGTTCAAAATTCAGTATTTATGCCTGTCAAGATGACAAATGTACATTTTAACAATCGTTACAATAGATACACGAACCGAGCGGGTATTTTTCGATACCTACCGGGTATTTACCAGCCCGAAAATGTCCCGCCGGGAATTTATCGCTGTGATTGATTGAAAATGTCTCGCTTCATATGGGATTTTTAACATACGATGGAAATATTCCAAGTAATTTCTTGCTATTTTGTTGCTTCATCTTGTTGGAATACCATATCCATATTAAATGAGATACTAAATGAGAATGAACTGAACAATGATGTTCGTTGTTGTACTGACATTTTTTGTCTTTTTTCATAAGCAAAAAATAACCTATCAAACCTTATCGGATTGTTTGTTGGGAGTGCTATATGGCAGAGAATAACGAATATTCCTAGAAATATCGATATTAATGTGTTTGTATTCAGGTTATTATTGAAGGTTCCGTCATTTTGGAGTAGGTGAAGATATTGACTTCATATTCTAGGATTGTGAAGAATTCGTTAGGAGCTTTAAAAGGATGTGTCACAAAAACCCCTTTGCATTTTAATTTTCTACCCAGATCTTGAAATTTTCATCTGTAAATTCATGCATCAATTTGAACCTTTCAATTTCTAGGGGGCATCGAAGGTGAGCACTGTATATCGATTTGTAGAAATTGAAGCTTTAGAAGATCCATCCTCATAAATAAACTTGTCATTTTCCGATTGTAGATGATACCATATTGAACAGAACCAATGCCTTCCAGTTTAACTGTTGTTTCGTTTCATTGTCTGAAACAACGAGGTCTATACTTACCTATTCAGTAAGGAAAACAACATCATCATCCGAATAACATTTCCTTACGATTGTTCGTGATGATCAACAAATTCCTTTGACCTTTCGAGAATGAACAAAGGATTAAAATGACGTCAACTTCGTGTCTTCGTGAAGAGAAGTACATCCCGAAGTTATAAATGAACTGTTCCAACGGTGTCATTGTCGAAAATCTATTGTAACAATGAACAAAGAGTTTGGTGGGGTGAGGAATTGTGAATGTTTATAAATGTTCGATTGTATCGAACAGAATGGTTCCGGAATTATATTGCTTATTGTTTTTTTTCATCTCTAGATGAAATAAATGAAATTTCGAATTTTCTTAAGGAATTCGAAGAGATATTAACTCGTTACAAAAAGTGATCATTCACTGGACTTCCTTTGACACAAACACATACTTTTCGCACTTGCATGAATAACTACTGATAACTGTCACCAGCTATTTATAAACTTTTGAGAAATAACAAATATAATAAATGAAAATTCAGAATCCAATAACTTTGGAGTGTTTTA
This sequence comes from Zygogramma bicolorata, assembly GCA_032362365.1. Classification (NCBI taxonomy): domain Eukaryota; kingdom Metazoa; phylum Arthropoda; class Insecta; order Coleoptera; family Chrysomelidae; genus Zygogramma; species Zygogramma bicolorata. Next base: position 974,976 of record JAVJAQ010001353.1, read on the forward strand.
TCCCTCAACGAACTCAAATTGCAAGAATATTTGGTTTAATTTAAAAAAAAAAATTTGAACAATATTGTCGGGGAGAGTATTTCAATGCAAACTTTACAAGTGATTCCATTTGATTGGTATATTGATAATCTTGAAAGGATAGTAATAATGATTTTCATCATCCTGTTATACGATCAAAAGGTACATTTTCTAGGATTAGTCATAAAAAGCTTAGGAATAAAACTTAAAATAAGTACAGTTTACTGAGAGTAACAGATTCATTTGAATTTCATCTTATTATTCAATCATTTCCTAAAAGAAGTGATATTTTTTTTTATATGTTTATATATTGCATATCCCCACAATAAACTGTAAACGTTTCTTGAGATGAATGAATGAATAATAATAATAATAATTAATAGAATGAACATTTTCATTTCGCATGAAACACTTGCGATTTTCATAAATGAAAACACAATTCAATTTCAAACTTTTTTTGAAAGCTTCTACAGCTTTTATTTCTTGAGAGTACAGCTATGAATCTTATAATATTCTTCATCGACTTGGGTATGATGAAGCATAATGAGCTATTTCTGATCTAGAATATGACGAAGGTTTCTGGGAAGATGATGCATGGAGTTCTGTTTTGCTATAATTGTTTCACCGTGAGTTTTCCAGCTGAGAAATTCATTCAAGTGCACAAGAACTTTTATATTTATATATATATATATATATATATATATATATATATATATTTATATATATATATATATATATATATATATATATATATATTTATATATATATATATATATATATATATATATATATATATATATATATATATATATATACATACAAAGTTGTTTTTTCTATATCAGGGCTTCGGTCTATAGAAAAAGATTACTCTTTTTAGCTACCCGAGCTTTCGCGAATTGATTTCAAAAATTTCTAGAAGATTGAGTAAAGTACCTTTTTGACATATGTGTAAAATATGTAGATCTGAATCAATATCAAAGCTATGGTTTTGATTGAGAATATGATTAGCAAAAGAACCTTTTGTATTGTATTCATCCAATTGTAGATTTCTGGAACAATGATGAATACAATACAAAAAGTTCTTTTGCTAATCATATTCTCAATCAAAACCATAGCTTTGATATTGATTCAGATCTAGATATTTTACACATATGTCAAAAAGGTACTTTACTCAATCTTCTAGAAATTTTTTAAATCAATTCCGCTGCTAATAACCCCAATGTTGTTTCTCTTAATGAGCAAGTACAGTTTGACTGCAGAAAGTTTTTCAATTCCCTTAATTTCAACTAAAAATCCCTTCTGCCTTGATCTTCCATAAATAATTATCATGGACTCTGTATAATGTTTGCTTGATGGTTGGCAACTCTTGTTCATCCCAAGGGTGGATGATAGATGTCAGTGTTGCGCTCCCTTTCATATTGTATGCTAGTTAAAATTAATCTTCTATAATATTTCACTTCGATTTTTGTAACGAGAGGGCCTGTATGTGGGGTGTTGGATCTGTTCACCCGGGACATGACTCGAAATGTCAGCTCTTTGATTCTCGTTCCGTGTGTGCCAGAACCTGTGCCGCATTTCCATGTCATCTCGACAATAGAAAAATTTCGACAGTTGACAGTTTTGACAGCTGACTCTCCTCCATTTCCTACTCAATTCAATCTGTGAACGGTAGTGTTTTTCCAAAGTTTTCTTTAATGTGGATTTTTCTAATATTGCATATTGGGCATAAGGGCTCCAAGCCTCCCAATCTTTAACGTATTTATGGTGTTAGGGATGTCCCAAATTCCCCTAATATCAAATTATTCACAATTTCACTACAATATTTTTTATGTCTTTTTGAACTTCACCATGTGATTTTCCAATTTTTTCATCTCCATGTAAGTAAATTTTATACTTCATTTATCAACTAATATCATATTACTCTTCCTTTATTGTAGAATTCAATGTAAATTCAGCTGATGATGAACCTATGTAGGTTCTAAACATGTACTGAATTACCGTACTGACATCTTTCAAATATTAAATTGTGGAGACGACTTTGAGTTTTTCTGCATCGTAAATCTACTACACTCCACTTTGAGATACAATGGACTTCTACCACAGGTTATCGAATTAATTAGTCGAGTTTGGAGGTCGAAACTAATCATCACCTAGAAGATGGCAGATGAGACTTTGCCGAAACGTTGTGACAATTATCCTTCAGAGGATCAAAACCACAGAACACGGAATGAAACCCGAAAAAACAACTCACCATATATATATATATATATATATATATATATATATATATATATATATATATATATATATATATATTTAGACAAGGTTTGCTTTGATTTTTCCATCTAGATTCTTTGTTCAAACTATTAGCTGTATTTTGTTTTTCCATCACACACTTTGATGCTGGAATATCTCTTTTATTCCTTCGATGACTTCTTCTGCCTTTCCAAGTGTTGCATTGCAATGGCAATTTTCTACGATAGATCGAGTTAACTGAGTATTACCGAGTATTCTTCCCAACTCTCCTAGTTCTCTTACTATTGTGCCTACCTCGAAATAATGTTTAGCATTTTTTATAATATTCTGGCGAAATATTGAAAACCTCCTCTAGTTTCCAGGCTCATCATCTGCTAAAGTGCTAACTGAAAACTAAATGAGAAACCATTTTGAAATCGGAGAGTATACTGATTTTTCGGATTGGAATACATAAAAGAATAGTTAGTTTTCCAATGTACAGCTTGTCCAATCCATCTTGGCACAGAACTGAGAACGCATATGCCCAGGATTCTCTGTGAAGTATACTGAGACAAAAAAAAAGCTTATTATATGTGTTCACTGTGTTGAAATTTATTCCTTAAAGGTATTATATGCTTCGTCATGGTCTACACTACCAGTCTGCAACTGGAAAAGTGTCTGAGTTTGTGACAAGATGGATTGGATGAGCTGTATATAAATGGTTTTGAAGAAATTTCGTAATTTCGTCTCTCTTGTTACATATTGAGCATATAGGACATAAAAACCGACCTTCAATTACCTTCCACTCTACCCGAATCACCTGACTCGAAATAGCTCAGATAACATTTTTGTCAGCCATTTCATGGCAAATCCTTCTATGATAAAATCGCTAATACGTGACGTGATTCGGTGAAATACTATTACGATACCCGAATGTTTTTTGACTGATAGTAATAGGAAGTCTGATTCCACGCATATCAGCAGTCGATTAATTTCAAGGTGGCTTCTTTAAAATTCATGAACTGTGGGGTTTTTATCTAATTGGCCCTGACCTTGACATTATATTGTACGGGACGGGAATAACAATTGTTATTGGATCAATTGCCAGTAATAATGCTCAAGATGTTGAACAAAAACTCTGGTTACAATTGAATATTTTATTAGCTTTTCTACCTAATCTTCGGCATTTTCCACTATCTCCTGTTTTCATTTAAATTACGATTGGAAAATAAGTACCTTCATTATTATTGTTTTCATTGTGATTTGCTTGTCGGATCACTCCCCACACCCATAGGGGGTGAGCGATCATTGGGTCCGAGAACCATGTGCCCTGAGTAGACTCAGTGAGCGCAGAATGGCAGTTTTTTGCATCACTCCATATTTTGTTCATTTGAGAACTCTTTCGACAGTTGCGTTTCTTCCAGGCAGACACATAACGTACTCAAAATTGTTTGCTGAATGAAGATTCTTGATACGAAAGTCTGGAAAAATTCGACCCAACGGTTTCCAATAGAAAAGTTCTCGACATTCCAGCCAGAGATTTTTCAATATGTGGCAAAGTTGGAAATAAGTGAAAACTGCTCAATGACATCCGTATCTTGACTGTTGCTAATAAACCCTTTCGTGATCAGTTAATCCAGCACTTTCTGTACCTCTTTCCACACAGGAACTTTTGTTTAATTTGCCCATTCAAACACCTAGTTCTGAGTAGGTGAGAAACTTACCATCTCAAGTCCACTGTGAGTCATGGATCGCCTCCGTTGGACATCTTGTTCTGTGTCGAATTGACACCACTGCTCCAAGTATTCTTTAACTGTTTTATAGAAAGCAGCCTCGTAGTTTTTGCATTCTACTGATCAACAGCAGCTTCTTTTTCTCACGATAAAACTTCTAGTCAGTGTGGAGGAATATATTTTTAATAAATTCCATTCTTTCTATGTTCATATGATTGTATTTGTAGTATTGTAATGACTTAGTCGACAAAATGTTTGTATTTTAGATAATAGAGGTAATCTATCTATTCAGTAGTGGAATTATTGAATCTATTTATCCTACTAGTGGAATAATGAAGGATACAATCTTGAATCAATCACATTTCACTAATTTGTTATTGAAATTATAGTTTTCACATTCCTTGTACGAAACCAATCTCTAAACTTTGTGTACCCTTTTTTGTACACATGCTTCGAATTGCTAGGCAGGTTTATATAATAAACGACGTTTCAATCAACGGAAATTGGTGCTATCAGAAGAGCAGCAATGAGACTTGTAACATAAAATTGAACCGGCCAATTCAATAAAAAATATTACAGTGTATGATTCTCACTTACAATGGAATTACAAAACCGCAACAAGTGTTTCGCTATACAATAGTTTCCTCAAGCAGGATAAATGAATATCGTGAAGGAAACTGTAATAATTTTTGTTAGACTCATGAGATTTATTATTATATTCTCGGATGACACGCTGAGTACAGAATTCCCACCCCTTTGTTGTGAATTCGGAGACCTGTCGAACCTCTCTTGCTCAGGGATCTTTTTTCAATAGAATAGCTGAGCTCTGGAACTCCTTGCCGAAAGAGGTTTTTCCTGAGGCAAACAAACTTCAAAAATTCAAAATGAATGTTAATTCGTATCTCCTGTCCCTTGATTCACGCGGCGTTCTTTGAACCTTGCAGGGCTTCCCTATCGTGTAAATATGTGTATAAAAAAACTGTGGATATCTCTGTTATTCATCTTCTCGTCTCCCTACGAATCGAAAATCCACAGAATGTGAAAGCTTGTGCACGGTCTTAGCTTTTAACGTGCGATTCCTGGCACGAACCGAAAGAATGAACCGAAGATTTTGGCTACATGATATACCATTCGAACTGCCTCCGTTATTTAAACAATATTCCACCACGTCTTCAATGAATGCCTAGATAATTACGTGAACTTTCGAAGACGTCTCTCGTCATATCGCAGCACAAATTACGATGTCGAGCCTATCGCGGAATGGCACAGTCACGAAATAATCATCAAAGAAGACGGCCCTGCCCCTCCCTGGTACGTGAGGCATTCAGTTTTATCATCAGACGTAGAATTGAAACTGAACGTTGGAACAAACGAAGGTCGTAGCATTATTTCAAATGGAAGTATTGGTGAAAATTGTAATTTGTCTTCTTGAGATATTTTGATTCATGGGGAGGGAATTCTGTACACGTCGCATCATCCGCGACTGATAAAAATTCAGAAGAGCACCGACCGTGAAAATATCTATAAAAGAGAATCAAGTCTCCGACCCTTCTACGATGTTCCAATAAAGTGAGCGAGCCTGTCAGCGACGAATCTTCAACAAGAGGATTGCCTTTCTCTGAATGGAATCGAGAAGCCTCAGTGAATGTTTTGGTGCCGAACTCCACACATGAGAACTATATTCCAAGACAGGTCGTATCTGAGCCTTGTAGATCATTGGAAGCTGACGAGAAGTGAAGTATTTCTTTGCACGAAATAGAAATCCAAATTTATGGGAAGCACCTTTAGCGATTGATCTCACATGTTTTTCTCATGAGAGATTATCACCGATCGTAATTCCTAGCATCGAGATACTTGACTTTGTAGGAATAGTTACTCCTGATATCTGAATACTAGATGATGATAGATCGGCTTTCCTTGAGGAGAGACATGCCTGGGTTTTCCTAGCATTGAATTCAACCAAGTTCATATTACCTCATTCTATTACTTTTACCAAGTTATCGTTGATTTTATTGATGTGAATGTTTCTTTGAGTTTTTGTTTCTTGAGCTGGTATGGGGACTCTGGAAGATAAAGTAGTATGAAAAAATACTGTCGTCCGCAAAACTATGTACTGAACAAGATGTTTTCTCGAGCAAATCATTGATAGGAAGCAGAAACAAAGTAGGCGCCAGAACGGAACCCTGTGGAACACCTGCATTATTTGGGATAATATCAGATGATACTCCATCAACAACCACATACAGACCTATCAGACAAGAAACTCTTCAACAAAACACACAACTGAGGAGGCAAACCATAAAAGACGGCAGTTTAGAAAGGAGACTCCGATGTCAAACTCGATCAAACGCTTTCGAAATATCGGGTGCAACAGCTATCGTTTCTCCGAATCTTTCGATTGGATGCTGCAAAATATGAAAAAAATAAGTCAATAAGTCACTGGTTGATCGTTGATGGTGAAATCCATATTGTCGATCATTAATTATATATATTTCACATAACACACTCAAAATACTCCGTTTTTGGACATTCATAACTAGCTTGTTGTTTTTTCAAATTTGCTTCATCACACTTTTCGTTTATATCAAAAAAAAGTTTTTTAGAAAACGCCTAATAATAATTTTTTCCTGCGTAATAGTTACCACCATATGCAAAAAAAAAAAGTTTTTTCATTTAGCTCCGTAGCAACGAATGCTTATAACATCCACATGCGAACATAGCTTTATTTTTCATTATTTCACGATCATTGTGAAATAAAATTAGGGTCCAATTTTTTTCCGAATAATAGGCGTGGCATTAGAAATACGGCAAGCGGTACATTCTGAAGGATTACAATAGGCCAAGAGCCAGAGCAAAAAAAGTAGGTTCATAATGCAATCTTCTACAGAATTGATTTTCTTGTTGGAAAATGTTTGGGGGTGTCCCCTGAATATATATTCAAGTTGGCGGGACAGAGGGGGTTGAGCTTTAGCCGCCATCTTGGAAAACACGTTTTATCAAATATCTCGTGAACCGTGCATCGTACGACAAAAACAGTAGGGATCATTTTCGTAGATGATAGAATTCTCTTCAACTTTTATTCCAAACTTTTTTCCGTATAGTGCATAGGTTTTCATTTATAGCGCGCCAAACTTTTCCCAGCATGGTTATTGCTAAATATATAGTTAACGGTTGATGAAACAGTATAAATGGCAGTATTTTGGCGCGTTACAGTTTTTATCGTACGATGCACGGTTCACGAGATATTCGATGAAACGTGTTTTCCAAGATGGCGGCTGAATTTACATTCAAGGGACAACCCCCAACATTTTCCAATAAGAATATCAATTCTGTAGAAGTTTTCAGAAAAAAAGTACCTGGCTCTTGGCCTACAACGTGATAAATATTTCTGAAATTATCTGTTTCATGCGAAAGAAAAGGGTTATACAAAATCACGAAAATTGTGATTCCAACGGAGTGGTCTTTAAAGTCACCGGAGTTAACTTTGCATTTTTTATTGAAATATGACATCCGTATGAGAATCTTAACAGTTCTGTCTTCCTTGGCATGGCTCTTCAACATCACTATCACAACTTATATCATTATAGTGTAATATCAAAGCTTGATGGGATACTAGATGAAGAACGGTTATTACTAACGGAAAACACCACAATCAAATCTCACCTTTGTGCCAATTTACACCTTTCATTTCATAACATGCAAACCTGTTGACGTTGATTTTTGTGATGAAAAACAGGAACAATCATTATATCAGAGAATGCGGCTTGAAATGGCTTCCTGTTAGTATAGTAGGTAATAACTGTCGAGGTATTTTCTAATCTGGTATATGTAGATCGTGCAAATTGCTGTTGTTTTGTGAGAATTCAATCATTACTGCGATAATTACTGCATATTCACGTATATTATTTTGTCATCTGAGCTAGTTCGATCTACTTCCTCGAAGGAGAGGTAAAAAATTCTGCAGAAGGGACTGTTGATTGTCTTGAAAGAATGAAATTTATGTTAAACACACATGCTATACACGAATCACATTCATTCAGAATCAATAGATTTTTCTACTGGCACATTATTTGAATTGAATATACACTCACGTAAGAAAAACACAATACCTGATGAACTGAATAATCCCGACGATATCAATAATCATTTCCTGAAGCAAACAGATCAGAATTTTGTAAGTATAACTACTGCTCTTCGGGCTTGAAGGCCGTCGTTCTTTGGAATTTTTTCCTGACGTTTCGCTAGCGCGAGTGGCCAGCTTCTTCAGAGGCTTATTAACGGTTTGAAGAGAAGGCAATCGACGCCTTTGATTTGAAGCCGACCTTGTGGCTACGCTACGTGGATGACACCTTCGTCGTCTGGAAACATGGAAGGGACGCTCTGAACCTTTTTCTGGACCATAGCCGACTGGTACGGGAGGCAATAGAGATCCAAAAACATGCGGACAATTTTAACAGAAAGGAAGAAGCGTTGACTCTAAACAGAATTTGCAATCCGATTCTAAAGAAATCAAGAATAACTAATGAAATCACAGCAGGTAGTGCGGCAACTAATAATGGTGATTATTCCCCGAACCCGACAGAAGTAATTAACACCCCAGACTACCTGCATCAATATAAATACGCCTTGAAAAATCGAACTGTTTAGTCATCGGAGATGAATAAGCCTCTGAAGAAGCTGGCCACTCGCGCGAGCGAAACGTCAGGAAGGAATTCCAAAGAACGACAGCCTTCAAGCCCGAAGAGCAGTAGTTATACTAATAACCTCGGCCGCGAAAGCCTCAACCATTTTGTCAAAATTTTGTACTAAATAACAACGTGCTTCAGTTTTATCTCAATAATCGGAAGTGTAATATTGATGCTGGTTTTAAATTCGAACCCATCAATGAAAATGTCGTCTATAAATATATTTTGGAAATTAAATCGAAAGCTTGCGGCTCGGATAATATCAACATTGATATGTTGCTTTTATGCTGCCCTTTGATAATTCCCTCTGTAACTCATATTCGGAACTCTTGTCTGCAGAATAATTTGTTTCCAGATATGTGGAAAATTTCGCGAATCATACCTCTCCCTAAAATAACAAACCCAACTTCAAACAACGATCTTAGACCTTTCAAGTTATTAAAAAAAATAATGAATTTCCAGATAAAACGCTATTTAGATTTACACTGCATTTTACCAACGAACCAATCTGGCTTCCGCAAAGACCATAGTTGTACCACAGCATTACTGAAGATATGTGATGACATACTTGCAGCAGCAGATCGAGGTAACACAACAGCTCTTATTCTTTTAGATTATTCCAAGGCGTTCGATACAATGAATCATAGAATTTTATACTCTGTACTGCATTTCATTGGGTTCACAGGTTCAGCTGTAACTATGATTGGAAGTTATCTCACAAATAGATCGCAGTTTGTCGAAACATCAATGGGCAAATCAGATGTAGGTTTAATTAAGGCTGGTGTGCCCCAAGGGTCCATACTTAGGCCGTTATTATTTTTAATATATACATGCAATCTTATGTCAGTCCTACAACATTGCACCTCACATATGTATGCCGATGACACTCAAATTTACCTTTCTTTCAACCCCAATGAAATAGCTGCAGCCAATCTGAAGATTAATGAGGATTTGAAACGACTCGTTACAATATCGGAATCACATAATCTAAAAATAAATTAAAAAAAGTCTAATCTCTTGGTTTTCGGGACCAATCGTTTGCTGGTTGAGAAACACATAAATATTAATATAAATAATGATATTTTAGCACCGCAGAAAAAAGCGAGAAATTTAGGTATTGAAATGGACGTTGACTTCAGGTTCAAAAAACAAATCACAAAATGTATTCAAAAAAGTTATATGAATCTGAAGTTACTTTATCCTCATCGTCATATATTATCAAAACAGTTGAAAACACAACTTACTGATACCTTAGTTCTGTCTCATTTCTCATATTGTGATGTTTTGTATGGACCGTGTCTAGATAAAAAGATATATGTCGGATAGAAAATGTACAGAAGGCATGCCTTCGTCTAATTCATGGAATTCGTAAGTATGAACGAATTTCTCACAAACTCGTGGAGACCAAATGGTTGTCAATGCAATGCAGACGTACATTGCACTCAGCAGTACTTTTCCATAAAATTTTGGTAAACAAATGCCCACCATACCTATATAACAAAATCCAATTTCGTTCCGACGTGCACAATTTAAATATAAGGTTCAAAGGTCTGTTATCCCCTCCTCCACATCGTACCGCTCTTTATCGTCGTTCGTTCAGCTACAACATCTATAATCTATTTAATAATCTTCCAAGTGAAGTGAAAAAGAGTAAAATATCTTCGTTCAAAAGACAATACAAAAATCATCTCTACCTGAAACAAATTTCTGACAATTAACATTGTTTTTCATGACTTTTCACATTCTTCTGAGTATATCAGTTTATTATTCATTATTACTTTTTAGTTCTTGGGTACCATTTCCACATTCTCCCCTCTCAAGGCTGGAACTAAAACCAGCAGTTTCCGTAGAAAACATTATTATTATTATTATTATTTTTTCGTCTCCTCCCACCCGTAAATATGCTTTATCTACACCCGTACTCTAATAATACACTTATATGCCCACAACCCGTTTTATAATGAAATCCATTACGATACAGATTTTTCATTACGATACAGATTTTCAACCGATAGAAACCCATCATTTTTAAATCTAGCATGATGTGCATGCTCTTCATTTGACGTTTGTCAAGTCAAAATCGGTATAGGTATTGAATTTCTGAAGAATATAGCCAAACTTCGATAATCATAACAAAATGTCTGATACCAGCGATATGGGAGAATCACCTTCGACACCTTCACAGTTAGAATGATTGAATCTTTCATTTGACACATGCATCATTCATTTCTTTATTGTTTCAATCAAATTTTCTGACCTCTCCGTAGGCAAGCGGTCTAAGGCGCAGAGTTTAGTTGGACTGGTTGGAAGAGATGTGGGTTCGATTTCGGCCTCGAGTAATCTTTTTTTTTCAATTTTTGATCTTCTCTTCATTTCTCATCGTTTTATTTCTCGTAATAATATTAATTACGATTTTGTAGAATTTTTCGAATAAATGCAATACAAATATAAATATAATATTTGTAGTTCTTCACTATTTATCGGGTGTAGATAAAATAGCGTATGCAACTCTCATGTAATGGTTAAGAAAATTGATACTGTATCAATTAATTGATTGGAATTGATACAGTATCAATGTTTTTCTCCTGAAGATGCTAACCTTGTTAGCGAAACGCGCGTCGAGTGCAAAAATATCAGTTTGATGTTGGGGTAATTGATCTCTAGGAAAAGTTTGCAACTTTCACACCAAAGGTTCCAATCTCATCGTTTAATACCTACCTACCTTTGAGTTTGAATTGTCACAAGTTATGTTTTTTTTTTTGTGGAATTGAAGGACTTACATCAACTCTTCACACCACTGATTAACTGGAATTGTATAGTCCAAATGGTCTAGTTGGTAAAAGCGTACGCCCCCTGAGATAGTCCACGTTGTAGTAGTTAGTTCGAGTCTCATCAAAACCGATTTTTTTGTAGGTACCTTTTTTCACCGATTGAAATATTATAGCTTCCCAGGTAGGTACTATTAATTTTTTGAATTTACGGAGAATTTCATTAAATATAACTATCAAAAAAAATCTCAATGTATAAAAATAGTTATCAGTTTATGGTATTTGAAGAGAGTTCTGAAGTATTCACCTGGTTGAAGAAACTGTATAACTCGAACAATGCTTTTTTTGCAAATTTATTTTTATTCAAAATTTCAAAATATTATTTCAGTGTAATTCAACCTCTCCTATACATAATCAATCAAGTTTTTTTTATTTCTAATCATCATGGAAACGCGCAATCATCAATGAATATTGACTGTCAGATCTATAATTTCTCTTTCATTGTGTTCAAAATAGTTCTTTTTTCTTTAAGTTGATGATAATATCTTGCGACATCGAAAGAAATGAAAGATATAGCAAACGCAGCAATGGCAAATCTTTTGCCTGGAGTAGCCCATCACAAGCTACTGTGTAGGTAATATCCAAAGTATTTGTTCATTATATCAATTATTATAGTTAAAATTCACCCAAGACGTTTCTTATCATGAAATATTGAATAATGAATACCATATTGGAACAAAAAACACACACAACTGGTTTGCCTCCTCACTTGTGTGCTTTGTTGAACACTTTCTCGTCTGATAGGTCTCTGTATGTGGTTGATGATAAAGTTTCATCTGATATTCTCCCAATAAATGCAGGTGTTCCACAGGGATTTGATTTGGAATTCAATGCTAGGAAAACCCAGGCATGTCTCTTCTCAAGGAAAGCCGATCTATTATCATCCAGTATTAAGAATTCAGGAGTAACTATCCCTACAAAGTCAAGTATCTCGATGCTAGGAATTCCGATCAGTGATAATCTCTCGTGGGATAACCATGTGAGATCTATCGCAGAAGGTGCTTTCCTATTTCTTGCGAAGAAGTACTTCACTTCTCGCCATAATGATCTATAAGGCTCAGATACGACCTGTCTTGAAATATGGTTCTCAAGTGTGGAGTTCGGCACCAAAACATTCATTGAGGCTTCTCGATTCTATTCAGAGAAAGGCAATCCGTCTTGTTGGTGATTCTTCTCTCACAGACACGCTCACTCCATTGGAACATCGTAGAAGGTTCGGAAAATTGTCTCTCTTCTATAGATATTTTCACGGTCGGTTCTCTTCTGAATTGTTATCAATCGTTCCACCCTTGGCAATATGTACACGGATGACTCGACTAGTACCGAATTCCCACCCCTTTGTTGTGAACTTGGAGACCGGTCGAACCTCTCTTGCTCAGGGATCTTTTCTCAATAGAACAGCTGAGCTTTGAAACTACTTGCCGAGAGAGGTTTTCCTGAGGCTTACAAACTTCAAAAATTCAAAGTGAATGTTGATTCGTATCTCCTGTCCCTTGATTCACGCGGTGTTCTTTGAACATCACAGGGCTTCCCTTTCGTGTGAATCTGCATATGAAAAAAAGTTGTCGTATGTCATGTGATAAAAATGTCAGTGATGCCAACCATTAGAAGCCTAATACATGTGCAACTAAATATAGATGCATATTTGGTCAATTCGAAATTTCTATAACGGCCAAAGACATCTTCACATTATCAATCACTACCGCACTGCTATTGTTGTTTGTAGTACTCGAGGAAGGAATAAAATGTCATAAAATTTAACGACTATGCGACGTTCCAGTGATGGTTCAATGAACATCGCAAAAGATACGTTATGAATATTGATCAGGAGGAGCTTAGGGTTTATGGGCCAGTTGCCTAATCTAGTGAACCGTGGTTCAAGTTTGTGTATAAAAATACACTAACAGATATATGCTAAGTGGTATGATTTGTTTTTATACAGTGACTATCCTGAATCAATGGATGAAACCCTAGAACATGATCTGAGTGATCACTAACAATATGAAAACAGTTTCTCAATAAATAACTTTCAGAACTAACTTTTTTTTATGGTGTTCAAGCTGAACAGTTTCATTTGAGTCGTTAGCACAATATAGAGTCTGTAATTCAAAGAGTTTTTCTGTGATTGTGTCAATCTCAAGATATTAACAAAACGCGTTGGATACTCATGAAGATAAGATTGTTCAGTTAGGAAAGGAGATATTTGTTTTCTGATAGCTGTTAGTCCGTCAACCTACAGTGCAGGTGAGTTGAGGCTGGCCTGAACAAATTGTTCATTTAGAATATTTGCTTGACAATTATTCTGCGTTGGTTTCCTGAATATGACAATCCCATTTCAGTTCATTATCTATGGTCACACCTAGCAATTTTACACTATCAATGTCACCTGGGTGATTTGAAAATTGAAACTTCTGCGTTGTACTCTCATTTGATTTCAGTCTGTCGCTACGTAACTGAAGTTATATCATCAGCAGATAAAAAGGATTTTATAGGAAGTTCGTAGTTCGTAATAAACAGGAGAGGTCCAAGTATGGAACCTTGCGGGATACCATACTTCATACCAAGTAAGGGGGGACATTTGAAATTGAAGTATAATGTCTGACGACGGGTTTCTGAGTACGATGTATTCCTCGAACACCATAGTACCAAAGTTTTTGGAGGAGTATGTCATGAGAGATAACCACATCATCATATTGTGTCAACAATCACTGCTACAAATACATTGTAGTTGTATTTACCTTCGTGAAAATGAAGTGTCATTCAGTTTTACAACCAATCGACCCTGTGCTTCACTAATGATGGTTCAACGTACAGCGCAGAAGATACCGCGTTATGAATATTGATCAAGGTGAGCTGTGGGTCTATGAATCATTCTTTGTGGGGTGCACACTATGGCCACGATGAATATGCAGTCGCTCGTTTGTTTTGTAATATCAACCGGTGGGATTATCGGCCAATTACCATAATGTATGATGAGAATATGATAATGTCCCGTATGGGACGAACGTGCGTAGCTGTAAATTTTATAGCATGTGCACGGCGGAATATTTGTTTATTTATTTTCCAGTGATTGATTGTGATTTGATAGTGTTTATATTTTTCGAAGAATATTTTGCGAAGATTATTCTAAGCATATCCTGAATATTCATAGAGTATTCGTAGTATATAAGATTGGGAATATTCCAAGGATATTATTCAGGGATTTGGAGAATATTCAGTATATACAATGAATATTTCATGAATGTGCGAAAAGAATATCATTAAAATGGGTATTTTCTAAGGATAGGCCAGAAATATTCTAGATATTCTTGGAAAATGGAGTATGTATGCTATGAATATATTTCTGTATATTTTTATTCGGGACTTCACTGTCATCGGTTACATTTTCGAAACTAATAATGAAATGCAAAATATATATTTCCGAAATTCAACCTTGCCATGATTCAACAGTGTTGGTTCATGACATCGATCTGATATCTTCGAAAAACTGAGCTGTTGAAGTACTTAGAGATGCTGCTAGTATTGTTAGTTCTTCGCAATATCCATATAGACAACGAAGCCAGGCACTTGTCATACTTTCTTGATTTCTCCCCCTCCCAACCGTCCAACGAAAAGTGAGCAACCCTCCCGATGTACACTGTCGGGTCAAACAGTTTTCCAAGTAAAGTTTCATAATAATTCACTTATGTTCACCTCATTCAACTGATTATATAACATCCATACGAATACATTGAGTGCTTGTTCAAACAGTTTAACCATCTTGTCTTCTTCAACCCCAATCCCACCTCTAACAGTACTATTAGCGAAACCAACTGAGAAGTGCTTACCTGAATTTCCTTAGTTTCCTATAATATACCAGAGAGAATATCCTATGGATATACCGTGAAGAATATTCTGAAAATATGCCGCCAAGAATATTCTGAAGACATACCGTGAAAAATTTTCTGAAAATAGGTCGTAGAAAATATTATACAAATATACCGTGTTAAATATTCATTAGGTTATATTTCAGGAATATTCACGAAGGCTTATTCATAAATTATATATTCTATGAATTTTCTCTCAAAAATTCCATATGAATATTCGTTATAGAATATGCCATGAATATTCTATGAATAGAGAAAATATTCTATGAATATCTTGTAGTATCTGGGTCGTAATCTGCGATAAAATTCTCATGCTTCATGGTACTTCAACCATAATTTATATTCGTTGATATCAAGAATAATCCGAATGATTCTGATGGATTGATGCTGGGCATTCATTCCACAAGCAAACATGGCCCAATTAATGAATATCAAACTTTCACGCGATGTCCATTACAACTGAAATGGTTTCAGCGTGAGATTGACGGACTTCATAGAATGCCCTTGCAAACGCATTTTTGTAACATTGGTGGGTATCAAAAACTCGTAAATTGTATTGCATATTACGATTTGCTCTGGCTTCAGGTATTTTCTTTACTGGAGGGAGACTGTTGAAAATTGACCAAAAAATGTATTGAAGTCGCCCGGTCCAATTGATAAATTAGAAAACACAGAAAAGTCGGGAGTTCACGAAAGCAGTTGGAAATATAAAAATTTATAATTCTATTCCTACAGAAATCAGACGCTCAACAAACGTCGAGTCGTTCGGCAGACAGTTCAAATCATATTTATTAAATAAAAGAAATTAATATTGGCACTGGTTTTTACTATATTTCTGTCATGTTATTATTCTGTTCAATTGGATTTTTGGGTGGTTATATGGAAGAGCGTGTTGCACGAATATCGCCACCCGCATTGTGTAAATCTATCTTCTGTAGTATTTGAATAAAGACAATTTATTATTATTATTATTATATTGCAACAATAAATGTATTGGCCAGAGCCGACGAGCTATGAAAACCCGTTTCAAAGAGAACTTCGCCCACATGAGACACGGATGGGTACATAAATCCAAAGTAGCCCAACAATGCTTTGGACGATGATCACAGAATTGGTAAAAGCAATCTGAAACTGATCAAGCATATGCATGGTACAAGGTTACTCGATGCAGCTGAGAGTCTAGAAATAGTAAAATGTAAAAATAGCATGAATGATGTCAAAGGGCCTTTTTCCCTTAGTCTGACTCTCAGTTTATTTTTGAGAAATTAAAATGATAGTTAGTAGTAACAGCCGAAGTCCATATCGGAACAAAACTCTCTGCTGTTAGTTTTTGCACTACCTTAGATTGTAAAGGAGTATTATAGTATATGAAGTACTGTTTGAACGTCATTATTTTGTGGTGGTTCAATATTTGTTCCGTAGTTTCCTGGGTTTTTAACCTACCACAATATGGAAAATAAGAATTACTATTGGAATCTATACAAGTGTAGAAGGGCAGATTTCCAATCCAATCTACCCCGAAAAGTTGCTGCGTCTATTGAAAAACAGTTCTTTCTGGATAGAACAAGTCCAATTAGTCAGCAACTTCTCGTATAATCAAATTTTGCCTATCAAAAAGAAAATAAGAACTAATATATAAATGAAAATAATTATCGTTTCGGAAACTGAATCCGCTTTCGTTCTCAAAACTTATACGCAAATTCCTGTGCAAATGCAAATTTCTCTCGTAGGCAATCTTCGTAATTGACATTTGTCAAAGATTTCCTTGAATGTTGTTTCGAAATTATACCTGTCAATACTGATTTTATGAAGTTTATCTCAAAGGCATTTTACTATACCTTTGTTGACACTTGTGTGGTGGTTTGAGGTGTAGTGAAGATATCTGTTGATATGTGTCGTCTTTCGATATACATTTGTATCTATCTATCTAAATGGCGTGTCGATTTCTTTATCATTACATCTAGGAATGGAAGTTCTTTGTTATTTTCCGTTTCCAATGTGAATTTCATTGTTGGTTCTTGTTTGTTAATATGTTTCAAAAATGTGTCAGACGCAGCAACTATTCGGGGTAGATTGAAAATCTGCCCTTCTACACTTGTATAGATTTCAATATTAATTTTTATTTTCTCAGATTGTGGTAGGTTACAAACCCAGAAAACTACGGAACAAAGCTTATCCTAGTCTCCATATTTAGTATCAATTTTCTTCTCCTGAACATGCTAACCTTGTTAGCGAAACGCGCGTTTGGTGTTAGGGCAGTAGGGAATATGAATAAAATTTAAATTTGTGTCAAATATGTTTTCTCTTGAATCTTTATTATCGCTATATATTGATTGAAAGGTATTGTTTCATTCAGTCGTTACATAAAACCATACATTATCATATAAGAATCAAAGAATTAGGGGTAGAAATACAAACTTACAAAACGCATCACCAGTGGTCGAAATTAAACATGATATCAATTGTCTTGCACGATGAAGAACAATAGTGAGGAATTGTGTGTTCCTGACGATGATAAAGTCGAGTGCGCTCGTTAAAAATGGTGTTAATAAAAGCGGATATTTCAAGGTGATAGCATTCTTAAAGCGGACAACTGATAGTTATAGGCCCAAAAAACCGAAAACTCTTACGTTTGAACAAGTCCAGAAGTTTATAAATGAGGCGCCAGATGAAAAGTATTTGATGATAAAAGTTGCTACTATTTTCGGAATATATGGAGCCTGCCGGCGCGAACAGTTATGCCGTTTATTAATAGAAAACATTAAATCGATGGATAAATCATTGATTGTTCAAATTTCAAATCCAAAAACAACCTAGTTGATATAAGCACGTTTGGGAAAATGCCCTCTACCATTACTGAATGTCTGAACCTCCCGGAACCAAAGGAATATACAGGTCACTGTTTCAGAAGGTCTTCTGCTTCTTTGCTAGCAAAATCAGGAGCCAATATATTAAGAAGCACGGAGGATGGAAGTCTACAACAGTAGCTGAGGGTTACAGCAATCAATCTATCTCTTATGAAAAGGCTATTACTGAAAGAATAACCCCAACAGCTAGCTCCAGCGTTACAGCATCGTCCTCTTCACCTCAAGGATTAAATGTTAATGCCCATTGTCAACTCAGCTAGTTCAAATGTGTTACAAGGCTTTTCAACATCGCAAGGTATTAATATCGACAGTAGTTCTAGTTGTACTTTTCTTATTAATGTTCATAAATAATAATAAATAATAATAATAATGTAATTAATGAACATAATACATTTGTTACATAACTTAATTGTATCTATATCTTTCGTTCATAATGAATCTTCTTTGAAAATTGAATAGTTACGTTTTGTTTATTGGTATTTGGTAGATAAAAATCGTGTTAAAAATACTTTTTTGAAACGCTCAAGATGAATAAAAACCCTGGTGCGTTGACCGATAGAAGGCTTCTTTTTAGCAAATTCCTCTCGTCCTGAGAAATCGAAGAGTAAACTTACATTTTTTGACGGTAGGTGGTGATACAAATGCGATTTTCTAAGGGTACATTTTCATTGAGGCGGCAGCTTACGAGTGATTTTCGATACCGGCGGTCTCATTAGATAAACTCTTGCGGGATCTTTCGTTCACCAATAGAATTATCAGTATACAAAATACGTAACGTCAAGTTCGTCTAATAAAAAGCTATTCATTTTTTTGAAATGTTTGACAGTTCGATTTGAATTTGAATGCATTTGAAAGTTTCTTTAATATTCAAAATATTGTACCCAGTTCTTGTTTCTTCTCACGTTTTTCTTGCTTATGTTCTTTTTAAGTGTTTATCGTTGCTGTTCTTGTATTTTTTTGATTTTATAGTGATATTTAGATCTATTATGAACCGATTTACAAAGCTCAAAATGAAACGCTCGTGTAACGTGTAGGTATTACTTATTCCTCATATCATCGGCTCGTAATCACATTAAAATTGCATTTTCTAACACTACGAAGAAAAAAGTACTTACCTATCTTCGGTTTCTCAGAAAGTAGAAAAATGAGATATCAATACTTTCCAGTTCCACTCACAACTATTTTTTCGGAAGATTTAAAATCACATGACAATCACTGAGTTTTCGATTCATTTTTCATCAAATTGAAAGCGAAAAAATACCTAATAATCAGTCAATATGTGATGACAACATAATTTCTAGCATTTCGCGGGAAAGCAATTGCATGCAAAACATGAAATCATGAAATAAACATAACCTATAAATCTATCAATAATCGAATGGCCGTCAAGCAGACGGATATCATGGCATCACAGATTAAATTAAAATCACGTAATTGATCAAAATCAAGGTAGCGAAAAGTCGAGAAAATTTGTTTACAATCTATTAGGTATAAGTCAACATCAACATCAGGGTTTTTATTCATCTTGGAAACGCTGCTTCGTGAACATCATCTTCGAACACTATCGACAACCATTAAAAATGTCACTTCAAATGACAGTTGTATATAAATAATAAAACATAAATATATAAAATATATACAGTATATAAAATAAAATATAAATATATAAAAACGCTTTTATCATTAAATGATATATTCAACAACATCAGAGGTTCCAATCTATTCGTCTATCCGATTACAATTATTCAACGACCGGTATTACGATATAAGCGCGAGGTAATTTGCTAATAACCCAGCAAGTAATCCACTCGACCGCAGTTCGAGAATTCGGCCCTACCCACTTTAGAAATCAGAGAAAGTCCGTCGGGGACCCTTTATTTCGTCGAAGAACGTCTCGTTACGAAGAAAGTGATGCTGATTAATTGGCCGTAATACGATGTATACGAATTACATTTTCCGAGATTGAAAGATATTTCCTTATTATTATCATTATAGATAGCCGTCGGTCGATGATTGATAGTCTTGGAAAATAAGACAGGTTATTTACCTCGCAAGTAGTGGAGTTTGATTTGTTTCGCGTCTGAAGCGTATATACCGAGTTGGCACATTTTCACCAAATCCCAATTTGAACATCTTCTATTGGTTATATCTGACTCGAAATGACTGGTAATTGATCGAAGATTTTTTCTCAATACGAATGTTCGCAAATAATAATAATAATAATGATTTTATTGCTTCTAAAAAAAATTTATAGCAGGAGGTTTGGCCTGTAGCCTACAGCAGAACATGATTCAATAGTTCAACAATATCAGCAATTTCCTAACGGACAATAACATGAAAAAGAATAAAAAATATAATGGCATGTTTGAGAAACAATTCTGCACAGAGTGCGGCAAAAATTAGATATGTTATTCATTCAGAACGAAAGATCTCAATTTCAAAATATTCCGCACGTAACACGAAATCGATTTTGCAGTATACTGGTCCAAGTTATCAAGAGCTGACAGTAAAGATTCCAGATTCGTTAAGCACTCAACAGCAGGTTTAGTATGACTGAATATTGGGCATTCAAATAGCATATCTAATTGTGAAACTAATCAGGTTAAACTACTGGGCATTACATTAGATAATAGACTCAACTGGTCTGCACATATTTCCCAACTGAAGAGAAAACTCTCGGGTTCTCTGTTTGCTCTTCGCCAATTGAAGCACATTACTAATGCAAATATATTGAAAATGTCATATTTTTCACTGTTTCACTCCCGTATCAGTTATGGTGTACAACTTTGGGAAAATTTGATGCTATTCCATCCAAATATTTAGGATGTAAAAGAAGGCAGTGAGAGTACTGGCTAATATTGGAAACAGGGATCACTGTCAAGAAACTTTCAAAAAACTCAGAATTATGCCATTGCCAACTTTATTCCTTTATTATGTTTTGATTGAAATACATAAGAAGAAATCATCTTTGACGAAACAATGTCATATTCACGAACATAACACACGAAACTCTCACCATATTAGAATACATCGATTTCGTCTTCACTTATCGCAAAAAAATTCTTTGGATTATTCTCTGTATAATATCTTGCCTCAAGATTTCAAAGAGCTCAGTATGAAGGCTTTCAAAATTAAATTGAAAAATTATTTGTTGAGGCACTGCTTCTATTCTGTCGATGACTTCAGAACACATTTTTGTGGTAACACTCATGTCACTACTTCTCTTTGATTTTCAAAGTGTTTGTATATGTATTGTATATGTATACGCGATTCATGTTATTTACTTGTAAGTTTTATCACTTTTTTTACATTTTCCTACATTGTCATGTGATTTTTAGACGTAAGCCAAACATGACTTGCTACAAACATATTGTATTATGTAACGTAGTCAAATATTCTATTCTATTCTATGGATGATATTTTCAGGCTCTTGTGAGTTACACATAGGGCATAATTCAGTAGGGTCTGTAATATGGGAAGAACCATTCAAAGTGAACTCAAGTTTGAATGTATTACACAAACGCAATTGCTCATTGTATGGGTGACCTGCAGGGGAAATTTGAGTAGTAAGTTATTTTTTGGTTCTCTGGACAATAAGAAACAAGGAGACAATGAGAGAACAGAGCAGTGATTTATCATCTTCAATTCTTCATCTGACTCTAACAGTTTTGTATAGTATTTAGTGAGGAGTTTTTTGTTGCTTATAAGTGAATTCTAAGAAATGTTCTGCCAAATATGCATAGCATCAATTGTACTGAATAGTTTTTTTACCTGAAATGACCAGTTGTATCTCTCACCACAATGATCTAGACGTAGCTGCTGGTTAAAACATAGTCTCGGGTAAAGGGTCTCATTCATTGAAAGTAATTTAGCCAGCCAGTTCAGAGCCATTTTCAAAACATTGTGACCATATTTCACTCTTCCTGTCTCTAATCTAAGAGCATAATCAGGGGTACAGAGTGAACCTGACAGAAGCCGTTCAAAAACAAGATCTGTGGCCTTTCAAGAAAGTCTAGGTATCGTAATCCCCAGACAGCTACACAATTCCACATTATGCTGAGTGCTAATGACTCAAAGAGCTTCACTCTTGGAAACCAAGTGTCAAGCTTGATTTGTGCCATTACAGGAAACAAAGCACCTACGGCTTGTTTTGCTTTATCACTTGTGACATTCGCCATTTCACGAAAAAGTGTGGAAGGGTTGAATGTGACTCCTGAATAAACATATTTATTTGTTATTGTGACAGGATTTGAGTTCAGATAAAAAATTAAACTGCTGGTATGAGCTCTACCCCTCTGAAATGGAATTATTCTGAATAATAAGTAATATGCAATGAATTTCAATTTTTTACGATTATTTTCTTCTCGAATCTCTATTATCGTCACATTGTAATCAAAAGGTATTTTTTTTCACTTGGTTATAATTTAAGCCCATGAAATAAGGGAAGGAAATCAAATTCACAAACCGCGTCACCACTGGTCGAAAGGACATGTTACGTCACACAAAATGATAGCTTATTTTGCATCAAATCTCGATTTTACTTGAGCAGATATCAAAGGAGTGAAAGCTGAAAGAAATTATCTGACAAAATCAAGAATTCATATTGAAATCTATACAACTATAAAAGAGGAGATTTTCAATCTACCCCGAAATATTGCTGCGTTGAAAACATTTACTTCTATATGAAACACACCTTATCAGTCAGCAATTCTCGTACAACGTAAATTTGCCAATTACATAAATACAAGAACTGATATAAAAAAATACTCAGCTGACGTTTCGGAAAACAAATCTGTATCTGTTTTCAATATTAGACGTGTTTCATTTTAAAGGAACTCTTTTTGATTTACCCAGTAACTTTTTGGGGTAGATTGGAAATCTACCCTTCTACACATGTATAGATTTTCCAAAAAAAGTACGAAGAAAATTTCATCCACCATGAAATAATGATTCGAACAGTACCTACGTATAACTATACATACCATTTGTCATTGAAATTGCACCAAAAGTTCTATTTTACGTCTATATCCTAATTATTTAAACCTAATATTATATCGAGGTTCACTCAAGTGTGATATATTTTTAACTTTTTGTAAGTATCAGATAAATCTAAAGTGATCTCGTGTACATGAAAAATACACATGGGTTAGGCTAGTTTCAAACCGAATTTTTTATGGCCAAATACCTGATGCAAAACTTACTTCTGACTAATTCACACTAAACAGTCTATAAATGTAGCTAGTATCGATTCTTCCTGTTAGTTTTTCACGCAAGAAATCAATTTTCATCGAATTATCGTGTAGGTACTATCCAACAATTTTATAATACACTATCATTGATATGAGTTCGCCGATCTTTTCTGAGCAAATATTCAGCATAACTAGTGACATCACAGGAGCAGATGAAAACTCTCCACTGTATAAGGAGACGAACTGAGAACTTAGATCGATTCTGTGTAATTTAGTTATCGCATAACACCCAAAGATGATATATTGAATAGTGTAAAGCGATGACTGCTATTTGTGATGCTGAAAATTGTCCCATGTATGGATACCACGCAATCCTATGTATCGTGCAATCGTGCCAAGTGTATCCTGGCTAAGTTGAAATGCAAGGCTAACAGGGCTGATCAACATACTGGAAGTGTCGTGTGGATCACATTCCCCGAGGTTTACGTAGGTCAAACAGAAAGAATATTCCGAATGCGTTTCTTGGAACATCCTAGAGAAATCAGAAATAATTAATGATCGACAATACGGATTTTGTCATCAACGATCAACCAGTGACATTGGCTCATGTTTCTCATATTTGGCAGCATTCAATCGAAAATTTCGGATGAACCGATAGCTGTTGCACTCGATATTTCAAATTTGTTTGATCGAGTTTGGCATCGGGGTCTCCTTTATAAACTGCCGTCTTATGGTTTGGCTCCTCAGTTGTGTGCTTTGTTGAGGAGTTTTTTGTCTGATAGGTCTCTGTATGTGGTTATTGATGGAGTATCATCTGCTATTCTCCCAATAAATGCAGGTTTTCCACAGGGTTCAGTTCTGGCGCCCACTTTGTTTCTGCTACATATCAACGATTTTCTCGAGAAAACATCTTGTTCAGTACATAGTTTTGCGGATGACAGTATTCTTCATACTAGTTTCTCTTCCAGAGTCTCCATGGGGAAACTATGTGAGATCGATCGCTAAAGGTGCTTCCCAGAAACTTGGATTTCTTCTTCGTGCGAAGAAATTATTACGCCATCACAAAAATTCAAAGGAACATTAACGTCAATAAAATTAACGATGACTTGTTAAAAATGAAAGAATCGGGTAACATGAACTTGGTGGAATACTAGGAAAACCCAGGCATGTCTCTTCTCAAGGAAAGCCGATTTATCATCATCTAGTATTCAGATGTCAGGAGTTACTATTCCTACAAAGTCAAGTATTTCGATGCTAGGAATAACGATCAGTGATAATCCCTCACGGAAAAACCACGTGAAACACTTCACTTCTCGTCAGCTTCTGATGATCTTCAACTCTCAGATACGACTTGTCTTGGAATATGGTTCTCATGTGTGGAGTTCGGCATCAAAACATTCATTGAGGCTTCTCGATTTTATTCAGAGAAAGGCAATCCGTCTTGTTGGTGATTCTTCGCTCACAGACTCGCTCACTTCAACGGAACATCGTAGAAGGGTCGGAGACTTGTCTCTCTTCTATAGATTTTTTTCACGATCGGTGTTTCTCTGAATTGTTATCAATCGTTCCACCCTTGGCAATATCTACACGGATGACTCGACGAGTACAGGATTCCCACCCCTTTGTTGTGAATTTGGAAACCTGTCGAACCTCTCTTGCTAACGGAGATTTTTTCAATAGAAAAGCAGAGCTTTGGAATTTCTTGCCGAAAGAGGTTTTTCCTGAGGCTTACAAACTTCAAAAATTCAAAGTAAATGTTAATTCGTATCTCCTGTCCCTTTATTCACGCGGTGTTGTTCGAACATTACAGGACTTCCCTTTCGTATGAATCTGCATATAAAAGAAAGTAATATAGAACCCTCAGTCAGAAAAGTGAAATGAGCCCCACATTTGAAACTGATTTCTAACATGTTCAAGTACCAATATGGAATCCTTGTGGACCGGGCTTCATTCTCGTGCTCGATCAAATACAGCAGAAGAAGACCTCTCACCGTAATGCTGTCATAATATATCCGTTAGGATAATTACTTTTCACTGAATAATGATCACCTCGACGATTCCCGTCTTGATGTTACGTCGCCTCGCAAGAAAGTAAATCAGTACGAGTTTTTCCTCGTATCACTGAACCTCGATGACTAGTGAATATCGAACTTGTTTTTATCTTAATATGCGATGTAACAGTCCAGCGGGTTCTTCCAGTAAAATTGATGTTTCTACTTTCAATATTATACCGTTTATTACAATAAGTCGATAATACATCTTTCAGAGCGATGCAGCATTTGGTATATACAGCGTATTGCTGAAAAAAGAGTATGGAATTCATGATTCCAAAATGAAAGAAAAACCTCGGACAGGTTGATTTTCAGATTCAATTTGTGGTAATAGGGAAGAATATCGACCGATGAGGGCGCTGGTAGTGGAACTATATCCACCATTTTGAAATAGTTACCTTGTTTACATTTGTGAAATGAAGCGCCAAACTGTAATCCAGTCATCAGTTACCCTCGCTAGACAAGATTTTGGTGTTTTTTTTGCTATACTTTCATTGTACGAAATTTTTCTCGTGAAGGTTAATATAACTGTGTTCATGATGCTTTGAATAGCCGCACAATACCATTCATTGGAGGTGAACATAGATGCATTTTGTTTTAAAATCTAATGATATTTGTTCCAGAATATTTTTTAGTTTTAGTGTAGTGTTAGTGAACCAAAAAGGCTTTCATTACATGGATGATGAAATGCGCCATAACTTCGCCTAAAAATAGACAAACAGACTCACCAGGTAACAAGAAATCATCTCTCTTGAAATGCAAGTAACACACTGAAGCCGCTCTAGGTGGTGATTTATGCAGTTACAGTTTAATTTTCCAAGCCTTGTACCTGTCTATTTTCTCTTTCAATCCACTCTCCGTAATGTTTTCCACCAAAGATGTATTTCTCTTTGGAAACGTGTGGAAAGACAACTTTGGATTTCGGTTTCTAGAGTTGCGGCAACTTGGCACCAAACACTTTATACGGCTCACTGAGCGATCTGCATCCATGATTGTTTGTTATTATCAATAAAAATAACTACAACTTCAGATGAGATTTCCTAAATAAACACCAAAGAACTCAATAAATTTAAACACAAAAATGGAAGCCGTTTGTTTGTGAAATTATAGCAGTGCGTTATATTTCCGCCAGACGTCGCATACAATTATGAACTTCCCAATAACGGAAATATTTGTCCTGTACAGAGTGGTCGAACGAAAAGTATGCACCCAGCTTTTCTCCTTTATTTGAAATCTGGAGCAAAAAGGTTCGGACACTTAAAGTTTGCTTCCGACAAATTTTACAGAAATTTTTCAACCTATGCCTCTAAACCCTAAGCGAGTAGCGAGTGATATATCATGCGAAAACGTACAAAATTATCTTCCCAATGATACTTTCTTCAACAAATAATATACAGTTGCCTCTAAAATTTTCACATTCACTAAAGCGAGACACGTGTTTCGTTATACAATAGCTTCCTCAAGCGGGAACATTGAACTTATTCTAAATATAAATTATTATATTTGATTCGTGCCCTATGTTTGACGTCGGTCAAACAAGAAGAACATTTGATATACGCGTAAAAGAACAGAAATAATTTCCCAAATAGCAAAACAAATTCTATATATGCATCTCACCTCATAACAGAGGGACATGAGTTCAACCACGAATTTGAAATCTTTCATTTCCAAGATATGGGAAGAGAAAGGTTTGAAACTCTTGGAGAGTTTGGAAACCAATAATTGCGAATATTCACAGTACCTAATGAATGATCAGACGGAGTTGACTGATTCGCCTCTGTTGAGTATGTTCTTTCCAGGAAATTATGTTAGAAAGGTTGATCAGATCGAACCATAATTATTTTGATAAGTTGAAGATTTATAACCTGAAATCAAAATACAATACTGTTATTAGTAATTTCCATCGTCCTGTTCCAAATTAGTGCATATGTGATAAATATATCTGAAATGAGTACCTACTGATTTGATCATTTTGAACTACTGCATCCAAAGATCTTCTGGTAAGGGATGCTTCGAATTTTTAACCTAGAATAAGCATTGGTTTAGGATTCGAAAAACTCAATTATAAACTATGTGTTCTGGTTGACAAAATTCGAGCGTTACTTTCGCCATTGTCATACACTCGAAGTTCTCTGTCAATATTTTCACTGACTTATCCGCCAAATTTCATAATTTTATGTGCAAGTTGTATCATATAACATCAATGGAACAATATGATTCTGGCGAAATCGCCAAAACACTGAGTTATAAAATTAGTATATTCAGTTACTCATCCAGTACTATCTTTATACTCCAAGGTAAACAATCACAAAATATTCCATCTCGAAATTTCTTGTTTGATTTATTTTTTTTCAGAATAAATATTTGTACTCAAACAAAGACGAACCAATTCGGTGCTCTTATCTGGCATTGAATAAACATATCTCAGCATACTTTCACAGGTTGAGGACAGGTTGTTTTCTTATCAGCTTGTTTGTTTACACATTGTGTTGTCTGGCAAGAAAGGATAACGAAAATCGTTAATTTCATGAATCAACAGAACACGAGTATGTGTCAGTCAAGATACGTTATGGATACAGAAAGATTTACTTCTGAATTGATCATACTAAAACAAAAGTTAAACTCACTATTGGATATTATTTCTGTTTGGAGTTCGTTGCCAAAACACATGCAATGAAGGTATTCGATTACATTCAAATGGAAATAACTCGCTAATAATTTGATATGCTATCGATATGGCCACATCCGTCGTTGCTTATTAATTATCAAAAATATTGATTCGAAATCTTCTAGCGCCGGCCTTGTCGCTCGTAAACGCAAAATTATATGAGGGGTCGAAGAGAGAACATCGTTTTTTCAGGAACTCTTGATTCGCGTGGAGAATTCGATACACACCATCGATACCTCTCTCGAAGATTCTCCATAGGCGTACGCAAGTATAAAAGGGAGATACTTCATCACGGAGGATATAGTTATTCAGAGTTTATTCGGAGAGTGTTATCAGAGTTTCTAGCTTAGTGGAGAGGCGGAGAGTTTTACAGAGTTTTGATCGGAGAGAGCTTTGGTATTGCTAAGTGTAGAAGTTGAAGTAGAGAATTTCTATTACAGAGAGTTTTATTACAGAGCGTTAAATAGTTAGCGGAGCAATTTGAGTGGTTGTATTTTACTGTATTGTGATAAAGAGTTGTAATAAAAGTAGTGAGGTGTTGTTTGGAGTTTTAATAAACGAACCCAAGGCAATATCGAAACAATATCATCAATCGTCTCAACTTTAGTAGTGTAATCGAAGGCACTCAGACGGGTACCGACAAAACAGTTTTGATCCTTTTTAATAGCTCACTTTAGCAAGAATATTAAAATTTTTCCTGACTGTGATTCTGTTCATATCATAGAAACATTGTACGATAATATAACCTATAATTCATGTATCCCAAATTATTGTTGAAAGAAATAGGGAACTCAAACTGGATTATCCAGTACTAGTATCTACTGGAATCTTCAAACTGAACAATTGCTCGTGCAGGGTTCACTTTCTCATTCTGAATACTTTTCTTATTCTCTTTCAAGCGTGTTCTGAATGTTCTCCTAGATTGTCCTACGTAAATGCCAGGATTTGATCGAAACCACAGCAGATTCGACACAGGACATTCGTCTTGATAACGGAAATTTTTACGGTTTCAGATGAATCGTTGAATATATTTATCTACATCACGGAAACACTGAAAGTGAATTTGAATTATTTTTCATGGATAGTAGGCCTCACTCAGGACATAAACCCACCTAGGTTGTCAGATGATTCAGAAATTAAAGACAACGAAAAAGCTGATGATCTGTATAACAAGGCTCATCAACATAATTTACACAGTAACGATCACGCGAGTATAGTCTTCACGAACTCAATTGAGACAGAACAGAACCTTATTCTAGCTCACAGGATCAGTAATTATCCACTGCCAGTGTTTCATCAAAGATACGCCGACGGTAAATGTAATTTCAGTTTTTATACTGTCTCAAGTGACTTCGTATAGACCACACTTCCATACCAAAACCTTCGAAGCAAAAATTGTGTATTCAAAACATAACAGAAATCAGCTGAGACTGATAATGAGGTCACCAAGTGGAGATTATCCGTTAGAAAGTCACCTGAACAAGATGGGTTGACCTTAGTTACATACAAAGTAATGAGACTCTGGATATGGACACCCACTGTGTGTCTAGATTAGTCTAAAACAGTATGACTCACATCCAGCAATCGCAGAGAAAATAAACCCAAAAGGCTGAAGTGTTTTCCGGAGACTTGCGAGGATGGACAAATCAGAAGGTTTCCACAAACAGCAAAAAAAAGGTCGATTCATACTCATCTCATGAAAGTAGAAGAAACCCAAAAGAAACAAAAAAACAATGGCAGACGAGAGCACTTTTTCAGAAAAACGATAGTGATGATTGTTGATGACTGAGCCTTTATATGGACTTGATGTGATGAATATATCTGATTGCTTCACATTACGACAAATTGTTCTCAAATGATGTACTTGGCACACACATTTTGGTCTGAAATTTCACACTCTTCAACCAATAAGATGCCTCAATTTTGACCAGTTACCATGGCGACTAAAAAAAATCCGGAAATTTTTTCGAGGCGCCACGATTTTAAGTGGAAATTTTTTGACAATTCGACAACCCTTAAATAATGTAATGATAGAAAATCGGGTCGAATAGGGATGAAAGAAATTCATGTGCATAGGTGTCGTATTCGGAAACTGAGAAAAATGGACTGAGAGTCGCCCAGGAAAACCGACAAGCAAGGTAGACAGAGGACCAACTGGTATGTCAATTTTGATGTGTTTCATATGGTGGATATACCTGTTTTTTTTAAACTAGTAATTGTTAAGCTTTCTGACAGAACCGGACAAATCAACATTTGTCAAAAACAGCAATACCCTTACGAACTTGACAATCAGAGAAATTAATTATAATTATTAAAATGTCAGGTTGGATCAATAATTTTTTTCCAAATTATGGTGTGAAATTTTCTTAACGAATACCACGCAAACTTAAATTATTATTACCGGAAATTTTTTTCTGGTCACGAATATTAAAAAAAATGTCATTCGCCTATTCGTGACTCGGTATAATTTTCAAAATATTCGTGCCTTCTAGAAAATAATTAAAAATTTGGTCCCGAGAGGGATTTGTGGTTTGATTCACTCGATACAAGTATGGAAAATCATTCGTTTATACTTTTTAAAATCAATTCTTTTCCCGCGCAATTTTTGGGGGAACAAATGGTCATCATTCATTATCGAATAACATACAGAAACCCATAGAAAACTATATCGTCCGAAATTTCAAAATTTATGCTTCATAATATTCGAAGTTTCAAAATCGCAATGCATCTCAGATAGACGTCGAAATCATTTTACACTAAAACATAGAATTCTGCGTTTCAGTGGCTTCACTCTCAGTCCGAATAGAACTCTGCACCTTCAGTGGTTGTTGATACTAAGCTTCATGTGCTACGCATCAGAATACTTTCCTACACCCGTATATAATAATAATCTTATAACCTCATAGTGCGTTTCATAATGAGATCCATTATGACATATATTTTTCATAACGATACAGATTTCCAATCAATTGGAAATCCAATCCAGTGGGGGAGATACTTTGCAAATTCGATTCAGAATAAAATCAACATTTCCCCTACAATATTGAACTCTATTGAGACTAGTAATAGTGAAATCAATCTAAATATTCCTTCCAGATCAGTGGGACTTTGAATCAACTTTTCGAACTGCATAATGAATGTTCTTGATATTTTTAAGAAATCGGATGGATAACAATTATTATGCTCAATATAATTGGTAATATTTTTGGTCTATGGATGGTGTGCAAAAAAGACGTTTATGCATCATAAATGTTTGTTGATTTATCAGGGATATAATAGAAAGTTTTTGCGTGTCGTAATTTGAAATCCAACGAATGTTTTCAACATTCTGGAATTTTGTCAATGAATTCGACGTTAATGAATATACAGAATGTGAATAATTAGGTTTCAAAGATGTTATTGATATTCCAGATCAGTTGGGCCTGGAATCAACTTTTCAAACTGCGTTATAAATATTCTTGATATCTTCAAGAAATCGGAATAATAACAATTATTATGTTATGAAAATAAATAGAATGTTTATAGTTTTTCTGTACCCATGGTTACAATCGAGGAAATACCATCAATTGCAATTATGTAGAATGTTTCAAAGAAATACAAATAATTACTGTTATTATATTCAACACGAATATAAAATAATATTTATCTACACCCGTACTCTGATAATACACTTATATGCCCACAACCCGTTTCATAATGAAATCCATTACGATACAGATTTTCAACTGATAGAATCCCATTATTTTTCAATCAAGCATGATGTGCATGCTCTACAATTGACGTTTGTCAAGTCAAAATCGGTATAGGTATTCAATTTTTGAAGAATATAGCCAAACTTTTATAATCATAACAAAATGTCTGATACCAGCGATATGGGAGAATCACCTTCGACACCTTCACCGGCAGAAATACAGTTAGAATGATAACATTTTTCATTTGACCGATGAATGATTTATTCTTTTATCTTTTCAATCAAATTTTCTGAGCTCTCCGTAGCCGAGCGGTCTAAGGCCCTGAGATTATATCGACTAGTTGGAAGAGACTTGGGTTCGAATCCGGCCTCGAGTAATCTTTTTTTTAATTTTTGATCTTCTCTTCATTTTTCATCGTTTTGTTTCTTGAAGTAATAACATTAATCACAATTTTGTAGAATTTTTCAAATGAATTCGTTTAATCAGTATTATTGTGTGCAATACAAATATAAAAATATAATATTTGTAGTTCTTCACTATTTATCGGGTGTAGATGAAATAGCGTATGCAACTCTCATGTAATGGTTATTATATGATCATTGCATAATATACTATTATAGTTCTTCATTATTTATCGGGTGTAGGAGAAATAGCGTATGCAAGTCTCATGTGATGGTTATTAATACTTGATCGTTGCTCAATATACAATTGTAAAATCTAATTATCTTCCGAAATTGCTCTGATCTCAGGTTGAGAGACTTTCAACTCTCTTCTCATTGACCCGACTGATACCCCCGCTCACCGAATCGATACGATCGATGATTAATCGCAATTACATAATAGATCGATTACGTCTCGGCAGAGTTTGCGTCTAATGACGACGACAACCGCTCGTAATGAAATCTCACCGGAAACAATTTCAGAGCCGGACAGGAAATCGACACGGGACATTGAAATGCCGTCGCGTAACAAGGTCGTTGATTCGATTCCGAAAGGAAAAAAATTTAACAGCCATTTTGCTGAAACTGCGCGAACAGAAAGCATCGCGAATCGCGATATGTATGAAAGACGAGGAGCATTTTTCTACTCCCTTACCATAAAAAGCTATTTGTATAATTAGGGGGAAAAATGCTACTTTTCCTCACGAGGAAAATAACAAAGAATATTTCCCTCATATATAAAATGTCCCATGAGAGCAATGCAATTATCGAAAACTTACAGCGGTAATTGCATTGTATCAAGTCACCATAACAACACATTTGAAACCGTATCGCAAGACGACAGTAAACAGCACAAATAAATGTCAGATAGACTTCAAAATTGAAAAAACATTCCGCGTTTAGGTGAGTACTCCATACAATCTATAGAGGAAAGTATAAATGAACAAAAATAACATTTCCTTGAGAATTTCTTTATTCGTGGAATGTTCCAATGAATTACATTCGTGCATAAAAATGACCAGATAATTTTGCATTCAAGCGTGATATCTCATACAAATTGCATTCGGTTATTTTCATATTCCGCCAAAATATGAAAATAAACTATTACAATTTTCAGATATCACGCTTTCTTGCAAAATTATCGTTAATTTTTATGCACTCGTGCAATTATTATAACCGAAAATTTATTGAAAAACTGAAACTGAGAAGTAGGTGCAGTATAGATAGCCCCATATAAATTCCGTAAATGAGGAAAATATACAAAACAAAGAAAAAATAATGAAAAAAAAAGCTGTCGACGCCGGAATTCGATAAATTTTAAGCCTATCATGAAGACTAATGTCGGATCTTCCGAGAGTCCAAGTCTTTTCATATGATGACTAGCTGATGCTATTATACTGTATAGTTCTTAGTAATTGGATTTATTGGGTTCATAACAGCTCTGAGTTCCAGGCGCACTCGAAAGAACTTTTGAAAGGAGTCAAAAATGTTGAATCCTTTTATATCCGATAGACAATGAATTTCAATAGAATATGAAACATGTCTTCCATCAAATCTGTTGAAGAATATTTTTCAAACTTTGCATAGCGGATGCCTACATCATATAAAGGAAACACCCTCTAAGTTTCAGACCTCTACGGTATAGGCCGTGCGTTGATTAACCCCTAAAATAACTTTCTACCCCGTCAGGCGATTTATTTCAATAAGATACACGAAACACGACTTCAATCTTTTTTGTTGGAGAATTTTTATGCAAAATTTAAAATAGATTGGAACTATGAATCACGTTTTCCCATATAAACTTCGAACCCGTATTTCACCCTCATAGAAGTGGAATTTCTGGAAAATATTTCTTATCGGATACCTACGTCACACAAAGAAGACACCTTCCAAGTTTCAGAACTATACAATCAGTGGTTTAGGCTGTGCCTTGATTAACCCCTAAAACAATTTTCTACTCCTTTTCAACTCCGTTAGACGATGAATTTCAATAAAATACGAAAAATGTCATCATTCCTGTGAAAGAATTTCAATGTAAAATTTGAAGTAGATTAGACCAAGGCATCACGTTGTTCACCAGTAAAGGCGCGACAAATTTTAAGAATCTAAGATTGGTAACACTAAGCATATATCAGGATTAAACTTTAATGATAAATATAAATGTTTATTTTCTTAAAAAAAAAAATTAGATTTTCAATCGAAGTACAGTTGAAAACACTATAATTGATCAGTTATCGAGCGGTTTGAAAATGATTATATTACTAAAATGGCCATGAAAAAGAGGGGTTGGTGATAAAAAAGTAAAAATCAGGGTTGTATGTATTTTTTAATGCCACATTATAAAAAAATTAATAAAGAAAAAAATTTCGTCAAAAGATAAAAAATGTAAGGGTGAACAACCCTTATCACTTAGGGGTATGGAAAATAGATAGTAGCCGATTCTCAGATCTACTGAATAAGCATATGAAATTTGGCAAAAGCGGTGAAGCCGTTTCGGAGGAGTACGGTAACTAACATTGTGACATGGAAATTTTACATATTAGAAGATTAAAACGACAGTGACCTGTAAGAGGGCCTATGAGACATCGTAGGTCATTCCTGCTGTAGTCTTATGTTTGTTTCGTGCCGTACTAAGAAGGATGCCCTTGAGTGGACCAATCCTGGTTTATTTTGCCGGAAATCAAAAACTCTTCCTGCAGTCCAGGAATTAAGTGTTTGTTTGGCGAAGGATGATGCTATGCCAAAGACGGGTTCTGGTCCTGTGAAACAACTCGCAGCTTACAGTTATCACACATTACCTCAGTACCAAAGAAAGGGAAAGGTGTCCCACTTAGAAACCTGCTCCATATCAACTGTTCTTGATAAATCAATGGGGTACACTGTATGTCTCTAGTTTAATTTCCTTATCTGATAACACATATCCACTCTTGCTGTACAAACTACTATCATAGTTTTCTACATGGTTCTTCAATCACTTTGATTTTCTTCGATTTTAGTTTTATAGGAATCTTTTTTAGCTTTCTCAACAAGTTTCGATAAATTTTTATCATATTTGACTTCATTGTGTTACAGTTGTACTATGTCTTCAATTCCATTTCCTCACCTGATGAAACAACGACTTCATTGTATTGGAGTTGTTATCATCGCACAATTAATCAGGTCTCCTATGAAATGTCAAATTTCAAGCAATGACTACTATATTTGATTATTGGAATGGAAATTTGTTGAATCATTTCGCTATTATCATAGCCGTAGAAAAAGTATAGTATATAACTCGCACGAAATGTCTATTTCCCACTCGTATGTTTTCGCCTTTCATACTTGTAGTGAATGATTATCATTCCTTGCTTTTCAAACAAATATACTATTCCGACCCCTAAAGAAGGAAGAAAAATGGTACTTTTTCTATCTTCTATCTTTTTATATCTTATATTTCTGATATTCATGTAGTTTTGGCTTCAACACTGATATAAAAAATGTCCTCTGGTATAACAGAACATTGTTTCTTTGAGCACATCGAATAAGTTTTTAGTCCTCCAAAAATCATAAATTTCAGCCTCAACGTTGTCTGAATTATCATTTTGATAGACAAATTATGCCACGTTCTGCATAAATTCCCTCTTCCATAACCCCATCTCAGTACGAAAGAATGTAACATTTGCCACTTTCACAGCTTTGTCGGCCTTTTATAATAAATACTGGCTTCACGCTCTTGA
Organism: Zygogramma bicolorata; assembly: GCA_032362365.1. Lineage (NCBI taxonomy): Eukaryota > Metazoa > Arthropoda > Insecta > Coleoptera > Chrysomelidae > Zygogramma > Zygogramma bicolorata. Next base: position 1,010,964 of record JAVJAQ010001353.1, read on the forward strand.
CACATTGACAAACATTTCGTGCCTTTGAGTTCATCCTCTCGAACGATAAAAATTCAAATATATCCGCAATCTTTCCGAAAAACATGAGCTTCGCATTCTCAAGAGAGTTTGTTGTCAAATTCCAGCCGTGTAACTGTTCTAGTAGGATGAGTTAATACCGAACAGCATATGGAGAGCAGCTATTCGTTTATATTTTATTTCACGAAATAACAAGAGGAAGACGAACCAAGATGTTCAGTTCACTGTTACCATCAATCATATCTCCTTTGTAATGCATGTAATTTAGTCGCTATGAATTACAATGGCGTATTTGGTGTGAAGAGAAGATTAGGTAATATTACAAAACGGTAAATAGCTGAGAATTCTTTGGAGAAACAAGTGGTCGTATTTCATTTTCGGTCAATGGATGATGTGAGAAAAAGACGTTTATGTATCATAAATGTTTGCTGATTTATTAGTGACACAATGGAAGTCATCCATACTTAAGGAAAAGTTTTTGTGTGTCATAATATCTTCATCAATCCCAAGAAACATTTTTGTTTATAGAGGGATACAAAATCATGTACAATATACCAATATGTGGAATGAATACAGTAAAAAATTAAAGTAACATTGATAACATGACAAATCAATACATATACTAAAAAAAAAGATGAAAGAGCCAATCAAATCAGTAAAATTTGAATTCATTTTATTGGTTCAATATTTTGTGCTTTTTCAACTCATTTTAGTATTCATTATTTAATTTAATATTTCTCAAAATACAAGGTATTTTATTATATATATATATCTATTCCAATTATTGAAATCTAACAAATATTTTCAATATTCCGAAATTATGTAAACGAAATCGACGTTAATGAATATACAGAATTTGAATTATTATATTTCATTTAAAGATTTTATTGTTAACATAATCCTAACAAAAAATCGACAGACTTTTCCAACGAAATGTTATTTTATTCATTCGAAAATATCAGAACCACCAATTATTTTCTGAAACGACTCAAGAAGTTGAAAAAGTTGGCTTTGTGTCCCATAAGGTTTTTCTGACTGAACTCAAAATATCCAATGATCTAACGACTGATCGACCATTTTGAAAAATCAACAGGCACCCAGAATCATGAAATGTTTTGATTTTTTTTCCTTTAGTAGCCTCTTTTACGACAGAAATGATTGAGTTATTGAATTATATGAACTTTTATTTATGATTTTGAGTGTGAAATTTTTTTACTATCCGTTATCTCGAATTGTCAACTCACACACATTCTGATTAATTAATTTTCAATATATTAATCGAACATGAAAGAGAAAGTGAATCGATGGATTTGAATCACACATGATAATACAATATCGACCTCTATTGAGACTAGCAATAATGAAACAAATGTTAATATTCCTTCCACTTCCAGATCAGTGGTACCTACTGCAATACTGCAATCGTGATAACTAAGAGATAATCGCTCTCTCCCTAAGATTTAGGTGTAAATGACAACAGTTCCTCTGCTTTTCCTATCAACCGCTTATAAACGGTTTTTCGACTGAGATTTTCTGAGCTATTTAGACATTTTATTGTTATAATGTCTCAATGAGGTAGCATTGTTTGACACCAAGTTGAATTTGGCCTTTAGATTTCACATTATTCTGATTATTCTCAAATAGATGTCATAGAAGTCAAATGAGAATGATAAAAACAGTATTATTGTTATCATTATTATATCATGAACACCTCTGAAAATCGTGGTGCAAATGAAGTGGCCAGCAAGATCACCAAATTCAACATCGCAGAGTTGATTTTCAAGATTAGTTTGTAATATCAAGTGCTGAATTCAAAAATTATTTTACATCTTTATCCATTAATATTTCAAATTGATATCGAAGAAGACAAAAACATTTCTGAGGGACAATTTGAGAACGGGCGTGCCTTGTCAGCGTTGAGCAGTGTATTTCTCAGTCGTAGGAGAAAACCAATGAGTTTCTCAACTTTTGCATTAATTTCCATGTTACTCGAACCGAATTGATCACCGATTGGTTGGCATGGATATCTTTGCCGATTTGCATACTCCGCAGAGCGTTGAAATGATGATGATTAAATAATAATTTCTGATGAGAGAAGACTGGCTTCGAGATTGAATTTCTAATCAGTGTAACCATTACCTATTTACGATTTTATGTAATATCAATTTCGGTAATTGCTGCTTCGGTTATTTTTTTTTAAATTTCCGAAACCTTCAAAAAAGTGTATTTTTGTTGAGTTATGTAACTTTCAAGACAAGACACGAAATACTCACCATTGTAAACTGAAGATGAAATAAAGTTGCATTTCAGTATTACATCGTATAACTATTTTCTTCGACGGATGAAAAATAACAATATTTTTAGAAATTATTTCTCTGTTCAACATATCCTGATCACATGAAATAGTGAAAACTAAATCTACGAATACATTCAGAGAAATATCATAAACTACATGACGGGAATGTAAGTTGAGGAAATCGACCGAATGTAACCTTATTCTTCCTTCTACTGAATCCTCTTAAGAGTGCGCCCGGCAGAGCTTTGTGTGAACATAAGTCGGCTAATCATTATGGGTGCCAAAGCGCTCTGGGAAACCCAGAAAAACCTACAGTGCTACCGGGTCGGTTAGTGTATTCGATCTAGATATCCCACCTACCAGGATTGGTATCTATGCAACTAACAATTGGCTATCGCACTGAGCCGGCCAGAAAAAATCTGCCCCGACCGCGGGCTGAACCAGCAGGAATATACAAAATTGCTCTTCAGAGGATTGATCTATGTGCAAAATGCTGATTTGTTCGACTCTCGTGCTTGGGTCATTATCAAAAACTTATATTGAAAATAGTCCTTCAGGGTATTATTCCATGAGCGATTTGTTGAAATGTTCGACGTTTCGACTCTCATGCTGGAGTCTTTATCGAGAACTTAAACACATATCTCCATCAATACAGCCATTCTACCCCTTACGAATAGACCAGGAAAATTACAATATCAACTTCGACAGTAGGCCCTGCGTTTGAATAACTGATATTTAAACATACTATAATAATAATAATAATCATAATCTTTATTCACCTTTGTTTGCCATATAAATATGAATAAGCTATGTCAGTTCACGTGGTGAATTGAAATGAATAAATAAGAGATGAATATGTACAGTGCGATACGATACAACAGAACACAAAAATGACAATAATATAACAATTGATGATATAAATGAAATATCAAGAGATATTCCATATATCAGTTACTGGAGACATGTTCCATGAATTCGTCTATTGAATAGAAGACGTTATTGCCCAAGTATCGCTTCAAGCATGTTTGGAAACTTTTCAGTGTTTCCTGATTTTCAAAGTGTGGTGGTAATTTATTATAGATCGAGGAACCAGCATAGACTGGTGATTTCTTATAGTTTGCGTAACTGTATTGAGAATGACGTATATTCTGGGCATTTCGAGTGTTATGGTCATGTATTTCATTGTTTTTTAATGAAATTTTTGTTTTTTAATGAAATATTTGTTTTTCCGAAAATTAACGATGAAAGTTTGTACACATATATTGACGATAGGGTTAAAATCTTGTTATTTTTGAATATGTTACGACTACTGTGTCTGAAGCCCATATTAAAGATGAGTCTGAGTTTGCGTTTTTGCATTGTAAATATTCGGAAGCATTCTGTTGCCTGGCCCCAGACGATGATATTTTGACTCAGAATTGAGTGAACTTGAGCATAGTAGATTTCTATAAATGATTTTGTTGACATGTCGTTTTTTAGAGAATGCAGCATAAAGTATGTTTTGTTTAATTTTTTACAAATATGCTCTACGTGTTCCTCAAAATTTAAATTACAGTCGATGAATGTTCCAAGAAATCATGTATGCCCAACTGAGTTTATAGATATATTTTTACTACTCTAACGATTCGCTTCGACTCTTGAAATCACGATTTCATCTACAAACAGCAATGGTTGATCAGCTTTCTCTCCGCTTTTCTGCCTTCCTGTCAAGGTGTGGTACCAAGAGGTTTCATGTTTCCACGGATGCTGGAATATTGAAAGGGGGTAGAAAAGTTAAATTGCTGTATTGATGGAGATATATTATTATATTTATGATTTGTCAATAGTCGGACCGAATTCTGAGAGGAGTGTGTTTAAATACCAGTTACTCAAACGCAGGGCTTACTGTCGAAGTTGATATTGTAGTTTTCCTGGTCTATTCGTAAGGGGGTAGAATAGAAAAATTGCTGTATCGATGAAGATACGTATTTAAGTTCTTGATAAAGACTCCAGCATGAGAGTCAATCATTTCAACAACTCGCAGACGGATTAATACACGAAAGGACTATTTCCAATATTGCAGCGTCCCTGAAAAAATTCATCTTTAAAAACTTATAGACATATCTCTTAGATACAACAATGAAACGTATCAGCACTCTTACGATTCGACCATAATTGTAGATAGAACTCATTACGGATCCATCGGCCGAAGAGCAATGCTCGATCAAATCTCTCGTCGCTCGTCCTGCCCGTTCAAGTATGGGGCATAAATGACTGTTTTCAAGGACGCAGGAAAATAGAAAATTGTCCTTCTGGAAATTAATGAGTATTATGACTCGGATCTGATTTTGAAAGGAGTATTTTACGTGGTGAGCAGATCGCGCGTCAGGTATGAGTAAGTTAGGATTATTAATTCTCTGTCAGAAATCGTCAATCGTCACGGATATGAGAATCTATTGGATTTGAATCACGCCAAGTTGAATTTTCTCTTGGTGTTGCTAGATGAAACAACAAAGTACGCTATCTTGAGCAACAGATCCGAAGCGATATGATGCGAAAATAACGACCTTAGCCATTAGGCAAACTTCAAATCGCGGCAATTAGGAGCTGGCGAACTAGATGACCTCTCAATTTTCAAAAATAACCGTTTCCACTATTACACCTTCCATTGTTCTCGTAATACAAACAAAACAAATTCACACAATCTAGGAGGCGGACTAGTGAATTCCTCGCAAACTGTACGAAAACAAAGGGTAACACCAATTTATGCAAAGTCATGTTTTCGGGTTTGTGGGAAGCAGGAATCGGCCGTTTGAGACATTTTCGTTGTTGGTTCAGTGACGGAGGAATTCAGCTTTGTGACTAGTGTGGAAAAAAAACTGAATTCTGGTCACAGCTATAAAACCTTTACCCCAGAAGTTCATCAACGGTTGAGAGCTCAAATTTCGATAACGACAAAGTTGCACACACATAGTGTTAATAATTTATAAGTACATTATCACAAAGGAGACAATAGTATGTTGTTTACCAGGAAAAGCCTGATGAAAAAGTACTATTTTTCTGCAAATCGATTAACATTCGATTAATATCAATTAATTTTCAAAAAAAATCGCGAATGATTTCATTCAAAAATGAATGATGCTTGGAAATTCGTAACAAAATTACTTGGGTTACTATGAAAACTGTTTTCAATCATTTATGTAGAACACTAACAACTGCAAGGGAATATCGTATCCTTACAGTAAGGTAATATCATTTATCTTTAGTGAGGAAATCTTGCCTTTTCCTTTAAGAAATTTTGTATGGAATGTCAAAATTTCCCAGCGATTTGCGATGGTATCCAGCTGCTAAAATGTAGATTTTGGTGCAGACCCCCATACATGTTACCAATGTTCTGGAATAGTCTAAACTGACCTGGTACTACAAACACTCTCTATATAATCGGTCTGTCTTGAAAAGAGCTATCAAGCGAAACAGAAACAAGATCTGGATAAACATAAACAGAAAAAATACGAATACGTTCAGGTACATTTCCTGAAGACTCGAATCATTGTCCACAACATAAAATGACAGACTGCAATTTCTTGACCATAGGATGAAAATATTTTCTTCAAAGAAATAATGAGTGAGTACTTGCTGAAGTGGAGGGTTTTAACCCAGATATAGTTTATCGGATGACAAAAAATTGTAAATTTGTGAAACACGTCGTATATCTTGAACTTTTTGAGAAGATGAGAGTAGTAAAAAGTTCATAGTAATTCCATATGAATTCAATGTACTAGAGGACTTGAACAGATACTCGTTGAAGTAAATATGAAAATTGCATATAAAACTTCTGTAAATTACAACAGCTCCTTGGAGATACAGAAGATAAATTAGAATACTCAGAAAAGTCGGGAAATCACGAAGTCATTTGTCAATATTGCAACAATAAATACATTGGCCAGAGCCGACGAGATATTGAAACCCGTTTCAAGGAGAATTTTGCACAAAAGAGACACGGAGAGGTAGTATTTGTATTCAGTAGAGTCGTATTCAGATTCAGTAAAGTAGTATTTAGATTCATTGAGGTAGTATTAAGATTCAATATAAGCCTCATTTTTCTTCTAACCCTGTTAGGAAAACTTGTAGATAACAAATGATATCAGTTTGGTGATCAGGGTATTTGATCCCTACAAAAAGTTTCAAGCTCTGTACAAACACAACTTCGTCGACATAAGAGGGAGGATTTCCCCCTGGCAAGATTGTTCATAAACTCAGTAACTGAGAGCTGATGAATTCATGAGTGGAAATCCCCAGCCTATCTGAACCAAGCATGATAGAAGAGGTCTGAGTTCACTCGACAACATATACGAATGCAGAGATTGAAGATGCAAGCTTGATGTAGTGGCAGGTCACAAGAGAGTTAACTAGCTGAGGAAGGAGCCAATACACCTTTCTGTCTTTTTGTGAGTTTTCGATTAGTCACATGAAGGAGAAAAGTTAATTCTGAAGACTTGACCCTTTGAGATGTCAGTAAAGTATCGGGCAATACGGGGACAAGCGAAAGTTTATTAGTAAAAAAATACGCAGTTTCTAGGGGGGAAGAAAAAAGTAATAACGGAGGTAACACCTGAGTAAAGTGGATGCAATAATTCCTTTACTGACACACTGAATCTGTTGAAAGGGCAAAAATGCCAAATCAGGCCCGTATAAACTTACCACCCCCAATCCAACATTTGGGCACAGTTGAAAGCATCCAGTCCATCAAAATGAGCACATACAAATTCCATGCTTGGAAGTGTGTTCTATGAGGGAGGGGGGAAAATTGGGGCAATAAGAAACAAAACTAGCTCCAAGAAAAATGAAACAGCATCTGAAATTGATCAGGCATATATATGCACAATACATTTTGTGGAAAGGTGTGTCACTTTTGCCATAATGAGGCGTACAAAATTAGTGACAAGTCCTACACAGTGAGCTTATAGACGATAACATAACTATTTCCTCGTGGCTTTCTACGCAACGTTCTCATCCAGCATCACTTCGCTCTAAATTGAGGCGCAATTACCACAGAAAAAAAAACACACCGAGTCTTCTCATTATCCGGTAACCAAGAACATCCTTGATGATGGAGCACGAACAAATGAGCAAAAAATGAAAACCCGTGCTCGTAAATAAACGATTCCTAGGACAAAAAACCCATGCGAGTTTCAACGCGGATTACAGTAATATAGTATGGTAAACAAGAGTTATTAGACGCGTTCGGACTTGAGCGGTAGACTTTGAAGTGAATTCGATTTCGGTTTTTGTAACCGGAGCCGATGAAGGTATCGAATGCGATCGAATTTACAAACAAATTGGTTTTTTGTACCCCACGTAATCATATATTTTTATTATACTTCTTTCATTTTAGGAAAAATGATTATCGGTTATAACTGTACGAGTGCATAAAAATTACCGATAATATTGCAAGAAAGCGTGATATCTAAAAATTGCAAGTTCATTTTCATATTTTGGCTCTTTTACAAAATATGAAAATAACCGAATGCAATTTGTATAAGATATCACGCTTGAATGCAAAATTATCTGGTCATTTTTATGCACGAATGTAATTCATTGGAATATTTCACGAATGAAGAAATTCTCAAGGAAATGTTATTTTTTATTCATTTATACTCAATAGTTTGTATGGAGCACCTACTCATCTAAACGCGGAATGTTTTTCTATTTTTGAAGTCTATCTGACATTCATTTGTGTTGTTTACTGACTTCTAGCGATACGGTTTGAATGTGTTGTTATGGTGACTTGATACAATGCAATTACCGCTGTAAGTTTTCGATAATTGCATTGCTCTTATGGGACATTTTATATATGAGGGAAATATTCGATGTAAAAAGTTTTCATATTTTTTTTTTCTGAGTTTTGTCCTCCATATTGATACAGGTAGGTACTACGAAACTATCATTTGAAACTCTTAAGCCAAAATGATAATTATTGTGTTCATTTGTTTTATGAAATAACTAGCTAACCCGTGTCCGCTTCGTTGGGCGTTAATTATTTTTGGGATGCAATTATATTGTGTAGTCCTTAGTATTTAGTTTTATCAAGTTCATCACAGATCTGCCTTCTGAGCGCACTAAAAATGTCTTCCATCAGTTCTGTTGAAGAATATTTCTGCCAAACTTGAAGTAAATTGGAACTAGATATCAGGTTGTCCCATACATATTTTGACCCTGTTTTTCACCCCCTTAGAAGTGGAATTTCGGAAACCCCCTTCTTATCGGATACCTACGTCATACATAGAACACCCCTTCAAGTTTCAAATCTCTACGATCAGCGGTTCAGGCTGTGCGTGCATTTATCCCCAAAATAACTTTCTACCCCTTTTCAACACCGTTAAGTGATCAATTTCAACAAAATAGGAAGCACGTCTTCCATCTATTCTGTTGAAGAATGTTTATGCAGAATTTGGATTAGATATGACCTAGGAATCACGATATCCCATAAAAATTTTGACCTCGTTTTCCACCCCCTTAGGGTTGGAATTTCGGAAAACCATTTTCTATTGAATGCCTACGTCATACATAGAACAAACCCTCCAAGTTTCAGATCGTTACGATCAGATTTAGTCTGAGCGTTGTGTCAACCCCAAAATAACTTTCTACCCCTTTTCAACACCATTAGGCGAGTGATATCAATAATAAAGTACGAAACATGTCTTCCATCTATTGTATGAAATAATGTTGATGTAAAATAGTAGATTGGACCTAGGATTCAAGTTGTTCCATACAAACATTGACCCCGTTTTTCACCCTCTAAGGGATGCAAAGTGCAATTTTCAAAAACACGGTAAAACAGGATATAAAGTATACTATGTCCGTCTTCTGGTTCTAAGCTACCTCCACGCTAATTTTCAGCCAATTCGGTTCAGCCGTTCTTGAGTACTAAAAAGTGTAACCAACACGACTTTCTATTATATATACAGGATGATTCACGGTGGATGGCACATTAGACGTTTCTGGTGAACCAGACAACAGATCACTTTCAAAATCTAATGGGGGCATATTCGGATATTCTCTACGCAACTAAAATATTTTCGACAATGCGGTGTTGCCCTTCTATTGAAAAGTAGTGGCAACTTTGATTTTTCAAATAGAACACCCTGTATATATTATCATTTTTGGAATCTACAGCAGAAAACCGACAATTTTTCTTGATATTTTTCTAAACCTATCTGTTATCGTTTTCCGCGGAAATCATGACTTCTAAAAATGCTGATATCTTGAGTTGAGAAGTGCTATGGTAGCGAGATTTGTTTTGGAGTTAGTTGATACTTGGAGGCTTTCCACACTTCTGCCTAATCTCCGTTACTTCAATACAAGTTTTTCGTCAGCTTGAAAAAGTGTTTGGAAGTTGACTTTTCGAATGGAAAAATTCAGGAAGCTGTTGAAATTTACCTTCTTTCTATGTATATCATGCATATATCTAACTAGTGAAGTTTCGGACTTATGAGCTTTTATTTGAATGTCCCTTCAGAATGGTATTCCAATTCACTATTTTGTAAGCAGGCCATGAATAGCATTCGACAGTAAAGTTGTGACATTCTCCTGATAATATTGACATGGTCGTCACATCAGAAGTTTTGAATACCTTCAAAACGACGGCTCAAAACTATTCAATAAACCCTGAAACATTTGTACGAGTTCTGAACAATTTCGATATTTCTGAGTGAAAAGAAAACTCTAAAAAACTTGAAAGTGGAAATATTGGTATGAATAGTTGAATAAGTGAAACAATCATGTGGGGTATTTAAAAATATGTTCGAATCGCTGGCCGTTCACTTCCAAGCACTTTATAAAATGCAGCTGTTGACTGCTTTCGTCGTGCCAGATCTTATTTCAATAAGATCCAAATCTTCAAATGTTATCATTTCTAACGATTCATTTCTCGAACGCAGGAATGTTTTGTAAACTTTTTTTCAAACGGTCTCAACAAATGAAAATCTAATGGATTGAGATCGGGTGATTTCGCTGGGTGAATTCCATGGTCCCAAGCGCCTTATTCACCGATCGTCAAAAAGTCTGTCTGATTCTGCGCTACCTTCTCTTGTACAATATGCAGGAGCTCCATCTACTTCGAGTGGTAGATTATCGACCAAGCTCTCTACAGTATTCTCCAAAATATTCAGGTATCTTCTTGATGTTAATGATTCCTCGTATATCGCGTAGGTAACTCAAATTGTTGGTCATTGATATGCAGAATACATTAAAGAAGATGAAGATTTTCACAGGACCAATAATGACAATTTTTTCTATTGGGTATTCATTGCTTTCTTCAAAAATTCCGAAGGGACATTTTCACAAATAAATGCTCAAAAGTCCGAAACGTTACTAGTTAGGTATTTGCATGATATGCATAGAAAAAAAACATATTTCAACAGATTCCTGAATTTTCAATAATATACAGGGTGTTCCATTTGGAAATGATGAACATTAAGTCACTTTTTCAAGCAAATGAAAAACCGGTGGTTTTTCAGCAGCCTGTTTCGAAGTAACGGAGATAAGGCTGAAGTGTGGGAAGCCTCCAAGTATTATCTGACTCCAAACCAAATTTCGATACAATAGTATCTCTTAGCTCAAAGATATCAGCATGATTTCCGAAAAAAAAAAAATTGAAATTAATTCTTATTCCGAAAACGGTAACAGATATGTATCAAGAAATATCAAGGAAAGTTCTCGTGTTATTGTTCCCTATCTGACCCTTCAACACTTCCGTGATTCCGAGTATGAAAGTGAGAGTACGACATTCGATCCTCGGCACCGGCCATCCGAGCAACGACCAAAAAAACGACGAAGAGAGAATGCCGGATCGGCAGGAAGAATATCACCCGTGCGACGCGCCACTTCCGGCCTCTCGTCGTCATTCTCCTGCGTGTCGAGTGCGTTGAACGCGCGAACACACCAGTGTTGCCAAACCTGATTCTTCAAAATCACCGATTCATTGTGGCCAGATCCCAAAAATACCCAAATGAATTTCTCTGAATCTCCACCAAATCTTCACACCTCGCACAGAATAAAATTCAAAATCCCAAATTTTTTGTGACCAAATCCCAAAAATCCCTTAATAAATTTCTCTGAATCCTCACCAAATCCTCGCAGAGAATAAAATTGAAAATCGCCAATTTCTTGTGACCAAATCCCAAAAATCCTCAAATGAATGTCTCTGATTCCCCACCAAATCCTACCACCTCACACAGAAAAAAATTCAAAATTCACTATTTTTTGTGGCCAAATCCCCAAATTTTCTCTGAATCCCCACCAAATCCTCACACTTAACACAGAACAAAATTCGAGATCCCCAATTTTTTGTGACCAAATCCCAAAAATCCCTCAATGAATTTCTCTGAATCCTCACCAAATTCTCACAACTCACACAGAACAAAATTAGAAATCCCCAATTTTTTGTGACCAAATCCCAAAAATCCCTCAAAAAATTTCTCTGAATCCTCACCAAATCCTCACACAGAACAAAATTCAAAATCGCCTATTTCTTGTTATCAAATCCCAAAAATTCTCATATGAATTTTTCTGAATCCCCACCAAATCCTCACACTTCACACAGAATAAAATTCAAAATCCCCGATTTTTTGTGGCCAAATCCCCGATTTTTTGTGGCCAAATCCCCGATTTTTTGTGGGCAAATCCCCAAATAAATTTCTCTGAATCCCCACCAAATCCTCACACCCCACATAGAACAAAATTCAAACTTCCGAATTTTTTGTGATCAAATCCCAGACACCCCTTGATAAATTTCTCTGAATCCTCACCAAATCCTCACACAGAACAAAATTCAAAATCGCCAATTTCTTGTGAACAAATCCCGAAAATCATTATATGAATTTTTCTGAATCTCCACCAAATCCTCAACCTTTTGGATTTTGAGCTGCTAAATACGAATGTTCGTTCGGAAGTTACAGCTCTTCAAATATGAGAAAAAACGCATATTCCACCTCCATTTTTCACAAAAAACAAACAATGAAACACCAGTTTTTTATCGCAATACCCCTTTACACCTCATTTACCCTTTTTCGATGCTTACTTTTTTCATTAAAGTTCCCGTTTCTTCTGAAAATCGTAGCTAATTATTATTGAAATTACTGTTCCAAAATCTTTTTTGCGTTTGTTAATCAACTAATGTTTGTTACTGTCTTCAGTTCAATATTAACTTATGCTCTGTGTTCGGTGAATAACTTTCGATTCAAAGAAATCTTCACAAAATCTAACAAATGTTGAATCGCCACACCACAGAAAATTCTTACGAATTGGGGATTTCCTCACAAATTGGCAACACTTGTACAGACGGACGGACGTTCACTTCAACGAATCGCGAGAACCAACTTGATACTTCGGGGACGCAGGTGGATTGGAACTGGAGCATCGCTTTTGCGCTGAGGCCTAATTTGAATATCGGTCGTTCATTCCACAGGGTTCAGTTCTGGCGCCCACTGTGTTTCTGCTTCATATCAATGAAATGCTGGAGAATATTTCCCTCATATATAAAATGTCCATAAGAGAAATGCAATTATCGAAAACTTACAGCGGTAATTGCATTGTATCAAGTTACCATAACAACACATTTGAAACCGTATCGCTAGACGTCAGTAAACAACACAGATAAATGTCAGATAGACTTCAAAAATAGAAAAACGAAAAATAACATTTCCCTGAGAATTTCATTATTCGTGAAATATTCCAATGAATTACATTCGTGCATAAAAATGACCAGATAATTTTGCATTCAAGCGTGTTATCTTATACAAATTGCATTCGGTTATTTTCATATTTTGTAAAAGAGCCCTCGTCCTTCGAGCTCGGTCACTTTCGCCAAAATATGAAAATAAACTTACAATTTTTAGATATCACGCTTTCTTGCAAAATTATCGGTAATTTTTATGCACTCGTGCAATTATAACCGAAAACATCTTCTTCAGTGCATACTTTTGTGGACGATAGTACTCTTCATACTAGTTTCTCTTCCAGAGCCCCATATCAGCACGAGAAACAAAAATTCAGAAAAACATTCATCTCAATAGAATTAACGATGACTTGGCAAAAATAACAGAATGGGGTGACATCAGTTTGGTGGAATTTAATGTTAGGAAAACTCAGGCATGTCTCTTTTCAAAGTCGGCAGATCCATCGTCATCTAATATTCAAATGTCAAGAGTAACTATTCCTGCGAAGTCAAGTATATCGATGCTAGGCATTACGATCAGTAATAATCTCTCATGGAAAAACCATGTGAGGTGCTCCTTAGAAGCTTGGATATCTATTTCGTGCGAAGAAATACTTTACTTCTCGTCAGCCTCTGATGATCTACAAGGCTCAGATACGATCTGTATTGGAATATAGTTCATATATGGAGCTCGGCACCTCAACATTCATTGAAGCTTCTGAAAGGCGAGTCGTCTCGTTTGGTGATTCTTCGCTCACAGACTCGCTCACTTCATTGGAATATCGTAGAAGAGTTGGAGACTTGTCTCTCTTCTATAGATATTTTCACGGTGTTATCAGTTGTTCCACCCTTGGCAATATCTATACGGATGACTCGACGAGTACAGATTTCACACCCCTATGTTGTGAATTTGGAGACCTGTCAAACTTCTCTTGCTCAGGAATGTTCTTTCAATAGAACAGCTGAGGTTTGTAACTCCTTGCCGGGAGAGGTTTCTCTTGAGGCTTAGAAACTTCAAAAATTCAAATTGAATGTTGAATCGTATCTCCTTTCCCTTGATCCACGCGGTGTTATTTGAACATTACAGGGCTTCCCTTTCGTGTGGATCTGGATATAAAAAAAACAGAAGTGCTCTCCAGATATTGGAAAGTCTTCTTGAATCGTCGCGTTTGTTATGACCTAGACTCTGAATCACTTCGTGCCTTGACAATGGCTCCGAAATAGAAGCCGAAACGTCGACCTACTTGAAATTATAGACGCGGATCTACCGGAACTTTGAATTTTCCTGATTATAACCACGGCGCGAAAGTATTTTGATAATTTCCACCACTCTTTGGCACTCCCAGAGGTCTTGACGTTTCACCGATATATTTTTTATCGCACGAACAAGGAACTTGATAAACATAGTTTTTTTTTTTTCTTTTATGTTTGTTGGGTAATTTTTCGGGTGGATTGGAAATCTGCCTTTTTAAACCTGCAAATATTTTAATATGAACTCCAATTTTCGTCAGATTGTAATAGCTTTACTAACCCAAAAAAACTCCGAAAACAAACATTCATCCACCACACAAAAATGACCTTCGAACGGTTGATTCTGTTTTCTTGGGTGCCGAAAAATAGACAGTTGCTCCATCCAATAACTTCATAAACTTTGGTGACAAGATATGAGAAAGAGTTTTTATATTATTAAACAGCGTCAAAAAATGAAGGTTTGCATCACGATCTCGTAATTCGTCAACGAAACTTTCAACGTATCACTACTGGGATCCCTGCTACGCCACTGGAACCAGCTCAGAGAATGAACTCTGCCGATCGGTTTCCAATCTTGGTCAAGATCAACCTATCAGCATTTCTATTCAAAATGCCGTTCACCCGCGCCTTTGCCGGCAAACCTTTCGCATGGAAATCGCACACTAACCTCACGTTTTACAAGCCGCTGCCCATCGCAATACCAATAATACCGTTTTCTTCGACAAACTGAAAAAAAAGGAAAACCGAACGCTTTATTAATATGCAGCGCGATGCGTCCGTAGAAAGGAAACGATTTAAATGCACGTCTAATGAACGTGCTTCGATTTTTTTTATCCGTTCGAATGCATATCTATCTCTATTCTTGGCATTGTACATGCGTCCCGTGTATTGTCATTCAAATCGTTCGAAGAACCTCATCTGCAAACTATCACTTTTGTAAGAAAGTTTCGTAGAATACTTTCTCTTGTGCAGACTTTTCGTCTGCTAGTTTCGATTTGTCATAAGAATGAGGCTATCTGTGATCTTGAAACTTGTCCCACAGTGATGGTTTTATAATGTTAATCAAGGCATTGCTGAAACACTCAGCCATCATCTAAGTCCTTCTAGCCCATCGAATATAAGACTTCGATCCACTACGCTCTCTGGGCCTACTGCACTGCTCCAAGTGACTAGAGGTTCAACTGAGCTTGGCTTAATCGTCAAGGAACGAGGAAGCTAATTGGCAAATCCATAGCAACAAAGCCTGTCTTAGATAAACCACAACTTAAGCAGAGCGGTGCAACTGGCCCTCTTCTGGCTCCTAGCTGAGTATTCGATGAACACGTTCCTAAAAGACACTATAAACAGATTGTAGGAATGATACAACCACGAAAAGTCTACGGAATGTAATGTCGTTTGTGTTAACAAGTAACCAACTCTTCAAGGATCATCAACACCATATACTGGACCCGGGCCAGCAGTGGAGGTACCCGAAACAACAGTACGGAATCACATGAGGAATTGGGTGAGAACAAAACATGGAGATTACTTAGGAAATCTACCCAGTAGCGCTCACGGGAGAACTTTCATAAAAGGACCGTCGAGGAAAAAGACCTGCTTCAGTGTAACAGGCATCAGATAAGGGTAATAACAGCCTGCACAAACTTATGCAGGGGACAAGGTTCAACTGCTGTTAGCGAATTGGCAAAAAGTGGTGTGGAAGAACGACAATAGTAAAAATATATAGAGCTAGCATTACGTTCCGCATGTATTAATCAAATTATTCATGCATAGGAAACGGTCATTATGTTTGTCTATATGCCGACCGTCCACCATCTGGATCCTAATTGCCGATAGTGAAAAGGAATTCAAAAAGACTTTCATAACATTAAAATATTGTAAACTCTTTCGATCTTATTTCCATTTCTTATAGTGCTTGCGAACTCGTTAATTGCTTAATCACGACTAGATTATCAGTGAAATGAAATTGAGGAAGTTCTCGAGAGGTTACATTCGATATAAATCACTTTTTTAAAAAGGAAAGGATAAAAAAGTTATCGATAAAAATTATTAGAAATTATGTTGGTAAATCATTAAGAAATAGAAAGGAAAATCCAGGAAACTTAATGTTCTTCAGAAATATATAAATTGCTATTGAATCGTCAGATTTTTTGAACTAATGCCAAAATGAATGCACACATCCGGCAAGGGCAAGTTTATGAACCAGTGTGGAAAAAAACAGGATCTGAGGAAATTATGGCTGTTTTCTTCACTGCAATGAAACAGTGAAAGAAAGCTAGGTAACCAAAATAAAAATTCATAACAATAATTGCTTCTCTCTTAGAGTGAAAAAAATGACATGATATGTTCATTGTTCGAGTAAAAAAAATCATCGATGTCATTCCATAGATGAATTAAACCACTTCAATGAATACCATGAATTTTCACGTGCCTTACAAAGATGAAGTAAACAGTAAACTCTGTTGCATAATATGAGTTTTTTCTTTTTTAACGCTAGCTGATGTGGAAAAAATTGAAATGACATGATAATGGTAATTGTGAACAGAACATTTCAGGAATACCACTCGAACTATC
The DNA here is from genome assembly GCA_032362365.1 of Zygogramma bicolorata. NCBI lineage: Eukaryota > Metazoa > Arthropoda > Insecta > Coleoptera > Chrysomelidae > Zygogramma > Zygogramma bicolorata. The sequence continues at coordinate 1,027,799 of JAVJAQ010001353.1, forward strand.
GATCTGAAAATGTTCTTCAACAAATTTGCATTTTTTCAACTGAAACTGTTCAAGTGATACCAGTTAAGCAACCAGAATTAGATAAAACCACGTGCATGCCCTTTGGGACGCATGCTTTTATCATGCTGATTGCTCTCATGTTATTGCTAACAATGTTTTGTTGAATAATATATTAATTCAACAAACGAGTGAAAAATTGCATTTCTGCTCGTGTTACACACTATACTTTTTCTACAACATACTTTTTGCTAAAAATGAAACTACTATAAAACTAAGAAATATAATTAAATGTCAATGACTCATTCTTAGCTTTATAGTGTCCAAGAGAAGCAAATAGTTTTAGCATTGAATATATTGACCTATATAATATATGGTAGAGTCTTTTCTTGATTTGGATAGTTCTTCAAAATCTGCCAAATTATATTTACAGAAACACTTCTAGTTTCATCTTTTTTCTCCCTGTCCATACACTGTTTGTGTACAGTTTCATATTTTCCTCTTGAAGTTGAAGATATTAAATTCAATGACAATGAATTAATTGTTCTCTTAGTTCTGTCGCTATCCATTTTAGTTCAATCTCATTTGAAAAATTAAGGGACAAGGATATTTTATGAATATTCTATGCTTGACGTTTGTTGATATTGAAATGATTCGAAAGATGTTACATGTTAAAAAATGATTATTCATCTACAACATCGATGTCTTGTAGTATTATATTTCGAAAAATATCACGGATAATATTGAGATTGATAGGAACGAATTTGAATTCTGATAACGAATGAACCTTGGGTTACCACAGGAAATAGATGAAGTTGTGAAGGAAGAAGCAGGTAAAGTTTTATAGTGAGATAAGAGATAGAAATAAAAAAAAAGGGGGAGACCCTGAGCCAAGTAGTTGCAGAAAGAGAATTCAGTCCCCAATAACACCAAAATTACTGATTCTGGAAGACAAGGATCAAGACACACAAAAAAGAACAGTATGATTTGAAAAATTTTTAATTGGTGTACTCCAAAAAATAAATAGAGCTGATGAGTTGGAAATGTTGTTATTATTTCAGGAAATATAAAGCCATAGTATGTATGTATGCATTTGTGGAAACCATTTTGATGGGGAAATGTAGATAACCATCTAGAACACATGACTATCCTACTGAATATTCCGTCATGTCTATTAGATATGCATGCCTCAACAGAGGTCAACATTGAAATATTTATACCCTATCATATCGAAATCCTCTTTTCCTGTCGATGACCTTGTCCCATTGAATTTCTCCAAAAGATTTGTCTATAATGCGCGTTCATATCAAATACCTGATATAGCCGAGCGGAACAAACAAAAAAAAAACAACTAGGTATTTGTGAAATTGATCGATGCTGCTATTCGAAACAAAGACTATACCATCAGTTTTCAGTTGTATAATTGGCAAATGTAATTTTTCATTCAAATTTGGAAAACTACGATAAAATCCCATGATGATTTGGAGAAGAAACAGCACAAAAAGTTTCATGGAACTTCATTCATCACACAAAAATAAATTTGTTTCCGAAAATCCTAAGCTTCAACTTTCGGGAGATGAAAAAATTTTCGTGACTTTCGAATGTTCCTAGAGGTTCTTCGTGATAATTTCGGATCAATCAGCTTATTGGAATAATCATTTCTAAGTTATGGAAGAGCGATCAATATGAAGCTCGTCAATCATCTGGAATCAAGAAATTTTAAATGATCGACAATAAGGACCTGACGGGTGCAGAATCCCCAACCATTTGTTGTGAGCTTGGAGACCTTTCGAACATCTCTTGCTCATGGATCTTTCAGCAATAGAACAGCTTAACATCGGAACTCTTTCCCGAGGGAGATTTTTCCTGAGACGTACAAACTTCAAAAATGTAAAGCTAATGTTAATTCGTATCTCCTGTCCCTTGATTCACGCGGTTTTCTTTGAACATCAAAAGGCTTTCCTGTCGTGTGATTCTGTATATATGAAGAGAATAACGAAAGAAGACTACTGAATTGGTGGTTCTCCAACCAGGGTTCTTCTTGGTCCTCTATTTGGTGTCAAGAAATACTCTACATTCTGTGAGCTACCTTATGATCTATTAGGAAATTTCTTGTCGAAGAGTTCTAAGTATTCGTGACCTCGAAAATATTTCCAGAAATAGTTTAAGCACTACTGATATTACAAGTAAACATTCTCACAGTAATGCGGGAGATCTTTCATGAAAGGACTGTCTAGCTAGAATCTAGAAGAACTGCACAGTAGCAGAACTCAGCTTGAATTGTAACAAGGCTCCCGGATGAATATTATCACTGGAACAAAATAGGGTTGTGAAATGAAGACCCAAGCTGCAGACAATACAAACTCGTTTCCAAGACTGTTGAAATAGATGTCCGAGGACTTAGGGGGAAGGATAAGTCATATGGCATCCACGAACTATAAAAAACAATCATTTGAGAAGAAGAACTTTCAACGATGAACACAAATTTGTAGCAGCCCAATCTAGTCGGTTTTCTGAACTTGAATTATGAACTAAGCTGCTCGCCTAATTTTTCCGAATAATCGCCACGGTAGTTGCACGCCCTCCCACCTGTCTCGATCCCCGAGGCGAATCCTCTCTTCTTCTTCTTCTCTTCTCCAAGAAGAAATGCGCCGCTTTCAGAACTTCCTCTCCAACCTCGATTCCGTATCAAAAGTACCGTTGCCGTCATTCTTCGCCAGCATCGCAGACGGCCGCGCATCGATCTTCGCTTGTTTCGTAGTCGTTTTCAATTTCTTACGCGGACCGCGAATTTTTCGACGCGTATATCGGGTGTTGCGGTTTTCGTGAACGTTTCGAGTGTCTTTTTTTTCTTTCGATCATCGAGGAGTTCAAGGAGTTCTGTGTGGTTTTGTTTGACGATATATTTCGATGAAGGTTGGTTTGTGGCGACAAAATTAAATGGTGAAGATTATGGACTAGGCTAGTTCAGTGTATATGTAATGATATAAATCGGGTAGGCCTCTCAAAAATTCATCGTGGACGACCCCAAGGGTCTGTTCCTGGACCCCTGCTTTCCATCATATATAATATTTTTTTATTTTTCTAAAAAGATAACCAGATGCTGACGATATCATAATATCGATTTTGAATTGATAATGAAAAAACTAAACAGTAATGCAAATTTTTTAATGCCTTTTTCGAAAAATAAAAGACCTATAAAAGTTTTATAACAGTAAAGTCACTAGGTACGATATAACAATACCACTCTGAAGGTCAGATACCAAAGTAACTTTGGAAAAATCGCGACAACAAAAATTATGTCTGATAAAAGTATTGGTGTTGATTTATAGACATTTTGACACCAGTTTGATGCCCGTTAATTACTCTTTTCTTCTTATTAGACACTTGGGGAGAATCAGAAATTATGGAATGATAGAAACAGAATTGAAATGGTTCTGGAGTTAGATGTAAAAAAAACAGCATCGAATACTTATCCGATGAAATTCATGTCGATGAAGGTGTTCCACAGGGTGATCTTCTAGAGCCATCACTTTTTAATCTATATGAACGAATTTGTATGAATCAAATATATTCAAGATGTATTAGAAATTATTCAGAATTCGATCGTTATATCGATTGAGTTTGAAAAAATGAAAGAATGTTTCTGAGTAAAGTCAGTAAAAATTTAACTGAATTCTCTGTTGTATGAGTATATGATACTATAACATTTTGCAGTGCAATTTTACATATTGTATCACAAACTAACAGAAATGTACTTCAAAGTGTAACACAAACGGTCCATATAAATCTACAGTGAATAAATGTTATCAGTTATTGTGGGCATAACATATTTTCAAATGTTCGAGGGTCTAGAAGAAGCGTAATGTAAAAATAGTATAAATTGTGACAAAGGGCTAGCGCGCTTTTTAGTTTATTTTTGAGTACATATCGGACCGAAAAAATTTGCAGGTAGTTTCGCACTGACTGAAATTATTAAGTATATAAATAGCTAACCCTCGTCTTCATATTTAGTATCAATTTTTTTCTCCTGAAGATGCTAACCTTGTTAGCAACACGCGCGTCAAGTGCGAATAATATCAATTTGATTGATTTTTACGAAAAGTTTCCATTTTCACACCAAAGTTTCCAATCTCACCTTCCATCAAAAACGTGTCAAACAATTTTAGATGAATAATTTATGCTGATGAAATTATCGGTTATAATTGCACGAGTGCATAAAAATTACCGATAATTTTCCAAGAAAGCGTGAAAATTGCAAGTTTATTTTCATATTTTGGCGAAAGTGCCCGAGCCCGAAGGACGAGGGCTCTTTTACAAAATATGAAAATAACCGAATGCAATTTGTATAAGATATCACGCTTGATTGCAAAATTATCTGGTCATCTTTATGCACGAATGTAATTCATTGGAATATTTCACGAATAAAGAAATTCTCAAGGAAATGTTATTTTTTGTTCATTTATACTTTCCTCTATAGATTGTATGGAGCACTCAGCAAAACGCGAAATGTTTTTCTATTTTTGAAGTCTATCTGACATTTATTTGTGTGGTTTACTGACGTCTAGCGATACGGTTTCAAATGTGTTGTTATGGTGACTTGATACAATGCAATTACCGCTGTAAGTTTTCGATAATTGCATTGCTCTTATGGGACATTTTATATATGAGGGAAATATTCGAATTATTATAACACTTAAGTAGATTCAGATTCAATGCTGCTTTTTCATTAAACAAATCTTTATACCGTCCCAACCGACCTTGCAATAAGATATTTGCATTTGCATTTTGAAGATATCAAAACCACTATACCACTTTCAGTATATCCCGTCAAATAACCATACTTAACGGAGTCTAGATAACATTATGGACATTGTTTGTATAGTGCGGTATATTATTTAGGTGGAAATGAAATCGATGAAGTATAATGTTTCATTCTGAGTGAGAAATCAGCGACGATCCAATGAATAAATTCTGTACGTTTGGAAATTCTGAGAAACTCTCTCAGAAGATGCTGCTCCTCCCGGATATAACTATACCTCAGGTAAGACGATTATAAGAAGAGTTCGAGAATTCTTCAAAAAATGTATCTCCATATTTTTTCACCAACATTTCATGTAACTATTTTTCTTCTGGAATATTTTTTTTTAACTGTTTCAATGAAACAAAGTATGTATTAGTCACTCGAATTTTTGTGAATATAACAGTGAGACAACTAACGTTATCATTTTCATTTTTATATCGATGTTCAGGTGAAAGATTATCAATCTAATAAAATTAAGGTTTTTTCGATGTTTCTGATGAGAAAATAAAATGGATTTAATAACCTAGTGGTTAGAACCAAGGCTCTATCAATCCAAGCATAACCGGATCGAGTCTGACTCAAACTAAGTAAAAACGGTTCAAATCGGCTGTGGCTCAATTTTTTTTCGTTATTTTTATCGTTCTTCTCTTTTACGAAACATTTTCACTTGCTTCAATTGAACTATCGATGATTTTGATTCAGATTATATGGGCTAAAGCCTCGAGAATATTTTCAAAAATCTTCCTGGAAATAATTCATGCTTTATGATGATTTATTCGTAAAAATTTCCTGTTTCCTGAATCAAAATTCAACGATAAGAATACATAATTTATCCCCAGATCATTCGGAAATAATAAATAATTTTTCATGAAAAATCCATTAATATCCAGTGGATTGCTTGGGGTAGACGAATCTCTCTAAACCCACATTTTTCACGCCACTGGTCCAAAGATAGGTTCCCTTCTCGAATTAGTATTTCTAGTAACAAAGTGATTTCCAAAGTATGAGAAATCAATTACAATAAGTCAGAAATTCTGAAATTTTCATATTTGAAATTCATCATCCTGTATGTCGAAAACGTTGCCAAAATATTGGTGAACACACAAAAGGTATCATCAGTATTAATTTGCCAAACTTTTTGGTGACCAGCACTGACAGGAAATTGTATACTACTCTTTTGATATACGTATATCCAACTTCTACTTCTTCGAATAACAAATGGTTTCTGAGGTACCTACGTAATATAATTTCAGCGTTGGAATTATTTATAAATCATTCGATAATGCTATCGTGAAATTAGTAAGACGCCCCAGAGGATCTCGGCACCTAAGATAAGTTCAGTATTCCAATTTTTTAGCACTGTTTAAAAGACATTATTTTGTGATGGATGATCCTTTGATTAGGAATTTTTTGGGTTTTCAACCTGCCACAATCTGATAAAAACAAGAATCAATATTGGAAACTGAACAAATGTAGAAGGGACTTCAGTAGGGGTTGTTCTGATCTACCCCAAAGAGTTTCTGCGTTAAATAATAGTTCCATCAGGATAAAAAACAGTTCTTTTTGTTGTCAATATGTTAAGATCTGACAGAAAATTTTGTCATTCAAGATGGATAGCCAGGTGAGACTCAGATCACGTAAACTCATAGAGATTCAATTTTCCCCACAAAGCATGATAAAAACAGATTCCTTCAAATTTAATTTCATTCCATTCTACTGTGTGATTTCCATCGGCAGTAAGAATGTGTTTTGGTAATGTAGAACACCTATCTCTTGTTCTAAAATTGTTTTGTTTCGAAATTTTTCGTTCGTTCAACCAGCTGACGAACGTCAACCCTGAGAAGTCGAAACTTGTGCGAGCAATGGATTAACGAGGCCTCTCCTTTTAACGTGCGATTACCCAGCACGGTGGCCTGGCGGGAATTTGAACCGCGGTCTTTTGCTGGATAGACGAACGTGCTAACCTTTACACTACCTGACGTACATATTGTGTTCACTCTTTCGCACTTACAGAGACCTTGACCTTTCACCGATATATTTTTGACCACACGAACAAGAAATTTGATAAACACAGGTTTTTGTGTTTTCTGTTGTGCTATTTGGTTGAGTATGTGTCAGTATTGAACGTATAGTATTCTTTGTTTCGAATGTTATACCTGTTGCCCATCCGCTTTATCTTTTCAGACAATCGAGGGACATGAGGCATACAATTTATTAAAGGTTGTGTATTTTGTGTAGGTTTTATGTTTTCACTATGGGGTGGGTTCGATTTTCAATTTCTGTCGATGTACTATTTGGAAAATTGTTTTTTTCTTCTTTCAATATTGATTTCATGAAGTTAATCTCTTCATCGATTTTTCCCAATGAATTGCATACTATGTCTGTTCTATCATAAAAACATTTCACTATACCTTTTTTGACATTTGTGTGGTGATTTGAGTTATACTGTAGATATCTCCTGGTGTGTGTTTTCTTTCGATTTGCACCCTTGTGTCTTACATGACGTGTCGATTTCTTCATCATAGCATCCATAAACGAATAATGATCATTGTTATTTTCTATCTCTAATGTGACTTTTATTTTTGGTTCACGTTTGTTAATATGTTCCAAAAAATGACCATGACTCTATAAAGCAAAACATCATCCCCTTGGACCATTTGGATAACTCTGGTTGTAAACATGAAGACCTACCAGTCTTTTGCCTCACCATCTCCCTCTCTTTTTTCTTGACAGAACGTCCGAGCTATATATAGGAATCCTTCACAGAGGAAAAGTTCAGTACAGTATAGGGTTCATGTTGGTTAATATGTTCCAAAAAACAACCATGACTCTATATAGGAAAATATCACCAACATATTTCCACAAATTCCCTTTGGACCATTTGGATAACTCTGGTTGTGAATATGAAGACCTGCCGAATCTTAAACCTCACCGTGTCCCTTTTTTTTCTTAACAGAACGTCCAAGATATATATAGGAATTCTATGCAGAGGAAAAGTTTCTCAATTTTTTAAACCTCTGAAAATTCAATTTGTTTCAGTACATCATAGGGCTCTTCTTCAGTGAACCTGAAGATAAATAAATTCTTCTCCTGAGCAAACGCTTTCGTGTATGATGATTTAAAATAAAATCGTGTCGATTTCTGTACCAAAGCATCCATAAACGAATTTTCATTGTTTTTTTCTATCTCTGATGTGACCTTTATTGTTGGTTCATGTTGGTTAATATGTTCCAAAAAACGATCATAACTCTATAAAGGAAAACACCATCAACATATTTCCACTAATTCTGTGGACCATTTGGATAACTCTGCTTGTGAATATGAAGACCTGCCGAATCTTAAACCTCACTGTCATATCGGTTATAATTGCACGAGTGCATAAAAATTACCGATAATTTTGCAAGAAAGCGGGATATCTAAAAATTGCAAGAGTTCATTTTCATATTTTGGCGAAAGTGCCCGAAGGACGAGGGCTCTTTTACAAAATATGAAAATAACCGAATGTAATTTGTATAAGATATCACGCTTGAATGCAAAATTATCTGGTCATTATTATGCACGAATTTAATTCATTGGTATATTTCACGAATGAAGAAATTCTCAAGGAAATGTTAGTTTTTGTTCATTTATACTTTCCTCTATAGAATGTATGGAGTACTCACCTAAACGGGAAATGTTTTTCTATTTTTGAAGTCTATCTGACATTTATTTATGTTGTTTACTGACTTCTAGCGATATGGTTTCGAATGTGCTGTTATGGTGACTTGATACAATGCAATTACCGCTGTAAGTTTTCGATAACTGCATTGCTCTTATGGGACATTTTATATATGGAGGAAATATCCAAATTAATATACTCAAAGTAATTTGCTGAGCGAAATTGCGGAAATCTCGAATGAGCACACATTTTAACCGATTGAACTCGGTTATATCCCGATAACCCTCGAATATTCGTGAAATAATAAGACTCAACGGTCAATATCTCAGGTGCAACGTCCGATTACTGCATTTCTAGAAACATTCGTCGAAATGGCAATTCCCTACGAGTCGATACGCCTGAAGGGGCAATATTCCACACTTTCACTCTTTACACGGTCATGTTCGCGTTCATAATACGTCTTAAACGCGTCTACAAGGCATAATTTTTATATTCCACTGCTTTCACGCCGTTATTTGTCATTCCAATGACTCGAAAAAATGAATATTGAGAGGCCGTTTAACTTCGTTTTCACTTTCGTTTCTTCATTTGATGAATGGAAGTTTGTTCAATATTATACAGCGGGGTGTAATACCGCGAAGAACAGCCTGCTTGTATAAATCAAGAGAAAATTCAACACCGACAGTTTACGACCAATGAAACGAGTATTTCTTCTCGCCTAACCGTGGCAACCTAGGTATTTATAGGATTTTTTTCTCGTAGGTTTAACCTAAAGCGAATTATATTGTTTTTTCTGTGAAGGAAGAAGGAAAAAAAGTTTGACACTTTATCTCTGATGACAGGTATATTAGATTAGATTATGAGGGAGCTGGCCCATGGCCTGATTCACTGCGACCTTTTCAGATCTATTGTGATGCTCCTTGGCTGTTAGAGCTCGTTGTCTAGCTTGATCTTTTGATAAGACTCCATAGCCTTGACACTGACCCCTTCATATAGCTAGCAGCCTCTGGTTTCTCCTCCCCGCATCTTGCGTGTCTCAGCCTTGCTATCGCTTCGCATTCACAGAGCACATGCAGTGCGGTTTCTTCCTCTTCTTGACAGAACCTGCATTGGGTTTCTTCTGTCAGACCAATATTGCTCATATGTTTTCTGAGCCGGCTATGCCCCGTTAGTAGACCCACCACTACCCTTACAACCTTACGGTTGTGGTTCAGCAGGTCTTCCGTGAATCTGGGCGCTGGTTCCTTTATGAACTCTTTCGCCTGTCTCATTCCAGGGAGCTTATTCCACCAATCTTTCGATTCGTTTTGCATCCATGAATTTATGGATGTCTTTATGCTTGCTTTCGCTACCCCGCAGAAGGGTTCTGGGCCGATCATAGCCTTAGATGCGCCTTCACGGGCTAGAGCATCGGCCTCCTCGTTGCCCTTGTGACCCTCATGTCCGGGTACCCATGCTAGAGTAACCCTATTTTGGGTACTTAGCTCCTTGAGTGCGCTCAGACAGCTTCCCACCAATCTTGAGTAGGTTTGAAATGAGCTGAGCGCCTTAATTGCCGCCTGGCTGTCGGAGAAAATGGCAATGGTTTTATTTACGACCTTCTGCCTGTTTATTTCCCCTATACAGTGTTCGATGGCCGCTACTTCTGCCTGGAACACAGTTGCATTATGTCCGAGGCTGAGTGCGATTCTCGTCTTTGCTCTGCCTCCGTATACGCCGGCTCCCACTCCTTCTTGGGTTTTCGAGCCATCTGTTTACCAAGTTTCTTCCGCTTTAACCGGTGGGCCATTTGTCCAGTCCTCTCTACTTGGTATGATGATTTTGAAAGTTGTACTGCGGAACTGTGTTATCCACGGGCATTCCTAGTATTGGATCTGCCTTCAGTTCATTGAACATTTTCAAGTATTCTCTCCCATGTGACTGGCTGATTGGAGTTTGCCCCTGCGTTAGCCTGTGTGCCACCAGTCGAGCTTTTTTTTGTATGTAGATGTGCAGTGGTGGAAGTCCAAGTAGGACCTCAAGAGCTGCAGTTTGGGTAGTTTTCATGGCTTCCGCGACACTAAGACACGCCAGCCTCTGTATGCCACCCAGTAGCCTAGCCGTACCCGATTGCTTTGTTCTTGTCCACCAAGTCACTGCACCGTATGTTATCATGGGTCTCACTACCCTTGTATATAACCAGAGTGTCAGTTTCGGGTTTAGTCCCAAGTTTCTCCCGCACATTCTTCCTCAGATTCCTAGGGCCATCCTGGCCTTGTGCTGTTTTTTGGATGTGGAGGTTCAATGTGAGCCTGTGGTCGAAAGTCACCCCTAAGTATTTGACTTCCATGGCAAAAGGGATCTCCACTTTACTGAGTACTGGTAGATTTAGTCCTCTCATCACTCTCTTCCTTGTGAATGCGACGACAATGGTTTTCAACTTTTATGAAATTACTTTTTTCTCCGGGAAAAAATTCGACTTTTGACAGTTAATAATAAACATTTTGAATTAATTCACAAATTCACCAGATCAATACGAACCTTACCAATTACAATTCACAGCCTATTCACGAAAAATATTTTGTATATTATGGCTCAAAATATTTTCGATACCTCGAGATTATCTTGCCTTGGCCAGAGCGGCCTCGTCGAAAAAGCATCTTGCGGCCTTAGCATACAACTAACTATTCTCTCACTTAGCAAATAACTGTCACCATAACCATCATGCAACTATTATTGTTTCTATCTACACACACGGAACAAAAATATGCCTACAAATTATTAGTTTTATTGGAGACACTCATGTATAAATAGTTCAAACTGCTTGTGTCCCGGTATATAATCGTAAAGTGGTGTTGTCATTTTACACATTTTATGATCCTAGACAACAAGGATTTCGAATAAATTCACCGATAAAATTACGAGCCGTCTATTTCGTTATATTCGAGTGGGATTTATCATTGGAACGTGCTGCGAGATAACGAATACCGAGTATTCGATATATTTACGTGAGCTGCAAGACTTGGGTATAAGCACAGAACACCCCATCTATACAGAAGCGCAAATTGAAGGTGGCACTTTGATCTTTTGGGGTCAATTCTTCGTAACCTCCATATAAAGCTTGGCTTCTATAATGTCATTTCTAGGCGGTAAATTCAAACTGTCGGTTGATATACATTTTTAGTGATACACCTTTGTAAACTTTCTAGTCTTATCATTTCTTCTTCTGAAGTGAAATTTGGGCAGTTTCAATTCCATTTGAAGATATGGCCCTTCTCAAGTCTAAATGATTCAGAACATAAAGTTCTCTTACCAAATTGGTCTGAACGCTTCTTTGTTGATCAGCAATCTACATCCATTATTCTTAACACATACAAACGGAGAACTTCAATATTTACCAAAATAATTTAAGTAAATAAGCTAACTCTTTTTGCACGTTTATTTATTAAAAATAAGTGTAGTAGACATGAAAAATACCCAATCACTTCTCATTTTCGAAACAGTGAGAAATACCACTGAGGTGATGTAAGCCTACCTTTTTAATGTTCGAAAATTTTTTAATCAACTGAAAGTTGCAGGAACGAACGTTTTCAACTACTCTAATCATACTTTATCCGAAAAGAATTAAATTCATCAGCACAAAAACACCAGAAAATAATTTCAAAAAACAACTTTATTGTACCAAATATATATATTCTCGAACGACCACAAACATTTCTGTTACTTTAATCAACAAACATATTTAGTGATTTATGGATTTATTGTCTTCTCCAAGTCGATGCAGAAACATTGAATATTTAGAGAATATTTAGAGAACATGAATAACTTGAAGTCGAAGCTTTTTTTTTATGTTCACTTGTAATGATTGTAATTCATGTTTTTGATTTATCGTTAATACTATTTATATCATAGATTACAGTAATATATAAATTTGGTGAATTCCAACATCTGATTGTAAATAAAAGTAAAACTTAATACCGTCTCAAAGGTGTGCTTTAGTGCCTTCTTGTTCATAAAATAGAACGTACGCCTCGCCACTTACGAGAGATTTCGAAGAAATCGGTGTCACACGCGAATCGTTGTACTCGTGCCACGTTCCCGCGTAAGGGTGTCGGCAGTAAGCCGTGTAGTGGCCGCTGTACGTTACAAACATATTGTATAGCAACGCAACATAAATTGTTCGAAATGAAAATATTTCAAATAGATATTTTATCAGTTCTTTATGATAATACAAATTCATTTTTACATAAGTAAAAACTGTATTGATCACAGATGATTCAATATGTAAATTTTTCTGTTTTTTTATTTCTGAACCAATAGGGATTCTTTCCCCAAATTCTCTATTCGCATATTTGGAGGAATAGAATACCCTCATCCAGATAAACAAGAAGATAAGAGAAGGAACATATCAAATGGAATTGAAACTGCTCAAATTTCACTTCAGAAGCAGAAATGATAAAACAAGAAAGTTAACAAAGGTGTATCCCTTAAAATGTATATCAACCGACAGTTTGAATTTACCGCCTAGAAATGACATTATACAAGCCAAGCTTGCGATTCGGTCGGAACACTTCAGATGCTCTTGTGTATAGATAGGGTGTTCTGTGGTATAAGTCATCAGAGCTGTCAGTTCGAATGGATAAAGAAAAGCAAGAAACTTATGATGGAACAGATTTGGTCACTCTTGGAAAAAAACTTTCCCAAAAATCGACATTCCAGCCAAAATTTCTCAAAGAAAAAGTCAAGATTGGTTATGAACTCAGGTATTTTTGAAGAGAGAATGAAATTTGATAAATATTATTTTTGGATTTTTTTTCTTCTCCGAATCAAAAATAGAGAGTACAACTTCTATGTTTGTTATCCAATTTATTCAATTGTCATATGCTTGGTATACAAATTGAGCAAGAAAAGATCTCTGTGTATTTCAGTGCCCCTCGTTCTATATAGGCAGGGGAGTAGTTGTTTCACACACATCTACCAACAGTAGTAGGAGAGCCCACGATGTTAAATCATGATTTACTCGAGCGTCATAGAGACCTATTGGGTTGCGAGCCTTAGATGACAGAAAAAAATGTTATATAATGTATACCTTTTCATCGGTGGGGGAGCGGCTATAGACTTTCAAAAATGTAAAAAAAACTGTTGCATGGACATACTCGAGCGCGTCAGATATTGTTATCATCTATGGCCTACATATTTTTAAAAATGTACGTATGTTAATCTGATTGTTTCCATGATGGGGGTGGTCGTACGTGAGGGATAAAAATGAAAAAAAAATTTTTTTGAGCGCGTCAGATTTTCTGAGGGGATGTTGAGTGAACCTAAAAAAAAAGCTCTTATATAATAATCTGACGGTTTGGATGTGACGCAGACTCGCGGCCGTTATTAGAATGTGAAAAAAAAATCGTCATTTTGAAATAAGATTAAGATATATATGGTCCATCTTTACGCCCCAGACGTTGCAGTCTCATAATCTGACAATTATCTGGAGGGATTCGACTATTCTGCCAATAGATGGCGTTTCGCCATTACGGTATACGCATCTGCAGCAGAGTTATATAATCAATTTCCATGTTGAAATATTATCGATGAACAACAAAATTCTCACGGTGGAATTCGGTCACCAACTTCCGCCAAAACCAAGCGCCTAGCTGCAAATTCACGATAGTAAGGAGTTGATACGCCTAACAGTAAACAAAAAAAAAGTTTCCCGTACATCGATAAACAAATTCAACGTAATCTTTGCAATTCACATCATTAATATCATATATTCCGAGATAACCGACACGAAATACATACTATTAATAACGAGGATGATCGGCCGCCAACTAATTGACGGTAATTATATTTAATGAAGGTGGTTTCCGCGCCAATGAAAAACACATACGAGAACGGCAGAAATTAGGATATAACGGTTACGATACTGTACTGTTAGCGATTGAGATTCATATCCTTCGGAATATATCAACTTATTTTTATTGTTTCAGGTAAGCGCCGGTGAATCAATACACGAGAGAATACCGTCGAACGTGAGTATGTATGTCAAAAGTAATGAAGAACACAAGACCCAAAGCTTCAGGTATGAACCGAAAACAGAAGGTGCGTCTGTATTTAAAAACTGCAATAGACTTAGGACCGGTTTTTCAATGCAAGATATCTATCAGATAAAAATAACCAACAGTTTCAATCCTTATCACTGTCAAACATTACTCAGGCACACCTTCTCATTTCTTTCATATGTCATAACTTATTTATCCTTGTATTGAATGACTGTCCCTTTGTACGTCATTATTTTGAGGTAATTTTTTCTGGGTTCTTAACCTACCACATTCTGAGAAAATAAGAATTGATATTGGAATCTATACAAGTGTAGAAGGGCAAATTTTCAATCGGCAACTGGTAACATGTTAATGTTCAATACTGACAAGAAGGTACTAAACCAGAGTTCCACGGTTCAAAACAGGGAGGACTCTCAGATAGTTGCAAATGCTTATCTGCCATATATCTCGAGGATCACAGACAGAATTGGGAAACTCTTTGGGAAATACAACTTAAAAACGATTTTTAAACCGACCAAGAAGATCCAACAAAGCCTCAGGTCGGCTAAAAACAAAATAGACCCACAGTCAACAGCAGGGGTTTATCGCATACCGTGCACCTGTGGGAAGGTATACATCGGTACCACCAAAAGATCCATGGGAACAAGACTAAAGGAACATGAGAGAAACTGCAGACTAGGGCAAACTGACAAGTCGGCTGTGGCGGAACACGCACTCAGTGAGGGAAACCACAGGATTCTGTTTGAAAATGCGAAACTGATTGCCCCTAGAATTTGGAATACCTTTCTGAGAAAATCAAGAGTAACTAATGAAATCACGGCAGGTAGTGCGGCAACTGATACTGATGATTATTCTCCAAATTCGACTGAAGTATTTAAAACTCCACACTACCTGCATCAATATAAGCCTTACGAAATCGAAATGTCCAGTGATCATAACAGTCAAAATGAGTGAACCTCTGAAGAAGCTAGCCACTCGCGCTAGCGAAACGTCAGGAGGAAATTCCAAAGAACGACGGCCTTCTAACCCGAATGAAAGTAGTGATACTAAAAACCTCGGCTGCGGAAGCCCTAATCATTTTTTCAGGTACTAAACCAACTGACATAACAGAAAACACAAAAAATTGTGTTCATCGAATACCTTGTTCGTGCGGTCAAAAATATATCGGTGAAACGTCCAGACCTTTAAAGGTACGAAAGAGTGAACACAAGATGTACACCAAGAAGAGACAGATTGGTTGTTCTGAATTATCAGAATACATTCTCACTACCGATTGAGATCATACAGTAGAATGGAATGGAATGACACTCAAATGTTAGCAAGAGAGAGCAATAGCAGGAGACGAAAGTTGAAGGAATCTGCTCTCATCATGCTGTTTGCGAATGCTTGCATCCCAAACAGTTTGATAGATATGGATCGCACCTGGCTGTCACTCTTGAAAGACGTATATCAAATCTCAAGTTTGTCATATTTACAAAGTAACGAATTCAAAAGAGAATAATAATAGAACGTGTTCCATCCACAAGGAACTGTTTTTTCAATGAATGCAGCAACTTATTAGGGTAAATTGAAAATCTGCTTTTCAACACTCGTACAGATTCCCATTTTATATAATCATATGATATTAATTAAGAACCAAAAAAAACTACACATAGACTTGTTCTTGGAATTTATAAGGATTTGTTCTAATGCCCCCATTTCGTTCAAACCTTTTGGAATCTCCTAACTATTATATGGATTCGTTAAAGATGAAATGAATTTCTTTTCCCGAAAATGTTTTACAATAATTTTTTTTACTCTTGTTATATGAAGTGGAACTTTTCAGAATTGACAGGAATGCCAAAACGCCTGACTGTTCATAGACTACAATTTTTACACAACTTTGGATCCGCTCAAAAGGATTTGACTTGACTTGAGCTGCTTCAGATTATCAACAATCATTTTAAAAACATCATTATCATGTTGAATATATACCGTTTTTACGGAAACTGGTCGAAATCGTCCCCATTTGTTCGAACAACGCACAATCTTGCTCGACAAATCCACGACTCCTCATAAGCTTCGAAAATAAAATCCTGATGACCACGAATTAAATCACGAGCATTTTCAATGCGCTGTTGAAGTTCTTCCAGAGTATATAGTGCTCCATCATGATACACCAACTCTTTCAAATAGACACAGAAAAAAACGCAAGGTGTTGAATACAGGGAGCGAGCAGGCCTGGCAAAGAACCGATCGCTTATTATGCAACCTTCTTCTGAGTGACTTTTGATATATCAATTCCTTTCCATCATGTAGCATCAACTCTTTCGAAGAGCCCAACAGAAAAAAAATTGTGAGGCGTTGAATCCGGGGAGCGTGCAGGCCAACCAATCGACCCATTGCCTATTATGCAAATTTTATATAAGTGTTTTTTTATAATCTTGCCGTTATCTCTTTCAACGAATATCCCAGGTTTCTAGGAACCCCTCAGAAGCTCATTAACGAGCTTGTGCGAGCAAGGGAAACCCAGGACCTGGACTTAATGAATTGGAATCCGAACCACTTTGGCTTGGCGACTGGATGGCAAATACCAAATTCGAAAAATTCTGGTACTCCCCAGGATTCAAACCTGGGGCGTCCAGGTGAGAGGCTGCGCTCTTCACACCATGATACCACAATGTATTTGACGCATTTTGATCTATTGAGATTTTCTTCATCGTTAAAAATCTTCGAATAATACCATGAATCATTTGAATTTGATATAACCATGAAACAATATTTCTTCACATCCAATCGACCAGTTAGATATAATACCCAGATCGCATTTGATCATACTTCCTGTGAATTTTTCATCATTTCCAAAATGAACAATCGATGTATCATCAGCACAAAGGTTTTTTATGTTTGAATAAAAATTAGCATGTGCAATTTGGAAAGATGTTTTGTAGAACAAGCAATGCTGGATATCACCACGCTAGCCAGAAAAATAACTTTCTTCCTAATTTCACAATATATATTTGTGAAAATAATGGAATGAAATAAAATATACGAAAATTGAACCAAATAATATGGAATTGGGAACTGATCCATCAGTTGAAAAATGAAAAACTTCAACGTCCAAAAATGCAAACCAAATTCCTTGTTTGTGCGGTCAAAAACATCTCAATCATTGGAAGTGCGAAAGAGTGAACACAAGATGTACATCAGGAACAGACAGATGGTGGTTCTGAATCATCAGAACACATTCTTACTGCCGATGAGATCACACAGTAGAATGGGTATGACACTAAATTGATTGCAAAAGAAGGAATCTGTTTTCATCATGCTGTCTGGTGAAGAATGCATCTCTATGGGTTCGCTATAAGTTTCGAGAGCAGAAGCATATATATATATATATATATATATATATATATATATGTTGTTGTTGAGTTCAGGTTGAACCGCGTCTGGAGTTTTGTTCTCGACGTTTCGGCTCCGATTTTGGAGCCATTTTCAAGAGGTAAGTGTGACTTCACGCTGAGGTCTGAATCTGCCTACTCCTCAGGTGTTGTCACAGGGGGCAAGGGTTTGTGACTTGACGCCGGGGCCTCAATCTGCCTACTCCCCAGGTCTCGTCACGAGTTCTCTCTAAGGTCTCAATCTGCCTACTCCTCAGATCGAACTGAGGTATCGAGGGATGTTGGGTAGTATTTATAGCAGCGGGTGCTACTAATGGACCGTCGGATGTCTTGGTGGGGACTGGGCATCTGGAAATTAGGGGTTTCCATGCAGTTGGAAGTCTCTGGCCGTCGTCACGTTTATTTAAGCAGGAAGGTCGCTTCTCGATTTCGATGGCCTCGCGAATTATACGAGCTTGTAGTGTTTTTGCTGTGGCGATGGTCTTAGTGTTCGCAAAGTCTATGTTGTGTCCTGTCTCTTGATGATGTTTGGACAGAGCTGAAGATGGGTCTAATTTTCGGACAGCAAGTTGATGTTCGTATACTCTACTTGTCACACGTCTGTTGGTCTGGCCTACATATGTTCTATGGCAATCAGAACATGGTATTTCATATATACCCTGTGATTCGTTGACAATTTTGTCCTTGGGGGAGCGGAGGAATGTGGAGTGAAGTCACACTTACCTCTTGAAAATGGCTCCAAAATCGGAGCCGAAACGTCGAGAACAAAACTCCAGACGCGGTTCAACCCGAACTCAACAACAACATATATATATATATATATATATATATATATATATATATATATATATATATATATATATATACATATATATACATATATATATTGTATATTTTGTGCGGTTCAACCCGAACTCAACAACAACATATAAATATATATATATATATATATATATATATATATATATATATATATACATATTAATATTGTAAATTCTGATAGGCAAATTCAAGTTATACTATAAGTTGTTAGCTAATTAGACTTGTTATATTCAAAAGGAACTGTTTTTCAATAAACGCAGCAACTTTCCGGGGTAGATTGAAAATCTGACATTCCACACTTGTACAGATTCCAATATAAATTCTTATTTTTTCAGATTCTCTGTAGCTACAATTTATGAGTCAAATTGAGTAGTAGGTAATAACAAGAAAATGAAAATAATGATGGGGATAATTACTCCCAATAAATAATTCATACAAATCCTCTCGTCCCTCTAATCGAAACCGACCGTGGAAAAAACGCGCTGTACCCCTTTTTGCCCGCAGCATCTCAACAGAAAAAACTCACGAGAGACGAATACCTTTCAATCGTCCATTTTTCAATTAAAACAACAGGAAGTACTCGCATCGCCGATAAATAATTCATGCTTTGAGTTAATTGGAAAACAAGAGGCGGATGATGGATGCGATGTGCACGCACCAGAAAAATCAATAGCCTTATGCGGCCTAGTGTTGTTACTTCTTCGTATGTGCGGATAACTGTACATCTCGTGCGTGCATCTTTCTGACTCTGCAGGTCGGTATTCGGAAGGAGAATCTCTTTTGTAGAGAGAAGAAATTTTGGAGGAAACAAGCTTGTCTGGGCTGGAGAATGAAATGTTATTCCTATAGTCTGGTTCCTTAATTGTAAAAAGTGACTCATAGGTTGTACGGTCCATAATTGATATGAAGCAGGTCAAGATCTAGAACATAAATTAGCGCTAGGTACTTAGGTTTCGAATAAAGTTTTACTTTGCCACTTTCTTACAACCTCTCCACTCTATGGAATACCTTGAGAACCTGATAATGTACGATGAGTCACTGTCTACAATTCAGGAACTAGACTATATGGATAGAATATTTCTGCAAGCTACTCTCTATCAGGTTCATTACAAGGCTCACAGGGTCCTCCCTTCTGGGCGCACTCAAAAGAGTATTTGAAAAGGGACAAAAACGTTATAAATCATTTTTTCTACAAACGTCAGTAAAAGTATAATTTTCGACGTATGCTGTCAGTGTCTAAAATGCCATTTTGGTTAAAGAACACTGGTGTTAAAAGTAGATCATTTTTAGCACTAATGCTAGAAGTGATTTATTTGACTTTTTCGGTCGATATCCTTCACCCTTTCGCTTCAAAAAAGCCGCAGGCTTGTAATATCTGCTTATTTCATGATTATTTATGTTCATCATCGACTTCAACATAGAATAATTCTACCAAAGCGTTGAAAAAATTCCCATATTTTGGACTTTTCTGCAAAGTATGCTAGAAGCACTTTTTCACTGGCCTCCTTGCCACTGACATTTTTCTGATGACACCATTTCAAGAAACGATCGTATGAAAACTCGTACTGTCGCTTTGACTTACTACTACAGCTTTATTGGCAGCTTCTTCAATTTCCGGCGGTAGAAATTCATTTTCTGGATCACTTTCCATCGAGGAATGAAGAAACGAGAATGAATAATTCGTGATTCATTGACGTTAATTGTCAACAAAGACAAATCAACAAATTCTGTTTTTGATTACCTTGGCAACTTGTTTCATTAATAGATTAGATGAAATAGGATTCAAAACTGAAAATCTCCGGGCTCTCATTTTATCAATTAATTAATGTAAAATAGGTATGCATCAATTTGGACTTCAAATGCTGTTTGTAGAAAAAATAGTGTATGATAGTCCTGCTAAAAGTGATTTTATTTTGTTTGAAGGGATGGAACACTTCACCTTCGGCGTCGTGTCCCAAACTTCCCATCTCACAAAATAAAATATCACTTTCAGCACTTATATCATAAATAACTATTTTCACCTCGGTAGATGATGAGTTCAAAATACGAACATGTCTTCCATCTATTCTGTTAGGAATGTTTGTGCATAATTGGAAGTAGATTGGACCAAGGCATCATATTGTCCCATACAAACTTTGCCCCTGTTTTTCACCCCCTTAGGGGTGAAATTTCGAAAAATCCTTTCTTATCGGATGGCTACGTCATACCAAGAACACACCCTCCAAGTTTCAGGTCTCTGCTGTTTACTTTAGTCAGTTATTCAGGACAAAGCATTTTTATGTGATTAACAAAAATACCTTTGTAGTGATTCAAATATAAAAGCTATCTATATAGTACCACGGAATTTTTTCTAGTAGTTTAGTATTTCTCACTGTATTTTCTGATCAATTACAATGAAATATAGCCTACATAACTCCTGAATAGTGTAGCTTTCTGTTGGTGAGAGAATTTTCATGATGGGATTAGTATTAAACAAATAAAATTACGAATGGACCTCTATAATATTGGTATAAATTGGTAACTGCTTGATTCAAGATTTGAGTGATTGGTATACGAAGTGAGCAATAAAAAGTAACTTCTAGTTGATTCAGCGCCTGTCGCGCCATATAGGCAGGAAAGTAGGTGTTTCAGATAGACTTTCTTCCTTTTGGTGAATGAATAATAACACGAAACTAGCCTTATCCTCGAGTTTCGTACTGTACTTTTTCTACTTGCAGCATGCTTGTGCGGTAACTTCTGCTGGTGTAGCTGGTGCTTTCCTTCATTTTCAATGATCAACGAGACACTGGATGACAGATGACAGCCAGTAGGAGAAACAATTGCTTGCTTCATGGATATATCTAGATACAGTACCAATCCACAAACTGTTAAACAATAAATTTCCTAAAAATATTATTTCTAATTCAATTCCATAAAGAATTTGACAAAAATTAGCTGAATTTGGTTTTTGGAACATGAATGTATTCATGAGATCAAATTATCAAATGTTAAATATCCCATCATTTTAAAGGACAATTCCGGATGCGGCCTGCCATTATTTTTGAATACACGTAACGTATAAATGTGATATTACCAGATTCATGAAGTGCGCCTCGGTTGTCAATCTTGAAGTGGTTTTTCCTGCTAAGTTTTGTTGAAAAATATCAGGTAGAAGTCAATGCAACAGCGTTTTAATGCATCTTCGAAATATGTACGCTGGTTGTATGGTTGAAGTCATATCGAAAACGCAGCCTCTGTTGATATTATCATTGACTGTATTAATAACAATGTAACTATCCACGTCCCAGAAGCGCGATAGATTAATGTCTTTCGCTGTTTTTTTTTTCAACCAATCAGACCGAGAATAATATCAGTAATAAGTCGGTAAAGGAAACTTTCTGTTCTTTTTGTTATTATTAACTGTTAGGCAATATTTCGGCAATTTTTTCATATATACCGTGAAATTTGGCATTCACCTAGAATATAATACAAATGATATACTCATCCTATTATATTCTCGATTCGAGCAGATGATATTAATCGCAACAAAGGAAGACGATTCTTTCACAAAATTTCTATATGATTTGAAATATGATTATTTATTCACGGTATTTGCTTTGAGAAACCTATAATAATCCAAATTTCAAAATTAATATATAAATATAATGTCGAATGTTTGAAAGAAGATGTGGTCCTGCCGAATTACGTTGATAGTTCGTGCTCCTAGGATCTGTTCGATACTCGTCAGTTCGTCTGTCCTATGTATGTTCTCAGGCAGTCACGACAAGGAATTTCATATATCCCTCGCGTATCGTTAGGTATCACATCTCAAGGTGAGCGTGGGATAGAGGATATTCGATGGTTTGTTGTAAAAACTGTCCTGACGCTGTATTCGAAAGAAAGGAAAGCTTTTGGGCGTTCTTTCATTTCACTCAGGGGTTCACTGATAAAGTAAGCCAAATTCTGACAAAACACGCAGAAAATGTACAATCTGCTATCCTGCTCATTTCTAAATTCAGGTTTGTTTTGAAAAAAATTGTGGAAAATTTAACGATTCAGCAGAATATTGCCTTTTCTGTTATTTTACAAAAATAACTAATCAATGAGCGAATACTTTTGGAAATTGATGTGGTAGAACATTGACAGTTCTGGAAAAAATTGGAAATTACTAGAACAGACCCTGGAAGAAATCTTTGAGGATTATCCCAACTTTACTATTGATATAGTAACACTTTCCATATTTTGCCAGTAAAACGCTACAAGAAACATATAACATGTAAGTTTCTGGTATAATTTTGCGATCATCATCGTACCTTAGATTTTCGTTTATGAGTTAACTCATATCTACGAAAACTTGAAATGTAAACAATTGTGAATGAATTGACTTCATTGTAAAAAAAAAAAATTCTAGTCGAATGAAGGAGGCTGAGAATCGAACTTGTCATTTCTGTGTTGTTTACATTTTCATTTTATTCCAAGGAATCTTTCAAAAAACGAATATTTTTCACTGTTCATATATGAAAATCTACTAGAAAGTTTTATCAGTATTATTCATTCTCCAACATTGAAATTGTATATTGATGATGATTCCCCTAAATTCTTCGAATATTTTGAGCCCGAGTCAATCTAACCCAAATCACTCTGAAAATACAAATATTGATTTTAGGCTAGTCTTTATTTATATTAGAATTCAAGAAAGAGAAAGCATTCCCCAGAGTTTACGGCTACACTCGAGTACCATCAGAATGCCTGACCTATGAGAAAGCCGTACGTTTTTTTGCGAAAACGGTACATGTTGCTGCTATTGCGTAATAGTTGCAACTGATAGTTCCAGGTTGATGTCAATAAAACAAACCGGTCCTGGTACTACAACTCCACTTCAATGACATTATCGTTGATTCATTTTGTCCATTAACTACAAAATATCATGTTCTTAACGGCTATTTGAACGTTGGGACAGAATTTATATCATTGAAAGACATATTAGAGGCGACAACATACCCAGAGGCTTACCTAGATTTCATACACATCTGGAATTCCATATTGGTAATACAACAAATATAATATCGCAAAATAATTGGAAGTCTACACAACTTATACTATTTGAATAAGAATAGTCAGAATAATATCTGTAATATAAAAGTGTGAGAACTAACAAATTCAGAAACAATGTAGTCCAGTCTATGACCATTTTTCCGTGTATTTATCCCATACAGCACCGATTCGCATGAAAATTTGGATTCAGGATCTACATACACTCTTTTTCAAAATCTACCCTGTGCCGAGGGTTGCTCTCTCTCTGGGGGTGGATGCCACCCCTTCTTGGGGGTGAAAAAATTTTTTTTGGAAATGAGTGCGGGAATCAATAGATTGACTAATTCTGAGCACTTTTTGTTCAGAGAAGTTTTTTCTGAAAAGCAATACTTTTCGACTTATTCGCGAGTGAAATTGCCGGTTTTCAGGAAAAAAAAACACGTTTTCAGATCCTTTTTCGCGAATAACTGGAAAATAATGCATCTAATCGAAAAACCTGCGGAGAGCAAAATTATAGCTTTCGAAAAAACAAAGGCGATTGTTTATTTGTGATGTATGCAAACCCACTACAAACTGAATAATTGCTTGTTGAAAGTTGATTGGTATTTTCAAACGACAAAATGGAAAGTTTCTACGTACAATAACCAAAAACCAATGCATTTTTCGGGAAAAACTAATCGGACCTTTTTTGAAGTCCTTCAAAAACCCTTTATTTTTGTTATTCATAAAAGTTTCTATGCGCGAAACCTCACAATATTTAACTGGCCATATCTTACTCTATTTTCATCCTGCAGAAAAGAATGAAACACTGAAATTTTCAGAGAAGACTAGCCTTCAATTTTGTACTCGGAATATTTTTGCATGTGATCAATACTTTTCGACTTATTTCGAAGAAATCGTGATTTTTCACTGAATTACGTATATGATTTTTTCTCTTCAATCTCAATTTTTTCCAAAACTACGAACTTTCAATTGATGAAAAACCCAGAACTCATTGAAAGAACATGAATGGAGTGAATTATGGAGTAACAACGATTTTTTCTGAAGGGGGGAGAAGAGAGGATGAGTTATTCACAATTTTTTTTCAACGAAAAAATAGGATTCAACGTTATTTCCTTCATACCTCGGTCAATTTTGATACTAGAAACGTTTATGAATAACAAAAATAAAGGATTTTTGAAGGACTTCAGAGAATGTCCAATTAGTTTTTCCCGAAAAATGCTTTGGTTTTTGGTTATTGTATGTAGAAACTTTCCATTTTGGCGTTTGAAAATACCAATCAACTTTCAACAAGCAATTATTCAGTTTATAGTGGGTTTGCATACATCACAAATGAACAATCGCCTTTGTTTCTTCAAAAGCTATAAATTTGCTTTCTGCAGGTTTTTCGATTAGATGCATTATTTTCCAGTTATTCGCGAAAAAGGATCTGAAAACGTGTTTTTTTTCCTGAAAACCGACAATTTCACTCTCGAATGAGTCGAAAAGTATTGCTTTTCAGAAAAAACTTAATTGAACAAAAAGTGCTTAGAATTAGTCAATCTATTGATTTCCGCACTTATTTCCAATAAACATTTTTTCACCCCCAAGAAGGGGTGGCATCCACCCCCAGGGAGAAAGCAACCCTCGGCACGGGGTAGATTTTGGAATAGAGAGTAAGTAGAACCTATATTCAAATTTTCATACGAATCGGTGCTGTATGGGATAAATACACAGTTTACACTTTTTTCACCGTCATAGACTGGAGTAATGATACTTGGTACAAATTACAAGTTGATTTATATGGCTTCCGCATAGAAAATGTAATATGGTTGGAATTTTCTATTGTGATTCGTGCAAATCACATAAACCAGTGCTTCTGATAACAGATTAGTTTCAAGTTCCATTGTACAGAGTGATAAGGGACAATGCTTCTCAGCGCTCGATGGTCTTTCAAAAGATTATGGATGTCTGTTGTTCCTCATTTTTCAATCAAATGTATTCAAAACCGCTTAATAGTATCTATTTATCCATGAATGAAATATAACCACGTCTACGAGACCTATCCTTAGGGTTGGATGTTCTGATTATCAGGACTGAGAATTCTGATTTGGTTAAGGTAAAACTATAATACATAACGATTTAAACGAGGGAGAAATAAATAATTTTTGGCTTGTGTGGTGACTATCGAAATGAACTTCCAAATCTATATAGTAAATTTCGTATGAAAACATGATTTCCCTTTCATGTCGAAAAATTTGTGGATCCTGTGTAATCATTGCATCTTTCTGTAATTATCGAATTATTCGTCCTTAGTTACTTATGTTTACTCATTGTTGATATCATTTCAGCGAGTAAGATTAGTTGTGAACAGTTCACATTGAGTTCTGAATTTAGAAATTCAATGAATAATTCGTGAACAACCCCATTAACTCGAATTTGATCAAATTCCAGTTTTTAATACAGAATTTTGTTTAATCTTTCTATAGCTGAAATTCAGCAGAAGTCAGACATCGCAGTCAGTATTCAACAAAGTAGTTCAGATAAATAATTTAAGCACATTTCACACTTTATTACAAATATGGAATTTTGCATATTTTCGATTTTGGGGTCAGTACTAATCAGGTTTTTTGGGTTGATTTCTGAATTCAACAGAATTCGATTCGAAGTGAAAATTTGCAATTTACGTCTTTCAAGTCAGAATTTGATAATATCAATTCAAGTTCGATTCGGAGACAAAGTTAAATAATTCCGACCTAAAATTGAAATTTCCTCAGTTTCAGAGTTTCATTCAAAGTCAAAATTTTGTGAATTCAGACTTGTACTTGAAAAGAAATATTATCGAATTCTGATATTTGATAATTTCTGCTTTGGAACCAAAATTCAACATTATTTTCAGTTCGAAGTCGGATTTCCAAACAATTCACGATATGATTTGAAGCCAGAACATTGCTAAATAATGATTTCGGAATCGAAGTTCAATAGAATTTATAGCACTGATTTAGTGTTCTGTGAATTCAGACTTGAACTTGAAATTCTGTCAAATGTAATTGATTTTTGACTTCAAATTTTGTTAACTTTCAACTTTCAAGTCTAGTTTCAACATAATTCAACTTGTAAATAAAAAATTTGCCAATTTTCAACTCTGAAGTGAAAATTTCATAATATTCCTCGAAAACAAATTACAAAGGAATTTATAGTTACAAAATCAAAATTTCCTAAATGAATATTCGAACTTGGAACTGTATTAAATTACGACTTAAAACCCGGGAATTGGTAGAAAGTCAACTCCAAACCGGAATTTCATTAAATTTGATTTCAGTATTTTTTACTTGAATTGGGATTCAGAACTGAAAATTTCGTCAATTCTCGGATCTGATTGGGTGTGAAATTCTGAAGAAAGCAACATCGAATCTTCAGCAAACAGAAACTGTTTGTGAATTTTTGATTTTACTTCTTTCAAGAAGTTGTGATTTATAAATTTTTTGATTTGGAGGAGAAGATGGCTAAAAAAGAATTCATCAAATGTTAATCTTTCCACAAAAAACACTCCTTTAGATAGATTCCCTCTTCCTTTTCGTGAACGAATTAGATTAAAACATCTATGAATGCTTTACACATATCAACATAGAAGTTTTGATTTTTTTTGCGTTGATTTGGAGAAGAGAAAGCTAGGAATCACTTCTATCCATATTCTTCGAAAGAAACTGTTTCGTACAGCATCACATACTTCGTCCAAAGACATATCCTTCGAGGCACACGTAGAAATGATATTTCTGGCACGGTATGTAACCCATAACCTCGGGCAATTAACATTTGCATTTATTAATCTCTCAGGCAAGCCCATGTTCGGAAACCGGTCGGACCGATTCTTCTTCATTTGAACGGAATTAACATTCCAATGACACACTTATGTCGAATATACACAACTGTCCTTGAAATCCATATTCACGAAAAAATATATTTCTGAATAATTCAATCAGTTCCTGGTCGTGGACAGTTTTTTCTCAGGAAGCATCAGGTGGAATTTAATGCTACGAAAACCCAGGCATGTCTCTTCTTAAGAAAAGCCGATCTATCATTATCTTATATTCAGATGTCAGGAGTAACTATTCCTTCAAAATCAAGTATCCCGATGCTAGGAATTACGATCAGTGATAATCTCTCTTGGAAAAACCATGTCAGATCGATCGGTAAAAGTGCTTCCCAGAAACTTGGATTCCTATTTCGTTCGAAGAACTACTTCACTTTTCGTCAGCTTCTAATGATCTACAAGGCTCAGATAAGACCTGTCTTGGAATATAGTTCTCATGTATGGAGTTCGGCACCGAAACATTCATTGAAGCTTCTCGATTATATTCATAGAAAGACAATCCGTCTTGTTGGTGATTCTTCGCTCACAGACTCGGTCACTTCATTGGAACATCGTAGAAGAGTCGGAGACTTGTCTCTCTTCTATAGATACTTTCACGGTCGATGCTCTTTCGAATTGTTATCAATCGTTCCCCCCTTGGCAATATCTACACGAATGACTCGACGGTTACAGAATTCCCACCCCTTTGTTGTGAATTTGGAAACCTGTCGAACCTCTCTTGCTCAAAGATCTTTTTTCAATAGAACAGCTGAGGTTTGGAACTCCTTGCCAAAAAAGTTTTTTCTGAGGCTTACAAACTTCAGAAATTCAAAGTAAATGTTAATTCGTATCTCCTGTCCCTTGATTCACGCGGTGTTTTTGAACATTACAGGGCTTCCCTATCGTGTTAATCTGCATATAAAAAAAGCAGACATTTTCTACTAAAATGTTAGCGTCCACTTTCTTGAATTCAATCCATAACCGTATCAATGATAATTTGAATCTGATTCAAAGAGATCAACATCGATATAGAAATTTCAGTCACACAACCTTCAACAGTTCAAAATCTAGACAAAAAAGAATTAATGCTAGTAAGAAACCTATTGAAATCGATTTTTTCCGCCATTGCTTGCGAAACATTTTCATTCAAATAGTCGTTAATTTATTATAAACAAATAAAAATAAAAAAAGTAAAGTGATTAGGAAGTTCGTGGGGTTCATAGAATTATTTGGTTTTCATTTTTTCAGAATCAAAAAATATTCAAAAAATATAAATTACAAGAAACAAGTCTTTTAATGATATACATGTACCTATCAACAGAAACTAATTGTGAATGTTTTTGGTTTTACTTCTTTCATGAAAGTTTTAATTTCTATTGTTTATTCGGAGAAGGAGAAAGCTGAGAAACAAATCCTCAAAGTACTAATATCAATAATTTAGGTGGACTACGAAAAATGAAAATTCTTAAGCAATTTTTCGAAAAATGCAGCCCTTTCTTTCGAAATATACTTAAGGGATTGAACATTGAAAAATTACCGCAATGTCCCATTTTCAAAAAATCAGGTCTCCAATTTCCGAATATTTCCCAGCACTTTTTCGTGCAAAATGATCTGAGAGTTGAACTCGATCGTCATATTTTTTTCATAAGGCTTGTGGATTTTGATCAGGAAATCACTCGAATTTATTTTAAGGTGAAAATGAACATTTTATTATCAAAATGTACATCCCCCTTGAGTTATAAATCATCAAAAAATGCTTGAATATTATTATTGATTACAAATATTTTTCATCATTCGAACGCGCTAAATGATTTCTCAGTGTTGTACTTGAAAGTCATAATTTAAAATGATTTTTTGTTATTTTTTCACTTATAACTCTAAAGGGATGTTTTTATGAGAAAATGTCGAGAAAAAAGTGTTGATTACTGTCTAAGAATATATTTATGTAGTTTTCAGATCGATCATTTGTCAACCAATGGAAAAATTTTATATAAATTCCATTGCATAATTCACAGGGTGAACGAAAAATGGCTCGATGAAAAATATGACGTTCTTAGAGTTTATTTTGTGCTTAAGGTTGGTGAAAAATATTTGATGAAAGTGGTGGTCTGCCTTTCTGAAAATGATGAATCTTGGCCATTTTTCGACACTCAATCACTTATATCCCAGGAGGGGTGCGGTTTCGTTTCTTATTGTTAGCGTTTCGGAAACCAAAACTGTTTTCCCTTCTGGAAGAATCAGTCTAAGATTCAAGATGTGACATGAGGATGTGCCTTTCAAGAGAGGTAGCCAGGTGCGTTAGAAGTGCATTTCATATAAATTGAACTCACAAGTATACAACTTTTCTCAGCATAATAATAGAAGGTTTCTTCAATCTTTAGTTGCTGCCATCATTGAGTATCATTACGTTCTACTGTCTGTCTCCATCGACAGTAAGATCGTGTTCTGATGATTCAAGCTGATTGTTTCTGTTGTTAACGGAGATGGGCAGTTTGATGAATACTAGTTTTTTCGTTTGCTGAAAGTTTCGGGTTATAAGTACTAGAACTTCCTGACGCAGTTCTCATTCTCATAAGGAACTATTTTTATCAACGCAGCATTTTTTCGTGGTTGACAAGTAGTCTCTTCCATTTTACAGTAGTTTAAATTCTCATATCAAATTTTCAGATAGTAGCTAGTTGTCAACCCATAAAACACCGAAAAGAAAATGCAATCACCACCAGAAATGACTTTCAACCAATATTTTGCTGAAAACCCATCCATTTTTCATGATTTCCGAATAAAAGATTCATTGATGTTCTGAACATTTCTTGAAAAGTTCAATCACCCTCACAACAAACTATATCACTTGATGCCAGTTTTGCTAATAGAGTTATAACATATTCAGAAGAAAATGAATCAACAGGAGAAAGATCAGTTTTTTAAGGAACAATTTTTTCAAAAACAACAACGTGACCATTTATAATGTCTGAAAAAAGTCGCGATTTCTGTGTTCTCTTAAGTTTCTTACCAATACATTGGTAATCCTAATAATTCACCAACATTAAACTAATTGAGCCATCATATTCAATGAAGTTTTGGTAGAATGAGTTTCTTATTATCTGAGCTCTGTTGTAATTTCTACATCATTGTTAACGAGTTCATCATAGAAAACGACAAAATATTACTAATTGGCCAAAGGACCTCTAAAAGCACTTTTTATTACCACATCGACATACGGAAGCCAAAAATGAAAAATTTCGATGTTATTATATAAGACATTTCCAACAACTAACATTTATGATGTCTATAAAGTGTGAAATAGCCAAATTAAATGGATTCAGTGTCTCAATTATAATTGACATATCGCCTTGCAGCTGTTCGAGAAAACTTTCAAATTAAATTTTTTTCATTATGTTTGAGCTTTTTATATACTTACGTGTTAGAAGTTTCACCGAAGAATTGATACCATGTTCTGAGTGACTTCTTACAATAGCAAATTGTTCTCAGAAAGTTATTGTATCGATTCTAAGGTAGGTTGAGACGATTTGTGGAGATCAATTACTCTAACATCAAACTAATATCACTGGCACTCGACGCGCGTTTCGCAAAGAAGGTTAGCATCTTCAGGAGATGTTGGTTGATTGATACAAACTTTCTTCTCCTGAAGAAGCCAACCTTTTCAGTAGAACGCAAGTCGAATGCAACTAATATCACTTTGCTGTGGTAGTAATCTCTATAAAAAAAATTTATCCGCCACCGAAGGTTCCAATCTGATCGTTTATTCTGACCTAGGTATCTAAGTCTTGTGAATATTGCTTAAATGTCTGTTGAGATAAAAATTTTCTGGAATCCTTTTTTTTGGTTTTCTCTCTCCTAGAAATGAAAGGGAAAAAGTTTTGAGTTCCCATAATAATATCTGTTCTTTGGCAAGATTGGTATATTTGCTACGATACGTAACTACAAAATTCAAAAGATGTGAATTTGAGTGACTATTTTGTCTTGATATCAAAGGCCACAGTTCCATCTCAGAGGGCAATCGAAAATAAACCACGATATATTATTTAATGCATCGATGAACCTATTATAAAGTTTGTTTACCTCTGCAGAAGAGGTATAATCTGCAAAGGTATTTTCGATAATACTTTTTCTCACTCCGTTCATCTTGCTTGCGTGAAATTGAGATTTGATTGAAAATATGCTGTATTGTATCATAAATGTATCTATTTTATTTTATAATTTCTTTTATTCATTTACATGTCGCATTTCGATTCGATCAATGGTGACGAATTTTGTAATTTTGGATTCCCCACCCTAATTTTTGGATTTTTATATCATTTTCTATAGGTTTAAATAGAAACTGAATCAAAAAACACCGTTTGATCATCATAGTATGTCATCTGTAATAACCACTAATTCATGTTCTGCTTATATTCATACTCTCCTCTTTACGGTTGAAATTGTTCTTATGCCTAAGTATTTTCATTGCCCACCTGTTCAGTCGCAGATAATAGCTTTTAGTCCAATCCAATACTTGGATTCGACAGTCATTTGCCTGAGATGATTTTAAAACAACAAAATATAAGAAATATTTTAATGGACCTGAAGACGAGAAAGACATTCGGATCTGATGGAATCCCAGCAATTGTTCTGAAAGCATGTGCCTCGGAATTGACGCCAGTACTTTGCGAATTATTCAAATTTTCATATAACTTGGGGGTTTTTCCTAAGCCTTGGAGGGCTAAAAAAGGGAAGAAAACTTGACCTTGTAATTGCAGATCAATTGCATTGCTTTCTACCATTTCCAAAGTCATGGCAATCCGTCTTGTTGGTGATTCTTCGCTCAGAGACTCGCTCACTTCATTGGAACATCGTAGAAGGGTCGGAAACTTGTTTCTCTACTATAGATATTTACACGGTCGGTGCTCTTCTGAAATGTTATCAATCGTGCCACAATTGGCAATATCTGCACGGATGACTCGACGAGTACCCAATTCCCACCACTTTGTTGTGAACTTGGAGACATGTCGAACATTCTTGCTCAGGGTTCTTTTCTCAATAGAACAGCTGAGTTTCGGAACACATTGCCGAGAGAGGTTTTTCCTGAGACTTACAAACTTCAAAAATTCGAAGTGGATTTGTGTTCCCACAAGCGTGTTTTTATAATCCTCTTTGTGGTCCCAACGTAGACGGGGCCACAACTGCAAGGTGTTCGGTATTTTCTTGGTAAAGTTAGTGGATCTCTGGAGTCTTCCGAATACCTTGCAGCTGTGGCATCTTCTTCTGCGTCGAAACTAGAAAAAATAATAAATACGACTTCTAAGGCTGGATTCAGACAGATCCGAAATCCGATCGTACGACGATCAGATAGCTCTCTGATTGGTCCAGATTTAAATTTAGACCAATTTAGACCAATCAGAAAGCTATCTGATCGTCGTACGATCGGATTTCGGATCTGTCTGAATCCAGCCTAAGGAGGTCAGAATGAATTGAATACGATATAGAATATCATTCAGAATCAAAATTCAGTGTTTCTTGGGAATTATCTAAATGAGTGTCGTGATTGATATACCTACTATATTCAATCCACGTTGCTGTTATACCCTGTACGAAAGTCTCGTTTGTAGGTTGCATATAAATTTCGAGATTAACAGTGAGTTCCAACAATCTCTCGACTCTTTCAGTTATTTGAAGATTCAGATTCCGGCGAGTTTATGGAGTTTTGATGACATTTTAATACCACCAGTTTGTGTTTGTGGAACAGGTGAACGTACCGTATGTATCCCACATTTTGGGCTGACGCATCATTGTAAACATTAGATGTATATACAGATAAAACTAAGATCGGAATGACTAACAGTGTTTTCATACGAAGGTGTTATATTGTTTGACAATCGATACTTTATGATGGAAATTTTTCTCTTTGTCATCCTGTTCTGAAGATGAATTCATTGTTGTTTGTATATGTTGTATGCATTTTTGTAGAAAATTGGGATTTCAAGATAAGCATACGCCCTCTGGTGAAAAGTTTCGAACAATGCCAAAATATTGTCAAAGCGGTGCTTATTAGTTGAAGTCTTGGTCAAAATGGCGCTGCGATATTATTTTGAAATTCTGGAATATTATTAAAATTATTACTAATGTTCATCAGGCACAAATCGTGGTTAACGTTCACATTAAAAGTGAAAAAACAAACGAACAACGTAAAGTCCTAACCTCAAATAACAATAGTTGTCAAAGTGGTGATTATTAGTTGGAGTTTTATTGAATGTGACGCTGCGACATTTGAAACTAGGCTTGAAAATCGATACTTCATGATGAATTTTTTGTTGTTTTTCCGTTCTCGAAATGTATTAATTGTTGAAAACATACAGAATGAAACAGTAAATGAAAATAGTTATTTCGATTAAGAATAGGTTCTCTTCGTTAGGTGCTTCAGAAGAATACAATACCAAAAACACCGAGAACTCTGTTACCGAACTGAAGCTCGTTCTCATTGGATGCCTACGTCATACAAAGAACACCCCCTCCAAGTTTCAGATTTTTACGACCAGTGCTTTAGGCTGTGCGTGGATTAACCCCTAAAATAATTTTCTACCCCTTTTCAACCCGTTTGGCGATTGATTACGATAAAATACGAAACAAATCTTTCATCAATTCTGTGAAAGAATTTGTATGCAATATTTGAAGTAGATTGGATCAAGGCATCAATTTTCTTAGTGTACACTAAGATGCCTAGGAAACCCTGGTGTATCTAGTGATTCGATATTGTTTAGAATTTCTTGGCGAAAAACAATCGACGATTACAAAAGCTTTCTAATTTTTGTATAGGGGCGTTATATGGACATTTTCGAAAATCTGTCAGTCAAATGTCGGTTTTGTCAGATTGACGTAACTTTGAGGTTTATTGTTGTCAATGAATACTGAAATTATTTCTTCGCATCCATTAGTGTTCGAAAGTCTATATAAGTAGAATGAGTTTTGAAGTTATTACAAGTACTTTTTCACGATGTGTAGAAGATTTCGTATTTTGTGTGGTCGGACAAAATCTGGGGATCCGAATATTCTTTATTCAGTACCTAAGGTAAGAACAAAACAAATCATCGCCCCAAAATAATAACATGAATGTAGCGTTGTAGCTAATTTTATTCGTTTCAGCTTGAGCGAAAGTCTTATATCGAGGAGGAAACATCTGTAGATCTCATCAATGAGATATTGAAAATGAAGGGAATATCGATGTGATACGTATTTTGAACCGTTGCGTAACTGATGTGTGTATCCCCAATTCCAAGACAGTCTATCACTTTCAATACACTAGCATGAACTTTGTCGTACATTCTCAGGTGAATGGGCAAAGTAAATTTTCTCGGAATCAGAGTCTAGTCTCACAAACTGATATGAAAACACTAAAAACTTGTGGAGGTAGCAAGTGACAGTGACAGTATTGACAGGTTGTTAACGGTAGGTTTCCATGTTACATGCACGTTTTCTGAAACGCATTCGATTGGCTGTGATGGCTGTCAAAATCTCAGTGGGCAAATAATAAACAGTGGTAGAATATTCGGTTGCACATTCCTCTCTACTGAAAATTAAGCTTCACATGGTATATGACTGATCGCCATCTACAATAGCGATCTGAAGCTTTCGCGATCTCAGAAATCAAGCAATCGGTTTTCGCCAAGTTTATCCCAAAATTATTCATGTATAAGTAGATACACCAGGGTTTCCTAGGCATCTTAGTGTACACGTTACAACTTGAATTCGTTTGAGGTTTACAAAAATTCAAGGGGCATACTGTCTGGAATTATACAGTGTTTCCAACAAATGCAACTTATGGGTTCAACATAAAGTACCCCGCAACATGTATTTTTTTGCAGAATACAGATGGATTATTTTACCTTCAAGGACTTCCTTTCTCAACCGCCCGGTTTATAAAACCTGAGATCATCTAGAACAGTAAAACACTGGTCTTGCTAATAAAATCAGAATATCGCTGGTCCGATCAAAGAAATGATTGTTATCAGGGAGAGCAATCCTGAGTTGGAATTAGATGATACCATACTCAATTAATCTTGAACAATACGTTACAGTCGAAGGTTTTGTGTTAATGCACTTTTCACGGATTATTCGCGGTCCATTTCGTAAATTGTTTATCAGAGAGATTCCGAAGATTTCGTGTATGACCTGGTACTCGAAAGTTTTCGATGAAAAGCATTCCAGTATCAAAAGAGGTGTAGTAAAATGTATTAATGATAGAGCAAGAATAGTGTGCAATTCATTGAAAAAAATCGATGGAGGATCGGCTTTATAAAATCAATATTAAAAGAACATTGATAATTTTATTGAAGAAACATTGATGAAATTAAAAATCGTATTATACCCCATAGTGGAGACATACAACTTACACGAACTACACTTCCTGTAACTAACATTAACTATACCATTTATCCCTGGACAAACTGAGAAGATAAAATGAATCGGAAACAAGTATAATGTTAGGATAACATTCAAAACAACATATACTTTACGTTCAATACTGACACATAATCAACCAACCTACACAACGTTCAATAATATATCGGTAAAAAGTCAAGACCTCTGGAAGTGCGGAAGAGTGAACACAAAATGAACACCAAAAATGGACAAACTGCTGGTTCAAAATTATCCCAACACATTTTCACTGACGATGGAGAGCACACAGTAGAATAGAATGACACTCGAATGAAAACGAGAGAGGCAATGGCAGGTGGCAAATATTAAAGGAATCTGCTTTCATCATGCTATCTGGAAGTTAGGAATAAGCTTCTCTTCTGTTTTATGGCTTTACGAACTCATTTATTATTTTTTTTTTCGTGGTTTTTGGGTTCATAATTCAACACACAGAATGAATAATGTTGGAATTCGTACACTTGTAGAGTAGACTTTTCATCTACCTCGAAAAAATGCTGCTCGAGTGCAAAAACAGTTCCTCTTGATTGAGAACTCCGTAAAAAAAGTACAAGAAGTAATATTCATAAAAACTGCTTATAATCGTTAATGTTTCAAAAACCAAATCCGCTACCTTTATCCATGCCATATTTTTCTAGAAACAAGCATTGAAGGAAACGAATCAACAACAGAAGCGGATTTTTAATTAGACGTGAAGTTTTGAGTCGTTATAGCCCTTCTTTTCCTATAATATTTATTCATTATTTTTTCAAATTGCAGTAAGTTATTAGGTTATCAATAAAACTTCTGGAGAAAATTAATCCATCGCAACAAATTACTTTCAAGCCGTATTTAACCATAATCCCATAAAAATGAGTTCGCATTTAGTACGATTCGCCAGTTGCAAAATATTATTTGGGAAACAAAAATAATTGGAATTTGAACATTCAGATTAAGCGAAAACCATTCTTCTCCATCTTTTCATGAAGAGGAACTAGCCTAACTGAATAAATGTTTGAAATACGGTATCAGATCTCCCCAGCAGTACTTGGAAGAAGCAGTGGTAGAACCATCGGAATCTCGATTCGACAACTGCCTTAGACTTGGAAAGGATTTGTTCGGGAAGCATGTAAAAGGAGAGATTGAAAAAGAAGGATTACTTTCACTTGACGGCGAAAAAGTGTACATTTTAGATAAAGAGAATTCCTTTGAGAGAGTTGATTACCTGATTAAAAGTGGTACCACGGAACCCTTTAGTCAAGATAGCCGCTAACGTAAAAACCACATTGAAAAAATACAAGACACTGATCACACTGATTTTAAACAGGAGGCAAACATATGGAATTTACCAAAAATACATAAACCCAGAAAATCGATGCGACCAATAGTCTCAGCTCAGCGATAAATTCGCCTTCATATCATATTGCTAAATGGTTGTAGAAAGAATTGAAAAATTTTCGAACTAATGCGAGTTTTGAAAATTTATTAGAATTCATAGGAAAAATGAAAGATATTATTTAAGAAGAGGGTGAATCACTTATTTCTTTATTTCCAAGCTTCCCGATACCACAAACACTGAACAGCAGTAGTAGGGGGTATAAAATTTATGTACGAAGTAAAAACAGAACAACAATTGCCATCCTTAGATGTATTGGACATGAGGAGAGTACAGAATGGAGAAGAGTTTGACATTTATGGGAGAGACGAGAACTCGTTCAGGTACATTTCCAACGACTCGAATCATCGTCCATAACATAAAATGGCAGCACTGCAATTTTTCGACCATAGGTTTATAACATTTACTTCAAAGAAAGATATCTACTATTTCTTCTGAAGAAAGGTGAGTTCGACGATGAAAATGGAGTGATTGGGTACGTAGCTGAAGTAAACGGTTTCAACTCAGAGATAGCTGATGAGATGATAATTAGGAAATCTAAATCTAGTAGATGGAAGTGAGAAAAGTTTATAGTAATCCCATATGAACCTCAGTACACTAGAGGACTTGAACAGATATTCGATGAAGTAAATATGAAATTTGCCGTATAATTGGTAACAGCTCCTTGGTAATCCAGAAGATGATTTAGAAAACACAGATCATTCGGTAATTTACGAAATCAGTCGTCAGGATTGCAAAAATGAATAGATTGGCCAGAGCCAACTAGCTACCCGTTTCAAAAAGAATTATGCTCACATGAGATATGAAAGGGTAGAAAAGTGCAGTGTCGCCTTCAATGTTCTTGGAGAAAGCAATTTGAAACTGATTTTAAATGTGAACGACACAAAGTTACTCGATATATTCGAGAGGCTAGAAATAGCAAAATGTGATCGTTATTATTTTGATACTATTTCTTGGTATCTTGATATGCTACCTTCTACCACAAAATAATCAAACTGCTATACAGAAGCAAATCTAATGAAATATTCGGTACAAGCCACGCCCTCTCAAAGTGCACCACCAATGAGAGCGTAATAAAATATTTTATGGTTTTTGCTTCAGTGAGTCATTTGAATTTTCTCAGTGTAGTTTCCTATTGTTGGTATATATTGTCAAATTTCCCAGTGTCGATAAAAGTGCCAAAGTTCGATCAAGGTCGAATATTTTGGGACAATTGTGTTAGGTACC
The DNA here is from genome assembly GCA_032362365.1 of Zygogramma bicolorata. NCBI lineage: Eukaryota > Metazoa > Arthropoda > Insecta > Coleoptera > Chrysomelidae > Zygogramma > Zygogramma bicolorata. The sequence goes on from JAVJAQ010001353.1 coordinate 1,066,372, forward strand.
GATTCGCTTCTGTATAGTAGTTCAATCGTTCTTTACTTCAACTATACAGTGTGTAACAACGAAAACTTAACAAAGCCGATTTTGAATATTAAAAGTAAGACTTTTGAAAAAAAGTCGATTTCTAATCAAGGGAAAACACCTTTCAGACTAATCAGATATTTTCTAGTACTCACCCCATCGGAGGGGTGCATCCGACGACCCTTATTTAGATAGGGAAAGTAGGTCGAGTGGCACCTTGTTCTGAAGGTCTTTCGAATACCTTGACAACTCTGTTAAAAAAAATTGTAAGTATTAATTTTCGAGATTTTGAAGTTAAAATTGACATGTTAATGATACATTAGACAGACAGACCACTCGGTAACTTGCCTAAATTAAAAATAATTCGAGCAGTTCTTCTCAAAATCTGATTTTTTTTTTTTAACTCAACTCAACTCAACTTTATTCAAAGAGTGTGTACAGTACATTGATGATCAATTTTATATTTTACCACCTAGAGACTGAAAGAAGGTACCTAAGCGCTTATGGCTTGATTTGTACCTTATTTCCATCTCGTGGCGGCATATTACAAATTTTAAGGTATTTTGTCGACAACAAATAGTTTTGTGATTCGTTTCGTAGAGTTTCAGAGAATTTTCAGAATAAGCCGGCATATGTTCGTTGAAATAAGATTGTCATTACATCACATACAACATACTTCATTTCCTTACCTATGTTGAATTAGTATGTTTTATTTTGTAGAATGGTCATTATCAACAAATTGTTTTCAATTACGAACTGTTTTATTAATTCTTTATATTTTTTAAAATGTGTATTGTTTTTCAATACCAGAGGTAGAACATTATAAAGTTTAGGTCCAAAATAAAAAATGGTTCTTTGCGTATGACCCTTTTTGAACATTGGAACATAAACGTGAAGATTTTGCATACTCCTGGTGTTATTACTTAGTCATGTAAAATGAGGACTTATTATGGTATACATCCAGAAAAGACAATTTGCGGCGTATAGACTCCTTACATTAAGTAGATTACTTTCAACATAAAGTTTTTGTGTATCAGACAGTTTAGATTTTTTGTAAATGATTTTTATGATTGTGTTCTGTATCACTTGAACGCTGTTTAGTACATTTTCAAACATGCCACCCCATATTGTGATGCAGTATCTAAGAACCGATTCAACCAGAAAATTATATACAAGTAACAAAGATTTCTTAGTTAGGACGTCTCTTAGGTTGTAAAATTTATATGCTTAGTGCTGTAGCATAACTTCCTCATAGCTTCGGATATTTTTCTGTTTGTCGTTCGTTATTATTTGTACTCCCTGTACCATGTTGTTTACATCTTTTTTAACCTATTTTTAAACTTTTGGTATTTCATTCAATTTCCGTTTAAATGTTCGGGATCTGTATCGACAGGATTATCGACGTCACTATTTGAACTATTCGCGCGGAGATGGCGCTGTAAGTCACTTTCTTGGTATAATTCAAACTCACTTTTTATACATTCCTTCATTTGAAAAAGCATGATTGTAAAAAGTTGTGCATCGTACGATCCATCTGAAACTGGGCTCGTGGTAGTTGATTTCACGTATTGGAAATGCAACAAGTTTTTCTGGAACCTTAGCGGTATTGAAAAAGGGCATTTATTTGAACTTTTCTGCCTGGTCTAGGTATGTAATATTTCAAGCTAGGAATAAGACACATTATTTATGTTACTCATTTTATTTTTAGAAACTTACACATATTTTCAATCAAATCCTGTCTTACGATCCGACCGGCTGGGAATAAAATCTTTTTACCCGAATTATTCTGCTTGGTGTACGAACTTTATTTTTCCACCCCTCCTCAGTGCCTAAGCCTAGTAACAATGTATGAAACATGAACATCCCATCTCACATGCTGATCCAGAAAAACCCCTAGATATTTAATATTCGATATTTTTTCAATTGTTGGACAATTACACATGTCATCAGTACAATTTGGAGTATTAATATTTATTTTTTTTTCATCTGGTTGGTCGGTATTTAATATGGTGAAGGTTATGAATTTTGTTTTATTCACATTGATTAGTCTGAAAGGTGTCCCCCTTTGATTAGAAATCGACGTGTCCGAGCTTTTTTTTAAAAATCTTACCTTTTATATTCAACAACGGCTCTGTTAAGTTTTCGTTGTCACACACTGTATTTGCATATGACAATGTATCCGTAAGTCGATAGAATTGTCTATCTTATCAAAACAGTTTTACATGTGGAAGTATAAGAACTAACGACTGATGGATTGGTTGTTTCGATTTTTTCTTCCACATTGCTGACCGGTATAAAAACATCTAATTCCAAACGCGACCGATGCCAAACAAGTGCATATAATCAATTAGCCTTATCAAGCAGTATATAGACCGTTACTTCAACACTCCGACAACTTCCACCTTATTATTCCAACAAACAATTTCATCCGGCAGAGCAATAGCCTTATGACTCTTTCCCGTATTTGAAAGTGAAGGCCTTTCGAACGTTTCCCGGTCCGGCCCTCCCCCTATAGGTTCACTGCGGCCGACAGCTGGTACCATTGCAGGGGACCCGGCATATTTAGCCTTTAACCCATCAAAAGGCCATTGCTCACCCATCGTTCCCAGCTGTGAAGGCCTTCCAAATGTTTTTCGGTATTTTCAGGTTCAATATATGCCGACCAGGGACTCAGTTCTCGAGCTTACAGGAAATTATTTTCTTTGGTTGTGACGTCAGAATATGGTACTTTGACTTCTGTTAATCTTCTGCATTTTCACATCACAACCTACAAGAAAATATTTCCTGTCAACTCGAGAACTGAGACCCAGGCAAGAGATCAAAGTAACTTCAATTATTTTCCTCCTCATTGAATTCAGTTGTCACAAATTAGCAATGCACACAAGCCCCTTATCAACTGACATTAAAGCACTTTATTTAAAAAATAATTCTAATAACATAAAAATATTTCTTTGGAAAAAATCACATTATGTATGTACCATTTTAGGTCAAAATAAACAACAATCCTCGAAGACACAGACGAAATTATGTCTGTATTAGTCTCTTTCCTTATTTGTTCGCCTCTCCCGTCCACCTTGACGGTCGGGTGCACTACGAAGCCACAACTTGATAAAAGTTTCTGTTTCCCGACTTGTTACATTTTTTGTGGCTGGATTTTTTCTCACTGCTCCTGTAACATAGAATATATGAATAATAATAAATTATAATTCAAACCAAATCTGTTTTTTTTTCTATTTCTCCATAATGAAAATATCACAAGAGGGGAGTTAATAACTATTTTTGGTTGACAAGAGGAGATAATGAGGTGGATTACTAGCCGATGTCGTGAGAGGGTATGTGAGGCAGTCAGTCAGTGAGTCAGTAGCTCACCACATCTAAGCAGTATCAGGTGAGCGGCTAACTCTTGCTGCATTCTTTTTGAGGGTTTCAAGCCCCGGGGCTCTCAATTCTGGCTTTACTATTAGTGAAATTTGACACTGAAGGCTAAAATTAGCAGCCCCGAGACTTGAAACTCTCAAAAAGAATGCAGCATCTCATCTATTGATCAAAGCTGAAACATTGAGTGATACACTAGAGAAATATGTCACTTGACTCTCATTTTATTCAAGTTTTGAACTACTGTTGTGAAGAAAAATACAGCCTCAACAATTTTTGATTTGATACTTTTACATTAACAAGACAATATTTACCCAATATTAGTTCATTCATCATTCTAAATCCTTGAAAGAATCTTTATTATTTCTGCCAGACCAATTCATCTTTAGAGCCATATTATGGCTCAGCAGGCGCATCATTAATCTCCTCACTGTGTCAATCCCATCTTTGCCCCCAATTATCGACAGTGAAGTAAGTACACTGAAACAATAAAATATTTATAATGAATAATCCTTTAAATGAGTATATTATATTCTCACTACCATGAAAATTTTTAAATTTCATTTGAAATGGAAGGTAATTCCTAACTTTACCGATTCCCTATTTGGCCTAAGATGTGAATTAGCCCTACCCTTGAAAGCATATCAAAAGTTGCTTTCCTGCATTGTAGTCCTCAGGTACAAGGTTATGTAGGGAAATCTGTATAATACCATCTACACACAACTTAATGGAATACAAATTTATGACAACATAGAATATTAATTTTTTACATTGAGAATAAACGATTTACTCCAAAGTACTCATATCAGTCGAAAGTAAATTATTTGTTCATTAGCAAGCATTCATTGAAATATAGTGAAGTGATCATACTCACAACTTCATTAAAAATTGTTTCCTCTTTCAACTTTTCCTCTGAAAATTTCATCTCCTCCATGGATTTGAGAGGCAGCATAGTTAAAACCTCATTTTCCGGAGGTTTATTCTCGTCTTTATGTAACATTAAATGAGTCAGGTACTTCAGATCTGAGGCAACTACTTCCAATTTCGTGGAATTCCTTATAGTAAGAGCTGTAAAACATAATTTATGAATCAATGTTTTTTGTACAATACTGGAAAAGTAAACTTTTCCCTTGAAAGTAGTAGAGAAACTCACCTTCCACTCTTTTGTCTTAAAAAGTTCTTTGTGATTATATGAAGGTTCTTGTGGTAAGTCACAATACCGGTTCTGCATTTCTTCTATGAAATTACCCAACTGTTTTTCAATTTGTCGGTAGGAATAACTTTTACTGGTCTTTTTGAAGTCGGACATTTTTTCACACCTATAAAAAGCCAAAAGGTTACTCGTTCACCGTAGTTGAGGACGCTGAGGTTGCCCGCGAAAATGTAATGAGGTTAGGTTATAAAAACATTAATTTCTTCCAACTTACTTATCATTTATGAAGACACCCTTCTCCATTTCCTCAATTCAGGAAAACGAAAACTATTTTTGATTTTCGGCTGCTTGCTCCTCTTTCTCACTATCTATATTAATTAATGACCCAAAGTTCACAAAACTTTTGTGGAACAAAACAACCTACAAGTCGACGTCGACAAAACTGCAAGACTGCTTCGCTTCTGCTTGACTGAGACCCCTTCTCTCTATCTCTGTTTGTGGTTGGTCGTTGCTTCCGACGCAGGCGCAATTGACCAGTCTCCTATATATAAATCTGTGTGTGTTGGTAGAGTACCCAAGGCACTTCGAATGGCCACTATAGTAAAACCAGCTATAATATTATTGATGGGATAATAATAAATGGCCAACACTGGATTGGCGTTGTTAGGCTAATATTGAAGGGGCATTGCTGGCCTTGTAACAATTTTCATGCATCGTCACATTCCCGTCAGTCACAGCATTAGGCCGGACTTTTCCCGGTACTTGTATGTTTGTTGGGATTATAATAAAAGTACAAGCGATGGCAGCTGCTCGCCATTAACATTTCAGCAAGTTCGGAGAAAGAGAAATTGTTACAGAAACGTCCGATTCAGTTGAACCAAATCCGTCTGGAACGTGACACGCATGATGCAGTTGTTTGGATTATGGTCGATTTAGTTTTAGGTGAAATTTTGCGCTTTGAGTGGCATAGTCGGTCGCCTGGGATCATAAATCAAAGTAACAATGTCGCGTTAAAAAGAAATTCCCAGAGAGAGTGAGAAGCATTTCATAACAAATTACTATGTCGTTGAAGAATTATTTGAATGATTCACTTGACACTTTCGATTGAGAACAGAACACTTTATGATTAATCTTAAGAAGGAACTAGAGCCCAAGAAAACGTGGCCAAAAGATGTTTAACGGTGTTCTTTCTTAAGTGTTGGTTTTTGAGATTTTATTTTGCATCTAGGAAAAACACAGACAATTTTTTTCATCAAATTGTTCACAATTCAACAAATGCAACTTTAACAAACCAGATTTTTTTCACTTCGTATATAATTGCTATTCATCATTCTGATCATGAGTTTTTTACAAAATGTTTTCTTGAAATAATTAGAAATGACAGAAAAGCCTTTTAACGAGTTGAGAACTTATATAAGAACAAGGTACCTTGGAAAAACAAATGGAAGGCAATCCTATGCAATATCCATTCTCATCAGTACTGGCACACCCTTTCCATAGAAGACACATTCGACCACGAACCCTTTTTTGTTTCTGCTTCATATCAATGATTTGCTCGATAAAACATCTTGTTCGGTACATAGATTTGCGAAAGACAGAACTCTTCATACTAGTTTCTCATTCAGATTCCCTATACCAGCTCGAGAAAAAAAAATCAAAGAAACATTCTCAACAATAAAATTAACGATGACTTGGTAAAAATAATAAAATGGGGTAACATGAACTTGGTGGAATTTAATGCTAGAAAAACCCAGGCATGTCTCTTTTCAAGAAAAGCCGATCTATCATCATCATCTAGTATTCAGATGTCACGAGTGACAATTCCTACAAAGTCAAGTATCTCGATGCTAGGAATTACGGTCAGTAATAGTCTGTCATGGAAAAACCATGTGAGATCGATCGCTGAAGGTGTTTCCCAGAAACTTGGATCACTATTTGATGCGAAGGAATACTTCACTTCTCATCAGCATCTAATGATCTACAAGGCTCAGATACGGTTTTTCATTCTATAGGTTTTTGTATACTCCATAATACTTTCTGAGAATTTTCATACTATAATAATAATAATCATACTCTAGATGTCTTTTAATACCTCACCCTAACTTCAAAATGCTTCCATATTCATGATTATCATAAACATAAGTCTTTGAGATCCACTCAAATATGTTAGTCGCGGAAGGTTGAGAGAAAAAAATTGATACTGAATATCAATAGTGGGGTTAGTTATCTACATATTCTCTTGGTCCGATATAAACACCGCCCGTTAGGTACTAATTATACTAATTAATTTCTTAGCTATAAACTAAAAAGCGTCCTGAAAGGATAGGCACTTTGTCACGATTCATACTTTTCGAATGCATCGAGTAGCCTTGTATAATGCACATCCTTAATCAGTCTCAGAGTGCTTTCACTAACTCTATGAGCATCATTGCCCAGAGCTGTTGATGGTGCTGATCACAAATAGACCATGTCGTTGCGCGGAGATATGTAAAGACATGGAAAAAGGTATCAATATGAAGCTTATCGAATATCTAGAGAAATCAGGAATAATTAATGATTGACAATACGGATTTCGCCATCAAAGATCAACCAGTGACTTATTGGCTTATGTTTCTCATATTTGGCAGCATTCAATTGAAAAATTCGAAGAAACGATAGCTGTTGCATCCGAAATTTCAAAAGCGTTGGATCGAGTTTGGCATCGGGGTCTCCTTTCTGAACTGCCGTCTTATGGTTTGCCTCCTGTTGATGGATTCTCCCAATGAATGCAGATGTTCCACAGGGTTCAGTTCTGGCGCCCACTTTGTTTCTGCTTCATATCAATGATTTGCTCGAGAAAACATCTTTTACAGTACATGGTTTTGCGTACGACAGTACTCTTCATACTAGTTTCTCTTCCAGTGTCCCCATACCAGCTCGAGAAACAATAATTCAAAGAAACATTCACGTCAATAAAATTAACGATGACTTGGTAAAAAAATAGAATGTAGTAGCATGAACTTAGTGGAATTTAACGCTAGGAAAACCGAGGAATGTCTCTTCTCAAGGAAAGCCGATCTATCATCACCTAGTGTTCATATGTCAGGAGTAACTATTCCTACAAAAACAAGTATCTCGATGCTTGGAATTACGATCAGTAATAATCTCTCATGGGAAGACCATGTAAGATCGATCGCTAAGGGTGCTTCCCAGAAACTTGGATTTCTATTTCGTGCCAAGAAATGATTCACTTCTCGTCGCCAACTTTTAATGATCTACAAGGCTCAAATACGACCTTTTATCGAATACAGTTCTCATGTGTGTTCGACACAAAAACATTCATTGAGGCTTCTCGATTCTTTTCATAGAAAGGCAATTCGTCTTGTTGGTGATTCTTCGCACACAGACTCGCTCACTTCATTGAAACATCGTAGAAGAGTCGGAGACTCGTCTCTCTTCTATAGATCTTTTCGAGGTCGTTGTTCTGAATTGTTATCAATCGTTCCACGCTTGGCAATATCTACACGGATGACTCGACTAGTACAGAACACATCCCTTTGTTGTGAACTTGGAGACCTGTCGAACGTCTCTTGCTCAAGGATCTTTTTTCAATAGAACAGCTTAGCTTTGGAACTCCTTGCCGAGAGAGGTTTTTCCTGAAGTCTACAAACTTCAGAAATTATAAGTAAATGTTAATTCGTATCTCCTGTCCCTTGATTCACGCGGTGTTCTCTGAACATTACAGAGCTTCCCCTTCGTGTGAATCTGCATATAAAAAACTAACCCTAATCTTCAGATTCAGTAATAATTTTCTTCTCTTATAGATACTAATATTCCTTTTTTGAGTTCTTAAACTACCAAAATCTGAAAAAATGAGAAATAATATATGTCGAAACTCAAATTTCTGATACTTACAAAGAAAGAACATAAAAAACGAATCTAGAAGAGAATATTAGTAAAGTTTTGAAAATGGAAGCGGGTTTGGTTTCCAAATCAAAAGAAGTATTCTGATGAATATTAGTTTTCGAATTTTTTTGATAGTCAAATTGGAGATATACGAAAAGTTGGTGACTAATTGAACGTGTTCCAATCAGAAGAAACTGTTTTTGACTAATCTCAGCAACTTATCGAGGTAGATTGAAAATCTGCACTCCTACACTTGTATAGATTCCAATTTTCATTCTCAATGTTTCAGATTGTGTTAGGTTAAGAACCCAAAAAACAAGAACGAATCCACCCACCACAAAATAATGACATTCAAACTATGCCAATTTGTTAGCGAAATGCACGTCGAGTGCAAATAAGTCAATTTGGTGTTAGGGTAATAATATCAACTTTCACACTGAAATCGATGGACAATCTATCAAGATTCAGAAACCTCAAAAATCTGGAACACCGAAAATTTTTCGTTCTCCTAACCCAAAACACGCTATGAACTAAACCGATTTATCATCGGTTTCCGTGTCTCTATCCACTTTTTCAGTCACCACCAGGTAAACGATCATCATCATTAACGAACCATCATAATTCATTCGAAACCAAAATGAAAAAAACAGCTGACACAAATCTACTTGGAAATGTGTGCTGCAATAAAATGGAGAATAAGTGATAAAAATAACGCAAGCCACCAACACCGTCGATATAATAATAAAATAATAAAACAAAATCGAATGGAATGTACTGTTAGCGGTAGTAAATTATAACCGTTTTCATTGATATAGGTCTTATGTATTATAATATTATGTGCACAATGCATCTGTTTGATGACGGCTGGTCGTGCGGATTATAGTTCCGGAGCTTCGATTCATTAAAATAGGAAACTTTTTGTAGAGATCAATTATTACTCCAACACCAAACTGGTGTTATTCACACTCAACACGAGTTTCGCCAAAATGGTTATTGAAAAAAACTGATACTGAATTTAAATGCTAGGGTTAGTTATTTGAAAACTTTACAATCTACGGCAGTGCAAAACTACATGCAAATTTTTATCTTGGTCCGATATGGACTTAGTGTATTAATACCACTTATTCTGATCAACTTCTCAACAATATACTGAAAAGCTGGATGAAAGGGATGGACCCTTTGCCACCTTTCATGTTATTTTTACATTTTGCTATTTCTTGACTCTCACATGCATCGAGTAGCCTGCTTGTATCATACTGTTACGATATATCCTTGGGTTCGTCAATTAAAACACCAAACAACACTAAACTTATTTTATTATATCTCTCTATCACAATACAACACAATCACTTGAATCGCTCCTATAACTTTTCAATGCTCGGTACTAAAACACTCTGTACTAAAAATTATCTCTAATACAAAACAAATTCTACACGTCGACTACTTGCACTTAGCAATAACAAAACTCTCCCCACTTAGCTCTACTAAACTCGCTTCACTTAGCTCTGAATACAAACTTTCGAATAACCAACTCTTTGAATAAAAACTTGTCTCCGTCGCGATGTCCCGCCGCTTATATATCTGCGTACCTAACGAGAATCCTCGAGAGAAGCCCCGATGACGTGTCTCGAATTCTCCAGGCGGAAATTTACGGGTTACTGGAAAATGACGCGATACCTCAGCTCCGTTGACGATCTCGTCAGGGCCGGCGCTAGGACGTAACAATACATATGCCTATTAACCAGTTTCAGATTGCCAATTCTGTGTTCGATTCAATTCAACACTGAACTTTTCTACACATCCGTATCTCATATGTGCAAACTGCTCTTTGAAGCGGGTTTTTTTAGCTCGTGGGCTATGGCCAATGTATTTGTTGTTGCAACCTCCACAACTGATTACATATATTCCCGACTTTTCTGTGTTTTCTTATTTATAGTTTGAACAACCAATATCGCAGAAAACTCGAGAATTCGCGAAACCAGTTGTCAAGATTGCAACAATAAATATACTGGCCAGTGTCAACGAGCTATAAGAACCCGTTTCGAAGAGAATTATGCACACATGAGATAAGGAAGGGTAGGAAAGTCCAATCTCAACCAATATGCTCTTGACAATGACCACAGAATTGGTACAAGCAATCTGAAACTAGTTAAGCTTGTGCATGACTCGAGTAACCTCGGAACATTCGAGAGTCTAAAATAGCAAAATGCAGGGATAGTATGGTACAGGTAGTTTTGGAATACCTTAGATTGTAATGTATACGAATAGCTGACCCTAGTCTTCAGATTCAGTATAAATTTTCCTCTCCTGAAGATGCTAACCTTGTTAGAGAAACGGCGCGTCGAGTACAGATAATATCTGTGTGATAGTGCAAGCGCTGCGAAACATTCCGTTTGAAAAAACCGATGACCTCATTCTGATTGATGATTTGAGTTGAGAAAGACCTAATTAATGATATTGTGGAGGTTGCCGGACGGAATTATGGTCCAGTTTTTTTTTTCGGTCCTATAACAGTTTTCGCTTCCATCGCTGTAGCTGCGAAAAAAAAATTATTATTGGCTATTAACACCTGGTGTAGGTAAGGTATGGAGAAAAACGGCATGATCTAATTCAATACAAATTCAATAAAAAAAGTGGTTTACCTATTAATAAGTAGTGAAAAATTCATTCAGGTAAGTTTTGACAATTATTGCCGATGCATTTGCAAACGAAAATACAATTGATTTCGCTTTTTCTACAAGTGCAAAACATTGTCAGGCATTCAGCATTAAATTTGCAAAGCCTGAGTAAGTTCGGAGGCCCATGTATTGCAGCCCTTAATCAATGTAAATACAGAACATCAAAAATTCTAATAATTTCAGATACATTTGAATTGAATCCCAGCTTGAAAGATATTTTTTGGCTGATCCTTCAAACCAAATCCCCCAAAAACTACTATTCGATAGCTTATGCTAAAAGTGGATGTTGAGTACGAAAACATCGGAATCTGCACAATTTATAAAAACTTGTTCAATTCCTTCACGAACAGCAACAAAAATATGGCTTAAAATCCTTCAATCTGCTTCTGGAGAGATGAATGAACATATTTCGACGGAAAAAGGTTTCATTTTCTTTTCAATTATTAATGTAATAGTTCATTAATAATGTTACGAAATTTTCTAGCGCCGGCCTTGTCGCTCGTAAACGCAGAATAATATGAATCTAACAATTCAGAAGACCTATTACCTTGGAGCTTGAAGATTTTTTGGAGTCTTCATATTCACCTGTAATGGCCAGCTGGGATTATGGTTGAAGGACTTGATATAAATATTTGTAGTCAGTTTCAGTTAGTTTCAGTTTAGCAGTGTCTGAGGTGTTCTTTTTTTTTTTGAATGATTTATTCAACGTCGGCTTGTTTTCCCTACCAAGGCCAATCATCGACTCCGGTGACCACTTTTCCTCCAACCGGAAATTTTGCCGAACACTGTGGTATTCCAACCAGAGGTAGGGATCCTTTACGAGTCCAACAACCATGGACTCAGGACCGCCGGCTTTACGTCTCCTCCGAAGGACAGCAATTCCTCAACATATCTTGTGTTCATTGATATATTACCTGCGAGCTATGATATAATACTTTGCTGCAGTTTTATGAGCTTTCGACGCGGTCTTTTCCTGCTGCTCAGCTTCAGATATCGGAATGACTAATCAACATGGAGAGCTAGGCCATGCCCGTGAGGTATTCTTTTCATCATTCTTTTGTTGATTAACTATTATGATTGTAACGGTCATAGAATCTTCGCCACTTAATGTCCCCTTGAAAGTCATTGTCACAGTGTCTAAGATTTTTCAACAAACACATGTTTCCATTTAGTTAGGTAGGTGGTGAATGAATTCGGCTAGAGCTGTATGTTGCAGTGTCTTTCTGTTCGTTACACTGATATATATCACTGAACACCGCTAATGCTTCATGGAGTGTATTGCCTGACAATTTTAGATTTTTACTGCTCAATGAGGCTTGTATGAAAGTCTCCCATTTCGGCGTGAATGTGCATTTCTTCGCGGCATCTTCTATAAGAATTTCATCACACAACTTTTCCTCTGGTATAAGTTCAGTAGTGGATAGTTCCTTCCGTAATTCCTTAGCACACATAACGATTTTGCTACAGTCTAGCCGACGTACACGTTCAGCTATTTCCTTAATGAACTTCCTGCCATGAAAACCAAAGAAGATTGTATGATGATTGATCTCAGTAAGATATGAGAATAAAACCTTGTCACCAAATTTATCGATCAGCATCACTTCGAGATCACGATTAGAACTACATCCTCTACTTCAGCGAGTACAGTCATGCGTTGAGCCAAGTATGTCAATTCAAAAGTGGTCGTCGAAACAACGTCTTTTATATCCGCCATTAATTTGTCAAAAGCAGCCAGTAACTGTATTTGTGATATTTGTTGTTGGTCGACCTCTTTCGTTACTAGAAGATATTGGTAATGAAACGTAATTTCTTTAACACGACGTATGATATTGGAAGTTTCTGCAAACAAAACTTCCGGTGTTTCGTATAACAAATTTTTGTGAAAATTTCATAGTATTATCAACGCATTGAAAAACAGCAAAACTGCTGAAATTTCAGTTAAAAGATGACTTTTTTTTTTTATTTTCGTTTTCGTCGTATACCACAAATGGAACATCATCGAGTCACTCGACGAATCGCTGTTGCTTCTTTTTGATTTGCAGGTCAGTTGATGATCCAGCTACGCCCTGTGTTGTTGATGAAGCTCTTTCTTCCAGCTTCCTATGTAGTGACGACGACGAATTTTTTCTTCACTAGCCATGCAACTTTTATACCACGAGAAGTGTTCTTCATCAGCATTAGGATCAAACAACTTCTCAAATTTGTCTGAAATTTCGTCTTTGCGTCGTCTTGCTGCATTTGAATAGTTTCTTTCGGTTCATTCACCAGTTCAGCATGATTTTTCGTTCGCCTTTTTTTTAATTTAATAATTGTAGCGATATTTATTCACTTTAAAGAAAGTTATTCCAAAATTCGAAGCACTGCTTTTTTAAATATTGGAAAATGTATCTGTTATAATAATGGATGAAGTTCAGCTATAAGTGAAGTCACAAAAACTTTTGAGAATAGCGCGGCCCGCTCCAAAACTCGAGAGAAGGTATGTGACGCTGGGAAGGAGATTTATAATAAAACTGACAACGGGCTTTTCTGGCAACTTTCAGTTCCAGGTTTGGGAGGATCTTGCAAAAACATTCCAGTCGAGAAATAGCGGTCAATGGTTTTTGCATTCTATACAACATTTTTTTTCAACAACTACAGCGATGGAATCGAAAACTCCTATTATAGGGCCGAAAAAAAAACTGGACCATAATTCCGTCTGGCAACCTCCACAATATCATTAATTAAGTCTTTCTTGACTCAAATCATCAATCAGAATGAGGTCATCGGTTTTTTCAAACGGAATGTTTCGCAGCGCCCGCTCTATGATGTAAGGCTAATTGATCTCTACAAGAATTTTGAACTTTCACACTAATCTCATCGTTTATTTCAAAGTCGGAAACGTTATACGTATTGGCATAGTTACTTGTTGATATCTCGTTTACTTGTTGATATCTCTTGTTTTTTTTTTTCAATATTTTGCCACCTTTTTTCGAGATCTCTTTTTGTTTCCCTCGAGGTTTCGCTTCTTTTTCAGAGATCGCGTCTTAACTTTCAGGATCGAGTCTTTTTTTTTCTCAAAAACTTTACCCTTCTTTGAAGAAATCTTGTCTTTCTTTTCGAGATCTCGTTTTTCCTCGAGATTTCTTCTTGAGATCTCGTTTTTTTCTCGATATTCCTTCTCGAGATCTCGTTTTTTCTCGAGACTTCCTCATTTTTCTCGAGATCTCGTCTCTTTTTCTCTAGATCGTGATTTTTTCCTCATCTTCATTCCATATTCCGCAAGAAATATTGTTTTTCCTGAAAAATCTGAAGAAAAACTCTAGAAAGCGAGAAGGGCGAGATCTCAAGAAAAAAGATAAGATCTAGAGAAAACAAGCATGGTGTCTAAAAGGTCCCTTCACGGCTTCGTAAAAAGTCGTGAAAAGTCCCATCCTCTCAAAGATTTCTTCTTCAGATCTCGCTTTTTTTTTTCGAGATTCCCTCTCGAGATCTCGTTTTTTTCTCGATATTTCTTCTCGAGATCTCGTTTTTTTCTCGAGACTTCCTCATTTTTTTCGAGATCTCGTCTCTTCTTCTCTAGATCGTGATTTTTTCCTCATCTTAATTCCATATTTCGCAAGAAATATTGTTTTTCCTGAAAAATCTGAAGAAAAACTCCAGAAAGCGAGAAGGGCGAGATCTCAAGAAAAAAGATAAGATCTCTAGAAAACAAGCATGGTGTCTACAAGGTCCCTCCACGGCTTCGTGAAAAGTCGTGAAAAGTCCCATCCACTCAACTTTCGAATGAAATATGATATCTAGGTCTAAAAAGTTGAAGTGAAAAAGCATCATCTTTTTGATGTAAAAATAAAAAGTGTGACGTATAGAACGGAGCATTACCTACAAGCGCGCATTCTCCATACGATAAAAAATGCAGAACCCGCCTTTAGGCGAAGAGTGACGACACACTTTTTTTTTCACTCTAGAGTATTGAAAATGGTCTAACACACTGTGAACTTCATCCGAACTTGTTTCTTTCGAAATATATGAGGGGAGAAACTTCCACGGCCTTTACAGTTACTGAAATAACAGTCGAATGAAAAAATCACAAAAAAAACACGAAAACAGTACAATTTTTTCGATACAATTCCCCGAGATAATTCGTTTTTATTCGGTGATCCAACATAATATACCAACAAAAAATGCTTGAGAGCCATCGGTTCTCACAGAACTTGATCATTGTTGAAAAAAAACGAGAATTCCTACATGCAACGGGGCAAAAAAAAACAACACAGATGAAGGTGCTGATGATTGTCTTATTCAGATTGAGAGTGAAGCTACCGAACCTAAGCTCCCTGACATGCGAATGCAATTCATAAATTTTGCATAATGTTGATTGAATATTGTACTGACTTTGACGAAAATGTTGCTAACGGCTTCAACCAGTTTTGAATGTATAATGTATGAATTGAAGCTATAGCTCAGAGGTGTTTTCTGAGCAGAGCTGTCAAAGATACTTTGGAAAAGTATCTAGTTACTAGATAAGTTACTCTTCGAAAAAATGTCAAAAGATACTTTGGGTATCTAGTTACTCTTTGAAAAAAGGAACTTAAATACTTATCTTGAGTTACTTTTTAAGATACTTAATAAGATACTTTTTCAGTTACTTTGTAATTTATACAAGGTGTCTCAAAAGAAATTTTATATTCCAAAAATCGATAAAAAATAAAGTAAGCCGTTTATCGATTTTTTTATTAATTATTAAAATACACTCTTTGGGAATTTATTTGTTAAAAATAATGTCGTCCAAACGACATTATTTTTAGCGACATTCATTCAATCAAAGACTAAAATTTCTGATGACCGATTGACAGGTAGGCTTCGTGATGGTTCCGTTTCGTGGCGAATAATTTGTTTTAATTGCGCCAGGGGAGTTGGTTTATTAACGTAAAGTTTACGCCCACAAAAGAGTCGAATCATCAATACCTGAAAAAGAATTGAACATAGACCTATATATACTACCTTATACAAAAAATATCTGGAATTACTGGAATTATTCATAAATTTGAAAAATGTAATAATATACAGGGTGTTCCATTTAAAATAACAAAGTTGACAGCTATTTACAGTATAACCGGAAGGTCCGTAAGTGCCACTATGTTGAAAATATTTTAGTCGTATGTCCCCCACCCACATCAGTAAGTTGCCTTATTTTCAAATTTTTGCTGGTTATAGTTTTTCCACAATCGATGGATGCAGTTCCCGAAAGACCATTTTGTATTATGTATTTTTTATTCATGTTTCTGTGAAGATTCAAAAACGAAATTATGTATGTTTAAACAGCTGTGACCCCAGAATTATCGACAATTGTGTTTTTACATCACTTTATGGTGGTTTGCACCAGTTCGGCTTAAGTATAAGTGACAATTAAATAATAATGTTTACATGCAAAAAATGTCATTTAACTGTATCTTTGAGCTAAGCGAAACTAGTGCAAACACAAACAACCATTAAGAATAGGATACCTTTCAGTAACTAAGATACTTTTCGGTATCTAAGATACTTATCAATATCTAAGATACTTTTCAGTATCTAAGATACTCTTCAGTATCTAAGATACTTTTTAAAGTTACAAGATACAGTTCCTTTTAAAAAGTAATCAAGATACTAATTACTCTTCACCAAAACAAAAAAGTAACTAAGATACTGTATCTTAGATACTTTAAAGTAACTAAGTTACCCTAAAGTAACTAAGATACTTTTTTCTGACAGCTCTGTTTCTGAGACCTGAAGAATATCTGTAGTTAAGTAGTTTCGATAGGCATACATTTCCTTTCACGTGAACATAACTTTGAAGAAACAGTTGTGTGAGAAATTCATTCGCTGTTCAGATTTGAGGATGAATAACTATGTCTTCAAGAAATGAGCTGACCCAACAGAGAGTTTGATAGACGGCAGCTCGTGAAAACCGTCCAACTTTCCATCTTCACAAAATATCTCATATAGTCGTTGATATGCAAATAAATAGGTTAACTGGTTCAGTTACTGTTTTATTGTCGTATATTATAACTCGAAGCCGATCAAACATCTGTTATCTTGAATTCTGCTTCCGTTTACTGCAAAGTCCCCGGTCTATAAACGCGCTCAAGAATATAGCAAAGAAACTGTTCTCTACGTAGTTACACTTACTGATCATTTGTCAAGCGCGAAAGACGGTCCAAGTAGCGAAGAATCGCATTTCTGTCGACCGATATGGAAGGAAGAGTCACTTAGCGCGCGTTTCCGACGTTTCGAAAGTACGCCGGTGTTGTTTCCTCAGTGAAATGATGAAGTGCGGATCATGCTGAAGTGGGTTCAGAGACAGAGTTTCAGAAATCCGGGCAAGAAAGAGAAAGACTGCGTGATAATACCGGTGAGTGATGTCTTTCGAAACTGACAAAAAAAAACTTGGAAAGATTTTGCTTTCTTCAACTAAGTAGTTACGAAATAACTTTTCAGTTCATCAAAGAAATTTTAATTTCATTTAAAATCATCTTTCGAACAATCTGTTCAGGCCAGTCTCAAATTACCTACACAGTAGGTTTCGGCTGGCACCTGTCAGAAAACAACTACTCCCCTGGCTAATACCACGAAGGGCATTGAATTACATCCGACCGGTGCCAGTGCAGGTTCCTTCACAGAATAAAATCCTGCATTTGCTTTCGTCGATACAAATGAAGGAATTGATTTTCAATTATAGGGGCGGACACACTTGCAGACCGGTTTCGGGTTATTTGGCCACTCGTCAGTACAAGGCAGTGCCATCATCAACATAAAGTCGATGACTTCACATACTTAAAAATCAAAAGGGGAAGGGGACATTGCTCATATTTTTGAGTTCAGTTTCTAGAGTTTGGGACAATTGACTTTCAGTTATTCATCACATGAAAGGATTATGAAATGGCTACTTATGTAACCAATTGAAAACAGTTTCATTTTGTATACCGCACACGATTTCTAAGGGAGATTCCTCAAAGTAGCGTGAATTATACAAATGAAAATTCCATCGTGTTATATAATAGTACACGTAACGAGGAGGATAAGTAGCCTAATACGCACGAGCAAAGAGTTCCGAACACGAGGCGTTAGCCAAGTGCGGTAATTCGCGAGTGCTCGTAATTGGCCTTTTCCTCGAGCTGCGTGCTGTAATTAGTGTGCTGTAATAGATACACCATGCTTGGGCGGTTATTTTTTTGTGGTTAAGCACGAATTTCTTCGTTATCACTCATTTTCAATGATTGAGATCAAATTTATCAGGTTAAATGTTACATATCCTATGATTTCCAACAAAAAATTCCGGAAGCGGCTGCCGTTAATTTAGAATACACGTATATTCTCATTCAAATGCCCGAAACACACCTTCTGATTTGTTATTCCCCCACAACCTGAAAATTAAGAAATAATATTGGAATCTATACAAGTATCAAAGAGCTAGTTTCTCATCTACCCTGAACAGATACAATATTGAGTCTTGATTTATTCAGATTGTGGTATGTTCATAATCCGGAAAAAAAACACCACAAAATAATGACACAAACAGTACATCTTCAGAACTCTTGAACTATCCAAGCTCAACTGATAATGACTTAAATGTCCTCCAAACAAATTATAAAATTTCGACAGGTATTTAGGAATAACACCACGTATATCTCTTCGGTCAGCATTTTTCCATAGCCCGGTGCAGGCAGGTCTTGGGATTTCATTCAATCAAACAGGATATAAAGAAGCGAATTTTTGGCTCGATCATATATATCTCTTGAAATAAGAGGGGTAGCCGAGATTCTTCAACATCATGAGAATTAAATCAGTAAAACGCACCTCCCTTAACCTTCCTGGAATAACCCCCACCGTGCTGGGTAATCGCACGTTTAAAGGTAAGGCCTCGTTGATCCATTGCTCGCACAAGTTTCGACTTGAGGGTTGACGTTCGTCAGCTGGTTAACGAAACGAACAATTTTTTTAGAACAACAATTTTCCAGGCAGAAATACATGCTTCAAATACCTTTGCCTCAGAGTACCTCACTGTGCTGATATCTACATCTCATCAGCAGTGGCGTAGCTAGATCTGAACGGGCCCTGGGCCAAAAAGATGAAATGTCTCTTTCAAATTCAGAACTGTGACATCATAATAAAGGGGATCACACTAATATTTTTCATAAAAAAACTGCATGTAAAACATATAACCCAATTTAAACAAAACTTTTCATGAAAAATTAAGTTTTCGAGTTCTTATATTTTCAATATTACTACTGTTCTTCGGGTTTGAAGGCCGTCGTTCTTTGGAATTTCTTCCTGACGTTTCGCTAGCGCGAGTGGCTAGCTTCTTCAGAGGCTCACTCATCTTGACTATCATTCCGATGACTAGACATTTCGATTTCGTAAGGCGTATTTATATTGATGCAGATAGTCTGGAGTTTTTACTTTACTTTACATAGCCTGCAGTTTCTTTCATGCTTTTCGAGCCTTGTTCTCATGGATATTTTTGTGGTACCGATGCATACCTTTTCCCAGCTGTACGGTATACGATAAACCCCTGCTGCTGAAAGTGGGTCTTTTTCGTCATTACTCGACCTGAGGCTTCGTTGGATCTTCTTGGTCGGTTTGAAAATCGTTTTCATGTTATATTTTCACCACCCCTTCCCTGGACCGGAACCTTGCAAAATGCTACATGAAGAAGGAATTCCTCCAATGGAATCAAGACGTCACTGGAACAGAAGACAAAAAGAAAGTTTTATCAGTCCGATCAGCTTCTATAGTTGAACAAAAAAGACCTCAAAACAGTAACTGTGCTACTCATGGGGTACAGTTATATTATAATTAACAAGTATTGATTACAAAAATCATTACATTGAAGCAACGATTCCGGTCGACGCCATTAAATCTATATTCATCAATAGTCAAATGCAAGTACCTATCTAGGAACTGTCAGGTGTCAGGTTGCTGTTGAAGTGAATTCATATTGTAGCGTATATAACATATACACGATCTGATACTTACGTATTGTTCAATAGAATAGGTGGTCGTAGGAAAAATAGTGTTCATTATTTGTGCGAAAGGAATTTTTCACACTAGTGGGATTGTCGCATTCGGCTTATGCCTCTTTCTACAATATTTCCCACTCATATGGAAAATGTCACTTTCCGCACTAGTAATGTAGTATACTAAAAAGTATTTATTACAAAAATCACTTCATTGATTCTGGCTTACGCCATTAAATCTATATCCATCAATATTAATTGCAAGTATCCCTCTTGGGACTGTCAGCTGTCAGGTTTCTGTTATGGTGAATTCATAATGAAGCATATATTGCATATACAGGATCTGATTCTTCAATATTGTTTAATGAAAAAGATGGTCGTAGGAAGAATAGTGTACATTACTTTTGCGAAACTGATTTTTCACACTAGTGGGATTGTCGCACTCGGCTTATGCCCCTTTGTTACAATATTTCTCACTCATGTGAAAAATGTCACTTTCCGCACTAGTAATGTAATATACTGAAAAGTATTTTGTACAAAAATCATTATATTGAAGTAACGATTTTGGCCGACACCATTCAATCTATATTAATCAATAGTCAATTGCAAGAACCCCTCCAGGGACTGTCAGCTGTCAGGTTGCCATTGAGGTGAATTCATATTGTAGCGTATATTACATATACATGCTCTGATATTCACGTATTGTTTTATAAAATAGGTGGTCGTAGGAAAAATAATGTACATTACTTGTACTAAAGTGATTTTATTTACAATCATATACGCTTTGCGTCTCGGTTAGCTATAACTGATCTCACTACAGGAATGAATCACTTCCCACCTCGGTGTGTAGTGTACTATTTCACACTCGTGCTACAATATTTCCCACTCGTGTGAAAAATGTCACTTTCCGCACTAGTGATGTAATATACTATATTCTCGTGGCTAAACTAATATCTCTTTCCAGGGCTCTGATCCTCGCGTGGCGACATGCCGGGGAAAACTGCAGAACCGACGCTCGAAGCTGAACCAGGAAATCAACAAGGAGTTGAGACTCCGCGCCGGAGCTGAAAACCTCTTCAAGGCCACCACGAACAGGAAACTCCGGGAAACGGTGGCGGTCGAGTTGAGTTTCGTCAATTCCAACTTGCAGCTGCTGAAAGAGCAGCTGGCAGAGTTGAATTCTTCCGTGGAACTATATCAAAGTGACAGGTGAGACGGTTTTTTTTGTGACGAAAACCTAGCTTTGGATTTAGTATCGATTTTCTTCTTCTGAAGATGCTAACCTTGTTAGCGAAATGCGCACCTAGTGCAAATATATCAGTTTGGTGTTAGGGTAATTGATCTCTAGGAAAAGTTTCATTTAATAGGGTATTTATGAATAATGTTACGAATCTCCTAGCGCCGGTCCTGTCAAATTAATATGAGGGATCGACTGAAGATTGTTACCTCCGGGATCGCGGCTCACCGAGAAAATTCCATCACCGAGATTTGACTGGAAGATATGCGCAGGTATATAAGGAGACACTTCATCGCGAAGGAGACAGTTTATTCGCAAAACAGAGTTTATTCGCAGAGAGAGTTTAACAGAGTTATTCTAAGTGAAAAGAGCTAAGTGGCGAGAGTTATTCAGAGTTAAGTGGGGTGGAGTTAATCAGGTAGTTATTCGGAGCTTAGTGGAGAGAGCTTTGTTATTGCAAAGTGCGAAGTCGAAGTAGAGAATTTCTATTATAGAGAGTTTATCAGGGTGTTTTAGTACAGAGCGTTGGAGAGTTAGCGGAGCACTTTGAGTGATTGTATTGTATCGTATTGTGATGAAGAATTGTAACAAAAGTAGTGAAGAAGTGTTGTTTGGAGTTTTAATGAATGAACTCAGAGGAAATATCGTAACAATAATCATTTGCCTCATATCAT
Source organism: Zygogramma bicolorata (assembly GCA_032362365.1). NCBI lineage: Eukaryota > Metazoa > Arthropoda > Insecta > Coleoptera > Chrysomelidae > Zygogramma > Zygogramma bicolorata. The sequence continues at coordinate 1,088,367 of JAVJAQ010001353.1, forward strand.
TGCCTCATTTCGTACATATTTTTTGTAACTCACCCCATCAATGAAAACATTCATTATGATTATTATTACTGAGAACTACACAATATAATTGCATCACAAAAATAATTAACGTCCGACACGGGTCGGCTAGTATATAAAAAAAAATGAAAAATCGGTTGCCATATTGACCGTCGCCATCTCTGCTTTTGGAACAATACAGGGTGTAACTGAATAAGTGTAAAACATTCAAGGAGGTGATTCCTCATAAAAAAAAAGGATCTTTCATGTAAAGAAATTTTATTGGAGCATCCCTTGTTAAGATACAGCCCCTTAAAGGGGGTACATAAAATTTAAAGTAACAAATTTAGAACAGAATAACAACACACAATTAGTATTAATTCAATTTCGAAAATTCACAAACTGACAGCGTCATACCAACTTAATTGTCACTATCGCTGATAGCGACCTACTAGATAGATTAGTTTCGTATTTTCGCATTTATGACCATGTATCTCTGTAGTTGTTCGTAAAATGATATTTTGCTGCGAACTGATTTATTTTAGGCAGAAAACCCAAGAGACATTTTTTGTTTAAAATGAAACAGGCTATCGGAAATAAATTTTTAAATGTTAAACAAATAATAAGAAAAAAGTTACATTGGAAATAAATTTTGGGGGTTGCGTTTTCCACCCCTTACAACCATGGGGTAAACCAAATAAGTTACTGGCCAAGTGTCTTTTTGGTAGTACAAAACGTTAGTTAATTTCAATATTGTAAGTTTTTCAGTGCTTGTGAAAAAAATTGTTATACAAATTTTATGTACCGCCTTTCAAGGGCTGTATCTTAACAAGGGATGCTTCAATGAAGTTTCTTTATATGAAAAATCCTATCTTTTTTTCGATGAGGAATCACCTCCCTAAATGTTGAATGTTTCACACCTATTCAGTTACACCCTGTATGAACAATGATTTCTGTCTTTCCAGTGCCTTGTGAGACACAACCACAAATCAATCGATAATTGAGAAACACGGGGAAATTAATAGAGACACAGCCTTGATCATCAAACGCTGTTATACGGTATACCGACACTATTAACATATTTCCGTTCAAATCGCCCGAAGGCTTGTTCGGCCTGACCCACATCCGCAATCCGCGTTATTCTCTTGTTTCCATCAACAAAGCGTTATTTACGTGTTTGTCATTGATGAAAAAGTGAATTATAATGTAATCGGTCTATTTTTCGCTTGCGGTCGCTATATTCGTCTCGATCTCTAATTCAGAAATACTCCAAGGATGTTTTTTTTTGTTGATTTTTATCATTTGGAATGAGGCTAGGATCAAGGAAAGATTGGGTATAATGGGGCCTATTAGAGATATACAGAAAAAAAATTGGATTTATGTTTTTAACTTTTAGCTGGTTCAATTGAATAGATTATCAATAATTGTTTGAACATTGTGATCGTAACAATGGACTGTGAAAATATGCCAAATATCAAACATTCCAAATACTCTACAGGGTGCTTTTTTCTCCAACCTTGAGTATTCAATACGAACCTGTATATTTTTTTTTATTTTTTTCAACGTTTCGGTCATATCACCTCTGATTGGGGTTTGAAAGAATGAGGGATTTTTATTCCACTGAAAATTTTCGAAAATATATATGTTTCTGTCTAATACATTCTAATTTGCAATATCTCGTATCGGTCTGGGAAACAGCAAATCAGTCCATTTTGAAACCTTTGCAGATACTACAAAACAAAATTTCAAAGTGTATATTCCAATATTATTACCTAGATACAACAGTAAAGATTTATAGATCTAACGGCCTGCTGAATCTTGCAAGCTTATATAGATTCAAAATTTGCTGCTTCATCCACTCTACCGAACATTCAGCTGAAAACTTGAATCTTGTTTTCACTCAGTCTGACAGTGTACACAATCATAATACTCGAAATTGCAAAAATTTCCATACCATCAGCATGAGAACAAATTTTGGTGAAAAATCGATATTCTTTCGAGAACTTGGAACTTATAACTCTCGAGACCATTTTCTCTCGCAGAAATGGCACCCAATAATCGTTTCAAACTGCACTTAAAAAAATATTTGATATTCAAAATCTGAAAAAAAAGAAGGGAAAGAAAAAAAAAAAAAGAAAAGGAGGGAGAGGGAGAATGTTTTTCTTTCTCTCTTTTTCACTTCTTTTTATTCGCATTGTGATAATTATGTGCTATTATATAAATTCATTCAATGATAATGCATATGGTTAGTTATATTTTGATTGTATTTTACAAATGATGATAGGTATTCGTTATCCCTACTAAATATATTTGTACTGTTTCTTGGTATTATAAATAAACTGAATAAAAATGCATTGAACTATATTCAATAACGACATTAAACAACCATCCTATATGCCTTAGTTTCGAAAGCTTCAAGTCATAATTAGTAAACATTGCATATTTCGAAACCTTAGAAGATGTTTCTCGGGGCCTTCCTCATTCAAATCACCACTTTGAAGAGGAATTTGATTTAAATTGATATTATTACGATGAAAAATTCAACAAAAAACATCATAATAAAATATCCGAAATTTACTGATGATGACTGACTGTGAAGTTCTCGAAATAAAATAATCATAAGAATCGAGTGAATGAAACCACCAAACTATAATAATCTCTTCGGAATCAAATTTTCACGTCATATTTTGTGTTATGTGTGACTTACATAACTCTTTCATTCCTCTTGAAATTTCAGATAAGTTCCAAAAAATGATTTATTCTTTTGAACTGCGTCACATATTTTGAGTCGTCTAAGGGTACCTTGGTGACACCATATATTCCAAAAAAAACTGCTTCTCGCACAGGAGATGTGTTGTAATTCGGTGGCGAGATACATTTTCATTATTGGTTATTTTGTATCGAACGATTCAAGTATGGGAAATCCGTCATTAGCTTGTCGATAGTAGTCTCTGAGCAGTTCAAATACTTATTCGCCAATATTGTACAATCCACTATACCTAGTACAAACAGCAAAATATCAGGCGAAGACCACATCAAAAATATGATCCTAAACTTTCCTGTTCAACATGTTTCTTTCCACTGGTGAGTTTCCTGACATATTCAAGAAATCGATTGTTATACCACTACATAAAAAAATGATGAAATGGATATCAATAACTATCGCGGCATTTCTCTACTACCCAGCTTTTCCAAATTACTGAAGTGGATTGTAAATCGACAACTCAAATGTTATTCAACAAGAAATGAAATACTAACTGACTCACATTATGGATTCCGAGAGAGTACGAATACTACTGACGCAGCATATGCCTTTTTGGAACACATAAACGAAATACTAGAAAGCCATGAACACCCTCTGGGGATATTTTGCGATCTTTCCAAGGCATTTGACTGCGTCAACCATGGCATACTGCTATACAAATTGCACTATTATGGTATTAGAGGCATACCTAGTAAATGGTTTGAAACATACTTGAGTAATAGATCTTTTATTGTGAAAATTGAACATGAAGACAACAATATAATTCAAAATGTGTTCTCTGACTCTGCGGCAGTTCAGAATGGTGTACCACAGGGCTCAATCCTCGGGCCAACCTTATTTTTGTTATATATGAATGATATAGTTGAAAGCTTCCCCACAGTCTCTTTCAAACTGTTCGCCGATGATACCAGTATTTTTGTTCATGAAAAGGAATTCCTGTCACTTATATCACTTTCACAAAAATCAATAGATGGAATATCAGACTGGTTTTTAGCGAACAAAATGGCACTTAACCTCAAAAAAACATATAGCATGCTTTTCAACCTCTACCGAAATATAGAAAACCCTAGTATTACCATAAACGATATAACCATTAACTCTACAGACTCAACGACATTCTTGGGAATTCTTATTGATAGTGATCTCAGCTGGTCGTCACATATCAATCAACTGAACATTAAAATGAGCAAAGCTATCTTCGCCATTCGAACAATAAAACAAAACACAAATTTAGAAACTGCCAAATCAGTTTACTATGCATATTTTCAGAGTCATTTACAGTATGGTATCGGATTGTGGGGGACTGCGGTCTTGGCCAAAACCACTTTTACGATTCAAAAAAAAGCTATTCGTACTCTCTTCGGTCTTCATCATAGGGAATCTTGTAGAGATCATTTCAAAAATTCCGGGATTCTCACATTGGTCAACTTATACATTTATAAGATTTCAATACTAATATATAAATATCGCAGCAACCTCACTAAGTCATCAGATAGACACGCATATTTGACAAGAAATCAATCTTGTATTTCACCTACCTATAGGTAGTACAATAGAACACGTAATGGGCCACTGTACACTGGTATAACCGTATATAATCATCTCCCTGATAATTTGAAGATGAATGCTGGTATGAGCAAATTCAAATATAACCTAAAGAAACTCTTACGCCGACATGCTTTTTATGATCTCAATGAATTTTTTGCAACGTCCTTCAAATAAGACTTCTGCACTTCTGCTACTTTTTAAAATTATTGTTAGTTTCAATAATTCACAGTCATCTATTTCTCTACGCCCTGAGCCAGAGATGTACATCAATATTGATATTGTATTACTAATAATAAACAAATTGTAATATCTCTTCGAGAAATTAATCTAATCTAATCTAATACAGTATTCTGCATTTCTATTTTCTACAGTTTTCTCCAATCCATCCAATTTTGTTGAAAAGTTGTGGTCAACAACCGCCACAGGAATGTGGAGCAAACTTTTTTGATTTCTACTACTATGTTGTTGCCAATATTAACTTGCTTCTGTAATGTGTTCCTATCAACTACAAAAAATTTTTAAAACAAAAATGAGCAAAATAAAGAATTGCACTATCGACTGAAAAACATATTCAAATTGAGTTCTGCAAATATCCAAAAGAATTCGGAAACCACTCATTGACCCTCACGATACGGAACAACTCTAGAAGGATGAAACCTATTGAGAAATATGATTCTCAGCTATCCAAAAAAAATTCACCACCAATCAAAGACATCAGCTCCTGAAAATGCGTTTTACTCAAAATACACCAAAGGACCATTGAAATTCAAATTGTAGGTGAACACAAAAAAGACAGTCGGAAGTTAGTGCCACATTAGGATTAGCGGGGCATTCTTTAGAGACAGACCAACAAAATGTTAGCTCCGAAGCTGAGGTCATTACTGAAGAGAACAAATTGGTACAGAAGCAAATTCAGAGAAGCTGCCGACATTCTGAACAATGCGTAGAAATTTGAAAAGTGTAGAGAGCACTTCCGACGGTTTGACCAACTCCGTCTAACCGAAAAAGAGCTTCGCGCCAATCCATCTAGTTCTTGTTACGGGGGTTGGGGCAATTTATGAACAACCTCAGCTCGAAAATTAATATATATATATATATATATATATATATATATATATATATATATATATATATATATATATATATATATATATATATATATATATATATATGTATGTATGATGAGTTGTTTTTTCATTTATTGTTCATGTCCTAGGAGGAAACTCCTTAATATCTTTTTCTGTTTTCGTTTGATACTTTGTTTTTGTGGCATATCGGTTCATTTTGTGCTCATTTTATATATTTATTTTTTTTTATTTTCCTTCTCAATTTGATTTCTCTTTCATCTCTCGATGAAATGAATATACAGTTAGACAATGGTTTGGATATAAAATAGAAGTTTGAATTAACAGTAACTTGACATTTTTTTTATGTCTGTGAACTACACATCCAGGTGACATAATGTGACGGAAATGTAATATATATAATAAATAATGTACGGTTCCAATCAAGACTCGATTGCTTTCTGACACAGACGGAACGTGAGAATCAAGGTTGAGATTCTCATCATTTCGTTGATCATTATAATTAGATTCATCCGATGAGTAACGGAAACCAACATCGAGAGGATTAAATTTAACGCGAAGACCCTGACCCTGACCCTGAAGACCGTTGAACTAAAACGCAGGATTTGAGCAGTTGGTCAATCGCTGTCTCAACTGTTAATGACATACTCAAGGCCAGTTTTACTACTTCCATCACTGGATCAAGGTCCATTTTCTTGCGGTAGGCTCAGATAAGGTTTTCATTAGATATATCCTAATAAACGATGATTTGGTAAATCTCTTTGTAGAAATCAATTACCCTAACACCAAACTGATATTATTTGCACTCGACGCGTGTTTCGCTAGCAAGGAAAGCATCATCAGGAGGAAAAAACTGATACTCAGTCTAGTTCCCAAATTGGAGATAGCAACGTATCGTACATTTTCAGGTTTCAAGGGCATTTAAAAGGGAGGAGGGGTTATAAGAGAGTGGTAAAGTAAAACTTGATTCAAAACCTAGGTGTTGTTTCATATCAATTATGAACCATACAACCTATGAGTCACTATCTACAATTGAGAAACTAGACTATAGGATAAGTTATTTCTATTTTTCACAATCCGAGGGTAGTGCAAGAACTATCTGCAGATGTTTTTCTTGGTCCAATATGGACTTCATCTTTTAACTACTTTTATTCTTTATAACCATTCATACTATTTTTACATTTTGCTATTTCTAGACCCTCATGCGACAGTACTCTTCATACCAGTTTCTCTTCCAGAGTCCCCATGCCAGCTCGAGAAACAAAAATTCAAAGAAACATTCACGTCAATGAAATTAACGTTGACTTGGTAAAAATTATAGAATGGGGTAACATGAACTTGGTGGAATTTAATGCTACCAAAACCCAGACATGTCTCTTCTCAAGAAAAGACCACCCATCATCATCTATTATTCAGATGTCAGGAGTAACTATACCTACAAAATCAAGTATCTCGATGCTAGGAATTACGATCAGTGTAATCTCTCATAGGAAAAGTGGGATCGATCGCTAAAAGTGCTTTCCAGAAACTTGTATTTCTATTTTGTGCGAAAAAATACTTCACTTCTCGTCAGCTTTTAATGATCTTCAAGGCTCAGATACGACCCGTCATGGAATACAGTTCTCATGTGTGGTGTTTGGCACCAAAACATTCATTGAGGCTTCTCGATTCTATTCAGAGAAAGGCAATTCGTCTTGTTGGTGATTCTCCGCTCACAGACTCGCTCACTTCATTGGAACATCGTAAAAGGGTTGTAGACTTGTCTCTCTTTCATAAATACTGTCACGGTCGATGCCCTCCCGAACTGTTATCGATCGTTCCACCCTGGGCAATATACACACGGATGACTCGACGAGTACAGAATTCTCACCCCTTTGTTGTGAATTCTGAAACCTGTCGAACCTCTCTTGCTGAGGGATCTTTTTTCAATAGAACAGCTGAGCTTTGGAACTCCTTGCCGAAAGAGGTTTTCCTGAGGCTTACGAACTTCAGAAGTTCAAAGTGAATCTTATTTCGTATCTCCTGTCCCTTGATTCATGTGGTGTTCTTTGAACATTACACTTCCGTGTAAATCTGTATATATAAAATTTGTCATTATGCAGACATGAATTACTCAAGAGGAGAAAGGTCCAGTGTCGCCCAACATGCTACTCGATGCATTCGAAGGTATAGAATTAGTAGGAAATGTGAAAATATGATGAATAGTGATAAAGGGTATATCCCTTTCAATCAGGTTTTTGGATTATTTTTGAGAAATGAAGTAGAATACGCAGTAGACAGGCATACTCCATATCGGACCAACAAAAATCTTCCCAGATAGTTCTTCAAATAGAAAAATATATAGATAATTTACGCTTGTCTTCAGATTTATATATTTACTCCTGAAGGTGTTGACGTCATCAAAACGCGCGTCGAGTGCAAATAATAGCAGTCTGACCCTAGGATAATTAATCTCTACAAAAAGTTTTTTACTGGTGGGATATTCATTCTGCAGCTTTTTCCAAGAATTGATGATATTCACTTCGAAGCTTCTCATGTACTGAACAATTGTAAACAACCCGATTCCGAAGCTTAATGAAGGAGCTTCGAAAAACTCCAATTTCAACCGAAAGGCAGTGTTGAGAAAAAAAGTGTTCGTGACCGTAGGTCGTGTGCAAGTATTCCTAGAAGATTAATGAAGTGTTCAGTATCGGAATGAAACCTAGTTCAACTGTATGTTTATCGAAATGATAGAAAGTCTTTCACCTCTGGGAAATAACTTGATTCATCAGTTGCTTCCAATGTAACGCAAGTAGAGATAGTTTTGATTCTCATCCGTACTTTCAGATCACTATTTCAATGAATCAGTTCATTTCTGAAAAGTGAGAGAGTAGACGAATTCCAATTGTAAATATGCTTATTAGTTATGTGTGATTGTTTTGCATATCATTGGACTAATTGAAGACAATATGATTGGTACATACAATGCCTTCATTAAAATTGATGAAATAAGTGCTTTTGCTTGTTCATTTTTCTCTTCTCATACCGCTCAGGATAGAGATGAAGTAATAGTAAAAGCATTTGCAATCTTGGGCGAATCATAAGCATTTATTTGAAGAGATCAATTTTCGAATCCAGTTTATCATGTAACTCAGTTTTTCATCAATCACACAGTTTATCATGAAGCGCACAGAACCAACTATGGCAAGTCATATTACATGATGAATTATCGGGGAGCTGGCCCATGGCCTGATTCACTGCGACCTTTTCAGATCTATTGTGATGCTCCTTGGCTTTAGGAGCTCTTTGTCTAGCTTGATCTCTTTGATGAGACTCCATAGCCTTGACACTGACTCCTTCATATAGCTAGCAGCCTCTTGCGTGTCTCAGCGTTGCTATCGCTTCGCATTCATAGAGCACATGCAGTGCGGTTTCTTCCTCTTCTTGACAGAACCTGCATTGGGTTTCTTCTTTCAGAGCACTATTGCTCATATGTTTTCTGAGCCAGCTGGGCCCCGTTAGTAGACCCACCACTACCCTTACAACCTTACAGTTGTGGTTCAGCAGGTCTTCCGTGAATCTGGGCACTGGCTCCTTCATGAACTCTTTCACCTGTCTCATTCCAGGAAGCTTATTCCACCAATCTTTCGATTCGTTTTGCATCCATGGATTTATGGATGTCTTTATGCTTGCTTTCGCTACCCCACAGAAGGGTACTGGGACGATCATAGCCTTAGATGTGCCTTCACGGGTTAGAGCATCGGCCTCCTCGTTGCCCTCGTGACCTTCATGTCTGGGTACCCATGCTAGAGTAAGCCTATTTTGGGTACTTAGCTCCTTGAGTGCGCTCAGACAGCTTTCCACCAATCTAGAGTAGGTTTGAAATGAGCTGGGCGCCTTAATTGCCGCCTGGCTGTCGGAGAAAATGGCATTGGTTTTATTCACGACCTTCTGCCTGTTTATTTCCCCAAATATTACATGATAACTAATAGTCAATTTTTAAATGTGTGTTTTGCTTGCCTTGGTCCTGTCAAAGCGCTACTAGCATGAAAGTGAAGTTTGTATTTCTTATTTCTGAATATCTTCTCACTAACAAAGATTCTTGGTTTGCACAGCGTGCTGATTCATGGGCTGTAAAACTTATAATAAACAATTATGTGAACATACACGCTGAGTATTCTGAGTAGCTAGTTTTAGGACCGGGTGGGCTGAAATCAACAAGACTCAACCACATCTAACCCAATCGGACCAGCAATTTTACCTCAATGTCGCATTTGAAAAAATGTAAAACTTCTTCAGTTCCAGTACCGACGCAGTGATGCCCATGATCCCCCTAGGCCTGAAAGAAACGAAAGAAATCGACTTACGAGACCCTTTCAAGGACTTCATCCTGGAGCACTACAGCGAGAACGCCAACCAATACGAAGACGCCATTTCTGACTTCATGGACACGAGGCAAGCCATGCGAACCCCCCTGAGGGACTCCACTGGCATCGCCCTGCTCTTCAGGTACTACAATCAGCTGTACTTCGTGGAGAGGAGGTTCTTTCCACCAGACAGGTCTTTAGGAATATATTTCGAGTGGTTCGATTCGTTAACTGGTGAGTTTTTTTTAAAGTTGGGTTCGGTAGAATTAAGCATTCATAAATTCAAGAGTGATTTGAGTGATATGGCCACTATCAAATTCAAATAACATGTTCCAAGCTTCGTAAAGTACATATCTTGTATGTTTGAATTTGTTTGACAATGTTCCTTGTTTAGTGTGGTACTGGTTCGGACTTCCCTTATCAATATAATTAACTTTATTGGAACTTTAAAAAAAAACACATATTGAATAAGCCAATCAAATTCAGGAAAAAACCTTGAAATAGAGTCAAAGAATAAAACTGAAAGTTTGATTGATCAAGGAAAATAATGTTGTGAACATATGACATATTGAATCGAAAATAGTGGAGTCACCGAATTTAAATAAGGAAACATGAAGTTAAATGAACAAATGTTGAAAAGAAGTTTCAACAAACGCCGTGGGTAAATTCTACTTGAAATCTGGTTTCAACATTTGTTTACATTTCTCGATAATTATTCATTTGAATTTGCTGACTTCGCTTTTTCATATTTGACATCTGGATTTATTTGTCCCGATATTATTTTTTTTGATCAATCAAATCTTAGATTTTATTCTTGGACCAAAACATCTATTTCAGTTTCGTTTGGATTTGATTGCCTTATTTGACTTGTATTTCTCGTAAGTTTCTGTTGCAACATGTTTCAACAGTTTCAATAATATAGACGATGGATTCCAAACCAATACCACTAACACATCTTGTAGTTGATTACTGAACTCAGTCAACAAAAGATGGCCAGGAAGTGCTGAAGCTGATACAATCTTTGAAATTGTCCAAAACCATATACTTCATGAAACTTTTCTTTGTTGAGGTATATTCTTCTTGATTCAATTGGGTTTTCATTGGAGATCATTTTCACACAAGATCTGAAGCTGTTAACGACAAAGTCGAAACAATTATTATCATGTTCATCTGACTGGTATTATTTATTCGAATAATGTGTATATTATACGATGTAATATGAAAACATATTTGCCCAAGTGTGACTACATTTATTTCTATCTGCTTCAAATTCGATAGCATGTAGTCGAGTTTGTGTCACACTAAATGTAGATCTTACAATCCTATGCTTCAATCCGATTAAAAACAATTCCATAGCAATATGTCAAATGTCGTAGCATTCAATTTCTTGTGCTCTGCGAATCGAGTTAAATGAAAAAGCTGGTGTCTTTGAGAAAGACAACTCATCAGATGACAGACAATTGAGAAAATAAACAATTGACTTGACTTTGGCTACTATCACCTGAAATTCGTCAATTTCAAACTCGTTTATCTCGTAATCTCAATTCTTTCCAAGGCTATCAGTTGGGTATAATCCTATATTTTATGGAATTGACTTGAGTGGTCAATCCAATCCAATCAAGCCAAATCTATTTTGAGTGACCAAAGTTGTGAGATAAATACAGTCTGTGATATTTGTACATCCTACTATACGTATATAAAATCAATCATCAGGATGAATTTTTGGAATCATATATTCAACTATTTGTACCAGGTGAATGAAATCGTCAATCAAGAAAGTTTAAATTCTGGACGTATCCATACAATGCTTGTGGAGAGAAGGCAAAACAAGCTTGTCTGGTTTTGAGATTTGAATGTTATCCTGTTTGATTCGAATCTCGTGTGTCTAGTATACAAGTTGAACAATGAAAAGTGACTTATACGTGATTCGAGGCCCATATGGTGGGGAAATCGTTGCTTTTTGCTTTTTTTAAATGCGCGTTGAGAGCGTTTGCTGATTATAAGATGTTGCATATCTTGAATTGTATTCTTTCTGTATGAACTTGGGGGGAGGGATGTGGAATCTCTTCATAAAAAATTCATCCCCATACTGATAGCAGCCCGGGAGTTAGATGAGTTGCGAGATTTATATTCATACTGACTGAGATAAGATTCAATTTTTCCCTCAGTGAGAGTAGCCCAATTTCAAACTCTTGTAATACCTTTTCAAATCGTTGTTCTATCGTCAATCCACAAGTGTGTGAATTGTGCAAATTCACAATGAACAAGGTAGTAGTATAGAACTGATGTTTTTCTATCATACCAGACGATCCATTTTCATTTGAGATTCATGAAAAAAACTCATCATTGAAAATTTTCAAATGGGTGTTCAATCATCAGATAATTTTCAAATGAAATCCTGGTCACTAACATCATTATCTTAATATATCTTTCAGTACGAAATAACTTACAAACATCATCTATCAATAAATAAAATCAAAGATGATGGGATCTCTTCAGCTTCTTCTTCAGGCAAACTTCTTTCTCAACTGAAACGAAACAAATAAGCAAGTTTATGTTTTACAGTAGGGTTGTAGAAAGTCATTCTGCCCTTAGTTTTTTTCACGAATAACCTTATCATTTCTGAACAGGAATGGTTCGGACTTGCATTGTCTATATTATAAACTCTATTGAAACCTTTTGCTAAGAACGAAAGGATAAAAATACGAATCAATTAAGGGAATCAAAACGAAACAAAATTTTCAAATGGATTTTTTGGTCAATAATAAAATTGAGGTTTGATTGATCAAAGAAAGTAATGTTGTAACAAAAAATCGATTTTTTACTAACATTGCCCAATACACTTCATGACATTATATATTACATATGTATTGGTGTGAACTTTTGTTCCCGAATATTTATTGAAGTGGACTGTATGGAAAATCAGCATATATGTAGCAATCGAAAAGACTCACCAAAGTTTCCGAAGTGGAAATTTTCTTCTGCTGGTTTTCTCACCCTTATTTGGGGAAAGGATTAATTGTAGGTTCAAGGAAAGGATGATACTGTCCACGCAACAGTTTGAAAAGTTCTTCGATTTACACAACACACCGATAATTCGGAATAATTAGTTTCACATAAAATTGTAACTAACGTGGTTTCTTTTGGAAGGCACAAAAATGATTGGTTTTATCTAGTGTTTGCTTCTTCCGCGCAAAAAAACTATTTGAACGGTCGTGACTCCTTCGCCAAAAACGAAAAGTGGCGATGCGAGGTTATTTGTCCCCTGATGCTTATACAACCCAAACTACTGACAATAAAAATAGTACAGTAAATTGCGACTATCTCCTATAAAAACAAAAAATTGAGAAAAATAATAAATCATAAATACGGCGTGAACATGTATATATACAATTACCTTTTATCTTCATACAAGCTTCATCAATGAGAGTGTATCTTGGACAATACACCATATTTTGATTGGTTGATATTTCGATTTTATTCCAGGTGTGCCATCTTGTCAAAGGACTGTAGCTTTCGAAAAAGCATGCGTACTGTTTAACATAGGAGCTGTATATACCCAAATCGGAGCCAAACAAGACCGATCGACCGCCAAAGGTTTGGATGCCGCGGTCGACAATTTTCTCAGGGCGGCTGGTACCTTCAGGTACATCAATGAGAACTTCACGAACGCCCCTTCGATGGACCTGGGACCTGAGATGCTGGAAATGTTCGTCCAGTTGATGCTGGTGAGTATTGGGAAGTTCATAATTTTATGCGACGTCTGGCGGAAATATAACGCACTGCTATAATTTCACAAACAAACGGCTTCCATTTTATGTGTGTGAATTTATTGAGTTCTTTGCTGTTGATTTAGGAAATCTCATCTGAAGTTGTAATTTTTTTTGATTAATAATAACAAACAATCATGGATGCAGATCGCTCATTGAGCCGTATAAAGTGTTTGGTGCCAAGTTGCCGCAACTCTAGGAACCGAAATCCAAAGTTGTCTTTCCACACGTTTCCAAAGATAAATACATCTTTGGTGGGAAACATTACGAAAAGTTGATTGAAAGAGAAAATAGACAGGTACAAGGCTTGGAATATTAAACTGAAACTGCATAAATCACTACCTAGAGCGGCTTCAGTGTGTTACTTGCATTTCAAGAGAGATGATTTCTTGTTACCTGGTGAGTCTGTTTGTCTATTTTTAGGCGAAGTTATGGCGCATTTCATCATCCATGTAATAAAAGCCTCTTTGGTTCACTAACACTACACTGAAACTAAAAAGTGTCCTGGAACAAATATCATTAGACACAATGCATCTATGTTCACCTCCAATGAATAGAATTGTGCGGATATTCAAAGCATCATGAACATAGTTTTATTAACCTTCGCGAGAAAAATTTCGTACAATGAAAATATAGCAGAAAAACACCAAAATCTTGTCTAGCGGGGGCAACTGATGACTGGATTTCAGTTTGGCGCGTAATTTCACACATGTAAACAAGGTAACTATTGCAAAATGGTGGATAAAGTTTAACCACCACCAGCGCCCTCATCGGTCGATATTCTTCCCTATCGGCGTGTGTGGTGACGTTTTGTAAAATCAGTGTCGAATTTTCGAAAACAAAGGAGGAAGAAGTTGAATAAAAAGGAAGGAAATCATTTGATAACGTTTTTACAAAATATGGAAAAATCAATCTTTCCACATATACGAGCGAAGAAATAAACATGGGGAGGTTTTTATACATAGTGTAAAAAATTTGCAGTTACGAAATGATACGTTTCATGTTAAGGATTGGGTTGTGGAGTTGAAGATAGTTTTTCGATTGCCAGTTAGGCTTCAGCAAGAACCTAAAGCGCTCAACTGATATCTTCGACTTGTAACCAAGAACTCAACTGAAAACTGATAGTTGAATAGAAAGTGAAAAATCGGTCCCAATATGCTCAAAACTGAAAAAATATTACGAATCGTGCCAAACCACAAAAATTTCGAAGATCTATATTCGATACCATATTATATATCTCCTAAAATAAACTAAAACCAGTCGAGTATTACTTGCTCGACAGAAGCTTTTACATATTACCAGAAAAACTATGGAAATAACCGAGAAGTGCATTTTCCATACTTAATTTTATGTTCCAATAATTATAGCAGTTGAGTACCATACCTGCATTCTGTTAGTCGAGAATGGAACACATTTTCCTGAAGGGGGGCGATTTGTATTCAAAAATGAGAAATACTCGGCATGGTAGTATTTTTATTTTTCGGATTCATCTGGCTACAACTGCAAAACGAATAGAGTAGTTGATTTCTTGGAATGCCAATCGATTCGGTATGCTTCCATTACCGTTGTCCATGACATAACGGTCAAATTCAAGAATTTATTTCGACAGATATATTTATGAAAGAATTATCGATATCGTGCCAAATGAAATCGTGTAAAATTTTGCGATGATTGTGAAATGTTGTATTACGAAACAAGGAGGATAAGTAACCTATTACGCATGAGCGAAAACTGTAAGCACGAGGCGTATCCGAGTGCGGCTTCCTTCCCAAAATTATCATTTTCAATTAAATTTTGAAAAGAATTTTAAACGAAAATTCGATGAATTTGGTTTTTTGGCCATTACATGTAGGCATGAGATCAAATTTATCAGGTCAAACCAATCATATCGTTTCAAAATCAAAAATCAATTTCGGAAGCGGCCGGGCCGCCGTTAATTAAAAAAACACGTGTATTCTAAAGAGCCATTACCTGACAGCTGTCAAATACGCAATGAACGGTTCGAAATAGTACGAGTGGAAAAAATTATATTATATTCTCAAGGTCAGAGAAACGACTACGGAGTTAGAGGCTTGAAATCAATTACATCGATATACACCTATAATATTCAATCGACCTTATATCTTCTAAAATAAACAAGTATTGCTTGTACCGACATGAAAATTTACGTGAGTTTCATAAAACTTCAACTTTTACTATGTGATGTGGAATGGGAAAACAAGAAGTTGGGGTACTTTCTGGATTGCAAAGGGCAATAAAAAGTGTCAGTCGTGGCATTTGAGAGTAATCGATCTCCTCAGGAAAAAATTCAAAAGACATCATTTAAGAGATATTGCAATTTCTATCCCCTCACTGATCCATCTGCTATGCAGTATGAGACAAAACAAAGCATGCCAAATGAATGAATAGTTTGGTGAAAATGAAAGACACCCAGTCGACTTCACATACTGCTTGTGTATTCTAGACGAGCCATAAACAATACCCGAAAAACCTCAAAGACCATTCTTTTATTGCTTCGTGGAAGCCGTCTGACCTGTCTTCCACTGCCAGATCTCCGGAAAATACTTCAGCCTCTAGGGCTTGTTGCGCATTGCTTCCCTTTACTTCATGACACCCATTCCAACAACCTTGTCCCCTGCACAAGTTTGTGGAGATTGATTGCTGTGTGCTTGTCATATTCTTCTGGATTCAGATTTTATTTTCCATATATTTGTTTCCTTTTGTGATCCAAAGCTTCACATTCGCAAAGTACGTGTAAAGATGTCTCTGTCCCCTTGTTACATTGTTCGCTGCTAAGGTTGTCGTTGTATAGCCCTATCATATTCAGGTGTCCTTTGAATGGACAGTGTCCAGTCAGTAGCCCCGTTATTACCATATCTGAATTTTGTTACACTGAAGCCTCAGAAACCATTGTCTACAATGAAAAAATAATCTTTTCGACATATTCGTGACCTATGTGCTCGATTATTTTGTTTTCTACACTCCTTCAATCTATCAATTAATTTTGCGTGTCTTTATTTGCCTTATCACCGGCAATCCACCATATTACAGAATTCACTTACTTCATCTCTCGGATCATTTGATTTATTTCAATAATTAAGATGCATGTATATCCAACTAACTAGTCTTATGATTCCTTCGAACTTATTTCAGGCCCAGGCTCGAGAATGCCTACTGGAAAAACTACAGCTCCAATCCAGAGAGAAGAGGTCCATAGATATCTGCCTCGATTTGTCACAAGAGGCAGCCCACTTGGCAGAATGTTACAACGAAGTTCACCTTCTGATCGCGAACGAGTCTGTCAGAGACTTCGTGCCCTATAGCTGGACGGCCCTAGTTCAAGTAAAACGAGAGTACTATACTGGGCTAGCCCACAACCACGTCGCTTCCGGGATTTTACACAAAGAAGCTTCCAGTATGTCTGAAATCACGAAGGATACTCTGCTGTACATGCACTCTGAAGCCGGTTCTGCTCAGCTGGATATCAGGATGCCCAAGGATTCCAGTGAAAGAAGGCTCTTGGGTGAGTTATATAAGCAACGTTAGCTGTTGCACTTCAAATTTCAAAAGCGTTTGATTGAGTTTGGCATCGAGGTCTTTTTTCTAAACCGTCGTCTTATGGTTTACCTCCTCAAATGTGTGCTCTTTGGAAGGGTTACTTGTCTGATAGGTTCTATGTGGTTCTTGATGGAGTATCGTCTGATATTTTCCTAATAAATGCAGGTGTGTTCCACAGGGTTAAGTTCTGGCGCCCACGTTGTTTCTGCTTCACAACAATTATATGCTGTTCAGTGCATAGTTTTGTAAAAGACACTCCTCTTCATACTAGTTTCTCTTCCAGAGTCTGCACGAGAAACAAAAATACAGGGAGGCATCAGCGTCAATAGTATTAACGATGACCGCGAAAATAATGCACTAGAAGACGTTCAGTTATAAGTTTCATCGATTATTGTTTGGGATTGATCTCTGAATTGGAAATATTTCAGATCTGTAAAAATCACCTATACTCCTAAAAACATTTTTCTATTTATTCCACCGCAGCAATTAATCATGATCCCATCGACATATACAGAATTAATAAAAATGGGAGAATGTCCACGTTTGTGTTATAACAAAAAACTTTGAAACCCATTTTTCAGTCCAAAATATAACCGGGTTAATCCAATGTAAGGTTAACATAACCTCGATGGAACCAGCGGAAGTTATTGAATTGACCATATAAAACATTTATCAACCAACAGAATATGAGTGTCCGTGCCAAAATCAAAGGTGTAGGATGAGACTAGAATATGTTGAAGACAGGAGGCGTGTGTGTGATTGAACGATATGAATTCCATGAGATACATCACCAAAATTGTAAATTTTGTCAGAGGAATGTCATCTTCATTCCTTCTTTCGCAAAAGAGTTTTTTCTTATTAAATACACATCACACGAAAGGGAAGTCCTGTGATGTTCAAAGAACACAGCGTGAATCAAGGGACAGGAAGGAAATACGAATTGATACTAAATTTGAATTTTTGAAGTTTATTAGCCTCAGGAAAAACCTTCTTCGGTAAGGAGTTTCGAAGTTCAGCTATTCCACTGAAAAAAGAGCAAGAGAGGTTCGACAGGTCTCCAAGCTCACAACAAAGGAGTGGAAATTCCGGACTCCGGACTGGGCGAAGAATCACCAGCAAGACGGATTACCTTTCTCTGAATAGAATCAAAAAGTTTCAATGAATGATAACTATATTCTGAATATCTGTGCCTTGCACATCATAGAAATAGAAACTCCTGGGAAGCGCTTTAGTGACATAGAGGTCCCATGAGAGATAATTACTGATCGTAACTCCTAGCATTGAGATACTTGACTTTGTAGCACGAGTTACTCCTAATATCTTAATATCAGATAAAGATAGATCGGCTTTCTTTGACATACCTGAGTTTTCCCATCATCAAATTACACCAAGTTGATGTAACCTCATTCTATTATTTTCGGCAAGTCATCGTGAATACTTTCAACAAAAATATCACAATTTCTTGTTCGATTCCTACTGACAATGGGTTTACAAAACCGCGACACGTCATTGATATGAAGCAGAAACATAAGGGTGCGGTGCCTCAGTGCAAGAAGATTTTTCACCGACAATTTAACTCATGTATAAAATATCACATAAGCCGCCGTGATTTTGTCATTATGACAGCGAAAAAACTTTGCCCCTGAGTTTTTCAGCGACAAAACGGAACCTAACTCTTGAAAGCATGGCAACCAGAATTGTGAACAAATCTTTGATGGAGTCTTTGTCAATTTCTCACTTGCGTTGTCAAAGGAGTATATCTGATCTGTGAAAATGAAATATAAGAGTTGTGTTTTTAACAATTGTACCTTTTCTTTGAATTGAATAAACTGAACTGTATTCATTAAATTGTCGTACCGAATTACACTCGAGCATTTTTTTGTCGAAGGAAACTTGACATTTATGATTCGAGTTTAGTTGCCATCCGGCAAATCAACCCAAGGAACTGCCAGAAAAAATTACTCGTCCTACGGACTCGTAATTTTTTCAGAGGCAGTTTTTTTCGTTGAGTTGCCAGGCAACAAAATTCTCATCGAAAAAAAAAACTCTCGCGTAATTATAGGTGAAAAAATCATTGGTGATCCAACAACCCACGAGACTTCGAGGAACCAATTTCAAATATCCCTCCTATCGGAGATCACAGGCATAATGTCAGTTTTCTCAATAGAAAAAATGGATCAGAGTCTTTTGACTAGATCTGAACAATATTTTTCAGAAACTAAGTATTTCTCTTAAAATATTTCTAACCCTTTCAAATTACTAGAAGATATTTCCTCCTATATCCCAAACCCTCTATCCATAAATTGTGATGTTCCACAGGGATTTATTTTATCCCCACACATACCCATTTTGTTTACCATAAGCAACTTGATAATTGTTTATAGAAGCCAATAACTTTTTTCTACGATTGACAGCAATAAATACTAATTTTGCAGACACATATCAGTCAGCAAAGTATTACTTTTTCTGCCTAGGTAGCAAAGTAAGGACTTTCCTGCCTAGGCAGCAAATGTAATACTTTGCTTATTGATATGTTCCTGGAGGAGTAAGTACTTATAAGTCACTATCACTGTTCATAATTTTGTCAAACTATAATAACTATGAACATTGTATATAGACTACCTAGTAGGCTAACGCTAATGTATTCACCGTTGGATAGAAATATCATCGCTACAGCGATCTTTTTGACCGGCACGTGGAGTCGAGACAGGCCCGTATTGAAAAAATTGTAAGCAAATTGATTCAAAAAAGCTGACTTATAAACTATGAGTACTCTTCGCTTGAAATAGTGTAATCATATTCGTAACATTGAAGTGGAGTGTTAATTCATGAATATTTCTACAAATACGTATGAAAGAAATCTGACCTGAATAATTCAGTGATTTAGACAAAGCTAATAATATAATTGACGTTATCAAAAAAACACTTTATTGTGTGATTTCCACTAGACAGTTTGCCAAACCGCTACACGTGCTTTACTACACAATAGCTCTTCCAGGCCTACAGAAGCTATTCTATAGTGAAACACGTGTAGTGGTTTGGCAAAGTGTCTAGTGGAAATCACACAGTTGATTTTCAATGAAATTTTTATGTATTTTCACCAAGTCGGCCATTTAGGTAATATAATTCAGAGTAAATAGATCCATATTATATGTAGTTGAATATTGAAATGTTAGTAATGCATAAAAAACAGTTTTATTTTTTATTGAGGTGGCGGTTACTTGAAGGAAACCATAGTTGTGAGACTATAAGGTGAAACACGATTAAATTTCCACATAATGTGATGTCTTCGCGACATGTTTCGATACTGTATCTTTTTCAAGCGAATGTACTATGAACACTGTGTTTATTCAAATTAAATTTAATCTTGTTTTACCTTTAAGTGTCATAAACAACAGTTGTCAAACACGTTATGGTGTAAGCGAACAGAAGTCCTGACAGATCAGTACATACCGAACACAAATGTTGTAGTTCAGTTTTTCAATCACATCTCGGATCAGGATTTTTGATCACGTGACCTGAGGTGTATCGAACAATTCTACCTGAGGTCATTTATTGTGAGCTCTGAGCGCTAACTTGGCCCCAAGCTGTCGTTTATAATAAATCGAAGAGATAGAGAGTGCTCGGAGCGAAAGCATAGGTGACCGAAGCGTGCATATAGAGGAGGGTTCACAGACATACATTTATAATAAAAAAAATTAATAGAAATTCAACTATGCTGTAAGATTGATAATTTTACATTGTTAGTACCTATTCGAGTTTTCATTGATTTCGAAACAGTCTTACAATACTTATAAATTAATGTTCTTAATAATAATTTCAGTATATACTCAGTATATACTGACTTATAAGCCATTATCTAACTAAACTGACACCATCAATAATGATTTTCATTTTTCCCAGGCTTTCCGTCCGATCTAAAAATTCCGTGCTATTTTTTTTTCGGAATAAGCATGTCCTTTTACGTATTCTGTGAAAATTCCCAAGTGGCACCCTCTCTAGTTTTCGACTTATGAGCCAATATCTGATCAAAGTGTCACCATCCATATTGATTTTTAATTTTTCCAGGGTTTCCGTCCGATCTGAAAATCCCGTGCTATTTTTTTTCGGAATCATCATGTCATTTCACGTATTCTCTGAAAATTTCTAAGTGGCACCCTGTCTAGTTTTCGACTTATGAGCAATTATTTAATCAAACTGACACCATCAATAAAGATTTTCAAATTTTCCAGGCTTTCCCTCCGATTTGAGAACTCTTCAGTCATCATTTTCATGCTTCAAGTGTTAGCCGTTCGTGTATCCGACTAATGGTTAATTATATAATTCAAATATTTTCCGAACATCAAAAATGACATTTTCAATTTTAACGTTTTCCGTACTATTCAAAAGTCTTTTAATGATGTTTTCTATTTTCTCAAGTTTTTTCAGTCATCCTCCATGCTTATGATTACGATTCATGCTAAGTAAAACTTGGATTTTGGTCAATACGTTTCAATTTCAATGCATGAAATCCGCCCTATGGAATCGTGGCTGGCAACGAATTTTACAGAAACGTTGCTAAGTTTTCGTTGCTAACTTCACACACATTACTCTTTGGTAGATTACCATTCCAGGGGGTTGGGATGTCAAAGAAATTTATGTTCAGTTTTTGATTGTTTGAAGTATAGGCATTTATTGGTAATATTACCATGGACGGAAGCTTTTAATGAAGAATTAACGTTGTTCTCTCGGAATTCAAACAACAAACTTGCAATCGGCAACCAATCACCCCCGTTCTCTCGGATATTTGAAACAAAAATAGATTTTGTGGAGTTTCACCTCTGTATAATACAACCTACAACCTACATTTTCGAAAGAAGGGGGTGAAGGGTTGATTTTTTTCTCCACTGAAGCAGGTTTTTGGTCGAGTTTCACCTCTGTTTAATTTAAAAATAACTCGGGGATCATTTGCTGACCTGCAATTTAGCTACACCCGAAAATTGGTGTCAATCAATACTGTAGCTCTCTGATAAATAAAACCAAGTGAATAAACTTCATATAAATATCAACTATTCGTAAATCGTGAACAATAATGATATTAAACACAACAAATATATGAATATAATCCAAGTGAAAGGTACGGTAAAGCTACGAAATAGCCGATGCCGGTCCTGTTACAATCCAGTCTGTCGGGTGTAACGAAAACAAGCGATTTTCAACCTTAATAAACGTCTGCATCCATTCGACGGTGCTGCCAACTACATTTCGCCTCCATCGTCCTCCAATGATAAGTCCATAAGGTGAGCCTACTATGTAATCTAAATACAATGCTATGAACATATACATATCCATAGCAACCAACCATTCCAACACTTGCGATATCTGTCAGATTTTGTTTTAATTTATCACTACAGGAAAAATAAAAAGATTGTGAGAATTTTAATAATTTGCAAATATAATATCCTACATATATCTTAATAAAGAATCAGGAAAAAACTATATGTTTAACTCGGCAGCAAAGTAGATTGACTGCCTTAGCTAAATTCCTGGCCTCGCTACGCTCGGCTATGAACTATCAGCCGTGGCAGTCAATCTACTTTGCTGTCTTGTAAAACAAATAACAATTTTCATGATGTTGTAGGAAGAGCGCACCTACGTGAAGCCTTAGTCCTGTTCGAAGAAGGCCAAAGGCTACATCGAATGTGCAGGGAACTGAGAGGAAAACTCGCCTTGACAGCAGTCTTGAGGAACGCCCATAAGACAGCCTTACACGCGTATACAGCTACGGAAACTGAAGACGACTTCAGCGATCTGTTAGATCCCCCTGATATCCAAGGTGAGCAAAGAGTAATTGTCTTCTTTGCATTTTGTGCTGAGATTCTGAAATGAAGTAACATTCTGTTGCCTGATTTTTCATGAAGTTGCTTTTAACGTTTTCAGCTGCAACTAAATTCCAGCTATCCCTCACCGCTCCTGACTTCGCTCAGTATCGAGTGAATGATTTGTTCAAGAGTTTAGGACCGATAGCTATATTTTCCGCCAAGAGACACTGGACGGCTCCCAGACTGGTCCAGCTGCATCGGGGAAGGGCCACGGAAGGATTCGGATTCTCTCTGAGGGGGGACGCCCCTGTCATCGTGGCCATTGTCGAACAGAACTCCCTTGCAGAGGTAACTTATGAGCCTGATGTCGTTACATTGAAAAATATCATTGGAAACTCTCGTGAATGATAACGTTTCAGGAAAACGTGAAACAAAAGGAAGATATATAGCGATTCTCTCTCAGCATGTGACAAGCTATAATATAGACAACATTTTAAGAGAATCGCCATTGCTTGATTTTCATTTTACGCTTTTAAGTTTTGAATGAACTGTTTCTTAATCTTTTCAAGTATTCACGGAAATATCTTTTTTGCCTTGGTCGTGCCACTAGCACAAATATTTATAACTATCGTTATCGTCCTATTTGGACATAATCAAAACAGTTTATAGTATTTGTTTGGAAATGTCCGTATGGTCGTGGATTCCCACAGATTGGTTTAGGTTCACCCCGGAGCACTTCGTACCGTGATGTTAGATACAAATAAGTGATATCAAAACGTAGGAAGTTTCATTTCTCATTTTCCATGATTTTTTTTTGTCCTTCAATGCATATATTCGATGTTCAAGTCACGGAAAGGCTATTTATCATACTGCTTCTAGCTCTAGCTCCAAAAACAAAACAGAAATTAGGAAAGACCCAATAATACACGTAAGCACTAGAAAAGTAGGATTATAGATCTCATTTCCCATATAAGCTCGATTTGACCTTTTTCCTCTCTTATGAAAACTTCCGCCGCAGAAAAAACATCTTGAAAGTTCTCATCAGGATTGGAGGGAAACATATCTCTCGAAATGACATACAAGGGTCTCACCGTGAATTAAAAATTACTGTTGATACCCAAAGAATATATCTATTCAAATTCAATTTCATTTCACGTTTATGTTATTCATTGATGCCGTTTAGGGGGGCGACAGTTGAAAGTGGTGTACCATAGATCGCTTCTTGGACCTGGTTCATTTTTTTAACTTGTTCCATTTTCTGTTTTTCTGTAGCTTTCTGTTAGAATTTTTATAATCGGATCAGTATTTCCGAAGATTAACTTCTACAAACAAACAAAGTCAGGAACGAACCTCTTTATAATATTAGTATAAATATGAAAACTGATGGTATAGACATTTTCAATCAAATTAATTGAGATTTCATTCATTTTCAGTCTGGTGGTGTTAAGGAAGGCGACTTCATAGTAGCAGTAGGAGATAAAGACGTCAAATGGTCCTCCCATGACGATGTAGTGACATTAATCAAGAATTCAGGGGAATCCGTGAGTCTGAAATTGGTCACCCCCATGGACAGAAACTATTTGAAGGTACGTTCCTCAAAAAGATACCTCAAGGTCCATCTTGGAACCTGGCTCCGATCTGGCAAGAAATATATATGCATAAAATTCCGAAAGAGTTTTCAGTGCTGTGATAATTTCTTCTTTCCAGCCGAACAAAGGTGCCTCTACCAACAAGGGATCCGTTTCGACACACAGTAGCAGCTCTGGAGTATCGAGCGGCATGTCCAGTCCCTCAGGATCCATGGCCCAGCACAACAACAACAATAAAAAGTCGAACTGGAACCCCTTCAAGCGGCACTCTTCGTCTAGAGATGGGAAAGATTTCTTTCGAAAACGTAATTTTGCGGTGAAGAATTGAACAAAGTGAACATATTTATCGAATATCAGAGCTTGAAGCTGAGTTACAATATTAGTAATAGGTCCACTACCACTAACTTTTTGAGGAATCATAGTTGGAAAATTATTTGGATCATAATTCCCAACCGACCCTACGGTAATTCCGTTGACAAACTTTGACTTGATTGCAGCTAATTTGATAATGCAAGAGATCAATCTGTGTATTCCATTCATATTTTCAAGCAAAACATATCATAGTCTTTCGATAGTCTCCTTGCAGACAATAATCTGTTCAATTCCGCATCATGTCCTGTTTCATTTCAAACAGCCAGTCTCAAAATGACTTCGTTGGAATATACATAGTGTTGTATAGAAAATCGTCTATTTCTTGTTCATATTTGTACATATAGAATTGAGAATGCATTCCACTTATTCCACCGTGAAAAAAATTTGGAATTCGCCTGTAAAATATCGAATAAGTTTATTTAGAGAATCGATACTAACTAGAAATGACTTCGATAGTTCGAGTCAAAGTACTGAGCTGATATTTATGTTTATGTGTACAATATTTATAGACATAGTTTTCGAGTAAGTTGATCTGTTATAGTTTTTTCACGTATCTTATGTTTACAGATATGAGTCAGTCAGGATATATTTTTGTTGTTATATTTATATTCGGAAATAAAGATTATGTATTAATTCGTAATCATTATTGCAATCATCCGTAGTGGAATGACAAAGAAGTAATTCAGAGCAATCAGAAATGAAAGAAACGAACTGTAAACGTCACTGGATTTCCCAAGAACATGGAGAATATATTGTAGAGATAAATTCTAAGAAAAATTTAAACATACCCTAGGTCGAGGGAGCTCTAAGAAGAAAGAAAATGAGAAGAGAAAGTGGCAAATGCATTGAAAAATTATACGACAAAAATATAAATAACATTCGGATAAACGAGATAAATCAAGCTAGGACCATCAGCGGTGGGAATTTAAAATAAGGAAAATCAAAGTTGACAGAAATAATATATTTGGATATCACTATTTTTGTTCGGGTTTGAAGGGCGTCGTTTTTTGGAATTTCTTCCTGACGTTTCACTGGCGCGAGTGGCTAGCTTCTTCAGAGGCTCATACATCTCGTAATGACCGGGTCTTGAGTCAAACTCAAGATGTATGAGCCTCTGAAGAAGCTAGCCATTCGCTCCAGTGAAACGTCAGGAAGAAATTCCAAAAAACGACGGCCTTCAAACTCGAACAAAAGAAGTGATACTGGAAACCTCGGCCGCGAAAGCCTCAACCATTTCATCAATATATTTGGATTCTACAAAAAATACAGTAACTCTCGATTGCGTAGTACACCCTCCAAGCGAGTTCCTTCCTCAATGTAGCAGATAAAGAGAGGTTAAGGAGGATACAGTAATTCAAGTATAGAATTATCATTCTGTCCTTCACGATATCACTTCAATATGAATATCCTTTCCCTCTCTATTGTATTCCACATAGTGTTATATGGAAAACTGTAGTAAAGGCCAGTCTATCAGTTATAATGTCTATGAGATAGACAAACCGAAGAAATGTGTTCAAGGAAACTAGAAGTTACCATGCATCAAAATGAAAGAAGATCTGAAATCTTGTATAAAGCAAGAAGTCTTCTCGAGTCCTTGGAAATATCGCTGAAAAATACAAGGAAAGGAGAAGAACGAAGAACTCGTGAACAATCATAGACTTTCATCAATACGAGTGAATATGTTGATCTATATAGACAATTTGGTCCCAAGCTGGGAAAAAATGAAAAAATTAATAAATAAAATCAATAATAAATAACAGCGGGCCTTAGAGCAAGCGACTTTGTAACTATACTGCTGGCTGCGGTATGTTGATGATATGTTCGTGGTGTGGCAGCATGGGGAAGAACAATTGAACTTTTGAACAATTGACTTTGAAAATGCCTACCACAGATGTAAGCGAAACGTCAGGAATAAAAACCTGTGAACCACGGCAAATAAACCCGGATAAGTCCCCAGTACCAGCTACTTCCGGCGGTGAAAGCTTACGTTCTTTGATATGTAATGGATATGATATTTCCCAGGGAATTTGTTAGAAAAACTAAAATGAACAGACTGCAAAACGAATAAATGAGATAGTTTGTGAATCGAGACATAACCGGAATGGTACAGATGATGAGAAACGGGATGATCAGACCGGCAAAGCGATCGAAGTAAAAACAAACACCAAATAGAAAAAAAATTGAAGGAAAAATTGATGGATGGAAACGAAAAAATGACATGACTGGAAGAATAAAGACTTTGGAAGAATTTATCCCCAATAACTTGATAGGATTTTGGGTATTAGCCAGCATGGGCACTGGTTTGGTGAGTTTCCGTGAGTTATCGGTTTTGCTATGATCGAAATAGAAAATAAATTACCAAAAATCAGTAAATGATAGTTATGGAAGTGTAAAAATGATTAATATCAGTGGAAAAATGAAAAATTGGCAAGAATTCGTTGCATAATAGCCTATTATGCAACGATCGTGTAATTATGGTTATACCCGCCATAGGCTCGTTCAATATCAAGGTTATTACTCGTGTAGTGGAAAACATTGCATGAGAGTTGCATACGCTATTTTTTCTACACTCGTCAAATAAAGAATGACTATAAATATATTGATATTTGTATTGAAAACAATAACAGTGTTTCTCGTATAACCGTGAATATAGGCAAAAAAGTCACAATCAATTGGACATAAAAATTCCGTCTCGAAAATCAGCCGTTCCCCCGATTGCGTCTCAATAGAGAGTATAACATTATATTGGAAATGCTGATTTTTTTCTGAACCGCATTTTCAATGTAGCCCTCCGCCACTGGATTGTATTTCCAATTGATCAAAAATTCGTATCGTTATGAAGAATCTGTATCATAAAATTCAAAATCGGCATCGTCGAACCAGTCTACAGATCTGGACCCAAAAATGAGATAATCAATTACAGACCAATTACATTGATTTCTAATTTGGCAAAAGTTTTCGAAAAAATTCTGAAGCAAAGAATGGAAGATTTCTCAGAAAAGTATGATATTCTATCTAACAAGCAATTTGGTTTTCGAAAAAAAAATTAACTCAAGACTCTATTGTCCACCTTACGAATGACATTTATAATTCACTAGATAAAAAACATACCAACCATAGCTGTATTTCTTGATTTATCGAAGGCGTTTGATTCAGTTTCACATAAATTGCTACTTCAAAAATTACATGACAAATAACAAAATTATTTGAAAATTATTTCAAAAATAGGAGACAGTATGTTGAAATTGATAAAATTCTGAGTAAATATTTGAATTTGGCATTCCTCAAGGAACAGTATTGGGACCATTACTTTTCAATATATATATATATATATATATATATATATATATTAATGATCTTTTATCGAAAAAAAGGCTGAAAACGATTTAAAACATTTGAAAAGTTGGTTTGATTCCAATTTACTCACAATAAATTTCGAAAAAACTAAATATATTGCCTTCACTAGTGATGAAAATTCAAATGAAAACTTGGGATCAATCGAAATTGAGAAAGACAACATTATTTCAAGAGTGAATAGTATTAAATATTTAGGTATAATTATTGACCAACATCTCAAGTGCAAATAATCTTTCTAACTAAAAAACTGAGAAGTTTGCTTCCTAAATTTAAGTTCTTCAAAAATTTCTCAAAATTCCCTATTTAGAAATACTATATTACTCTCTCATCCAGTCTCAGATGAATTATGGAATTCTTATTTTAGGAGGTGTTAATGATACTCATTTGAAACCATTAGAAATTCTTCAAAAATATTTTCTAAAAATTATATATGGAAAAAATATTTGATATTCTTCTGACCTACTCTATAAAGAGAGCAATAAGATGGATATCAGGCAACTATTTTGTTTTAATATAATGAATAATCTCTTCAAGAATGGAAATGAAATCAAATACAATGTGAATCACTACGAAACCAGACATAAAGATAAAATAACTCTGAAAACAAAAGTACATAAAACAATTGGCCAAAAAAATTCTTCCCTTTTTCTTTTATTTCCCGAGGGAAAAAAAACAAATTTTAAAAAAAAGAGGATATTTTTTAAATTTTAAAAATTCTCCTTTTTTTCCTTTTTTGCCCCCGGGTAATGGATCTCATTATGGAACCGATTATGGGCAAGTCTATTATTAAGGTACGGGTGCAGAAAAAATACTATTTTGCATCGGGTTCGGTATTATAGGTCCAACGGATTCGTAGAAAACGGAAAACTTCCGCCGACGTTTCGAACGTCCTGTCCATCTTCAGACCCAAAAACTTTTCATTGCAGTTTCCGCCGCGAACGAACCGAACCCCGCACCTCCGCCGCTGTCCGAGCGTCGCGTGACGTCACGACGCGGCGCTTGCCCTATACCGCCGTTCTCGAGATCGATTTTATCGCTCGCACCGTGTGTGTGAGTGTGTGACTTACGTCAAGCATGCAGTCCCACCGTATCAATTATCGCAGCTATTTACGTGCGAGTGACGAGTTGAAGTAGTGAACGCGACGAGGAAATCGGAGAAAAAGTTCGTTATTTCGCGTTGATTTTCGAAAAAAGCGCCCTCGAAACCGGGAGAAAAATGTGCGACCGCCGATGAGGTAGAGTGCGCCAACTTGATTTTTTTCATCAGTAAAAACAAACGGTACACGTTAACGGGCATCAAAGTGTTAAAACCCGTGTTCCGTTTTTCAAAAATATATATCAGAAAAAATCCTGAAATGATAGAGAACGGAGATTTCCGAAAGCATGCCTCACTGTGTTTCTGTAATGGAGGACTCTGCTGGTCCAGTGGTTTTATATTGATGGGGAAAATGGTGGTGGTATATCAGTTCGAGTGAAAAATCATCTTTCTCTGCTTGTCCGATTGACAGCTTCTGTACTACTTCAAAGGACGAACATTCTAGTTTAACAATTTTTTGACAAGTTTGGAATTCTATTTCATCAATACCCAAAAGTTAACTGGTGTGTTTTCAATCATTGTATGGAAAGAAAATTGAGTTTTTCACAACCCTCAAACCAATTTGTATCCTAAATCGTTCACAGGTTTGGAAAAAGTGTTCAGTGGTGACGTCCACAAACCCCTTCAAAGTTTTTCCTAGGGACATCTTCAAGAAAATTAAAGAACTTTCTGTCGATGAGAACAAAATTGTTTCTGGTTTCATCATTCGGAGAACTCCATAATAAACTTGTTTTCTATGGCACACATATAAGAGAGTTCATATCAACTCAAGAGAAAACACTAGGTTGCATTTCATCCGCAAGGATATAATAAGGTACATACATTTTTTATTCTTGATTAAAGTACAATTCATTTAGTAAAATACTGATTTTTAGTTTTTTTATGGAACACCGAACTACATTCTAGAGATTGAAAATTGAACCAAAACTTTTTCACACTCCTATTCTTGCTCTTTGATCTTTCAAGATGAATTATCATATTTTAGAAATAATTATTCATCGATGAGATAGCTATGGTAAACTCTTTTCAAGGTGGAAAACTGAAAAATTCAAATGACAATAAGTTCATAGTTAATCTTTTCCTAAAAATCTAAATATCAGGAAGAATGCCAAGAAAATTATTGACTGCAATGAATTTCTCAATGTGAATTATCCATCTCAACCAATCACAGTGAAAACAGAATGCTATACAGCTCAGAGTCAAGGTCTTCAAATCGTTGTCATTTTTCTATTGAACTGAAATCAGTATTTGCAATTTCACTTGGACCAACTTATCCTTGATATATATTGATACTATTCTATGAGCATCTACTAAAACCCATACCCGAAAAATGCTCTAATTGTAATTAGACGTACCCGAGGACGAATCTTGATTCATAATAAATAATAAAGTTCCACTTAAGCAAGCATTTTAGGTACTTACTTTTCGACAGAATTCACTAAATAAAATGTAGAATAACCATAGATCAGATTTTCATTCACATAATTCTCAATGGATCAGATTGTTCCACTGATATGAATTTTATTTTATATGAAAATATATACTGACAGTGTATGGGAATCAAATAACTAGGCACCATTACAAAATATCATGATTACTTTCAATGAGAAGCAGGAACAATTATAATTGTGAGAGAATGACTATAAATTGTACATTTTATATTTCAATAATCACAGATACAGATACACAGGTGATTTATTCATCATTAATTTTTTTACATAACGCTACGAAACTAGACCATATTAAAACTGAAAAAACAATTATTAGAACTTACTTTTTATACTCTCATAAAAAGTTATTACAGTTCACTCACTGTCATCATTCACTCCGCCTCGTTCACAAACTTATTCACATTCTACACAAACTCACAAATGAGCTTTATACATCATTCACTCATTCTGAAAAGAGTCATTGAAGCAATCAAATCATAAATGATCCACGTCCATGAGGTCATGCTATCTACCGGACTTAAAACATTAATTAGCATTTCAACCCTCTAAAATCTACAATGTAATAATTCTCCGGAAAGTCATAAACCATTCTCTATCATTTTTCGAAATATACAACAATAAACTCATTTTATTCAGTTCTGAGTCAAAAGTTAATGGCGCATTCTTTCTCATCCCCAAATCGTTTGTCAGGACGGGATCCTGGTAATCATGCAGAGTGCTTACCACCGCTTTGAGATGCTTTGAATATCAAGTGAATCGGAGGAGATTCAAGAAGGTTTTCAAGATGGGTAATTCATGCAGCAGTGGGCAAGCCCACAAGGATAAGGATAACATGTCTCAGAGGTCCGAGGAGTAAGTAATATTATAACTAATATTTTACTATATTCAAATCATTCAAAAGGGATTTTTATACTAACCAGTTGACGCTCCCCCCCATGAGAATGACAACTTTCAAAGTTGAAAGCTCTAGATTAACGTGCGATTTCTGGCCTGAAGAGCCAACAAACCAACCTATAGGTTATCAGGATTGATACCTTCGCAAACTAAATCAACAATTGCGAATTTATAATAGCAATCCTTACGGCTACTTGTGACGAATATCAAATCTTAACTGGAGCAAGTGGAATCAAATTCAATATTCATACACAATACAGAAACAATCCACGTTGCAGTACTTCGTTTAGTACTTCGGAAAAGGCACTTCTGGAGCCTTCAATAGCTTCATTAACAATTTCATAGTACGATTTTGTATTGTCGATATTTCATCTTCAAATATTGCAGGGTATTTCCAAGTTTATCTCTGTTCTGCACATTCCATTGGAAAAACATATTTCTGTTCAAATTCAATATATAAGAAGAATATGGTTCGAAATTATTATTAAAAGCACCTCACCCATGCGACATTTTCATAGTACGATATTGTTTTGTCGATATTTCAAATTCAAAAATATCAAATGAATGTGGTTGAAAATCATTGCTGAAAGCTCATCACCCCTGCGGCTTTTACTTTCCCCCGTAATATTATCATAGTACGATATTGAATTGTAGAATTTCATTCTCAAATATTGCAGTGTGTTTCCAAGCTCAGCTTTTATACGAACATTCCTTTAGGAAATATATTTTCGTCCAAATTCAATATATAAGATGAATACTCGTATGGTTCAAAAACATTGCTGAAAGCTCCTCACCCATGTGACTTTCACTCTCTCCCGTAATATTTTCATTGTACGATATTGTGTTGTCGGAATCCAATCTTCAAATATTGTAGTATGTTCGAAAGCCCATATCTCTTCAGTACATTTTAAAAGGTAAACATGTTTATCCAGAATTAATTTAGGAGTTGAATATGGCCTTAAATCATTGGTAAAAGAGCACCTCCACTCTTCGAATTTCACTTTCTCCCGTAAAAATGTCATAGTACAAAATTGTATTGTCGATGTTTCATCCTCAAATATTGCAGTGTGCTTTCGAGCTCATCTTTGATTAGCACATTTCATGAGGAAAACATATTTTTGGCCAAATTCGATATATAAAATGAAATTGGTTCAAAATTATTGCTAAAAGCACCTCACCACTGTGGCTTCTACTTAAATAAATAAAAAATGAATATTGCAGTACTTGAAAGCCCATCTTTCTTCAATACATTTCATAAAGTAAATATGTTTGTCTAGGATTGATTTAGGTGACGAATATGGTCCCCAATCATTGGTAAGGAGCACCTCGAACCCTGTGACTTCTTTCACTTCTTTCTTTCTTGACAATTTCATATTACGATACTGTTATGTCGATATTCCATCTTCAAATAATGCAGTCATATGTTCCCAAGATCATCTTTATTTCGCATATTTCATTAGGAAGACATACATTTGTCCAAAATTGATTCAGGAGATATAGCCCCCAATCACTGGTAAAGAACAGCTCATCCCTGGGACCTTCACTTGTGTTTTTAACGATTTCATAGTATGATATTGTATTGTCGATATTTCGTCTTCAAATAATGCATTATGTCCCCAAGCTCATTTTTCTTCAGTACATACGCGTCAAATTCAAAGTCACTGGTAGGTCGGCCGAAAGCTTGAAGACTGTAGATTAGGTAGAAAAGAGCTATCAACAATATTTACCGATTTTTCAATCAAAAGGACTTTACAAATAAACATAAACATCATTATCTTCAGCCAAATATTCTATCTTTTATCAAGTTATCTATTTGTGGCGTGAATAATTTATCGGCGGAAATAACTTTTAGAACTGCGTCCAAGTGCGCGTTCATTTATCGCGATCTTGTGGGAGATTTGTTTCCTTTCATCGAGGATAGTACTTATAGGTACTATCACTGCGGGCGTATTTTCAATTCGCTTTTTTTCACGCTCGCGAGCCGCATTCTTTGAACATTTCCAAAATTGATTCGGGTCGCTGGAAAGTGCTCAGTGGGCCGCATGTTTGAAATTGATTCAGGAGATAAATGTGATCCTTGATCATTTGTAAAGAACACCTCATCCTTAGGGCCTTCACTTGTTTTCATAACTATTTCATAGTACGGTATTGTTTTGTCGATATTTAATCTTCAAATAATGCACTATATTCCCAAGCTCATCAAAATAATGACAGTCCAATCCTTGATTTATATACACCTTATCCAATCCATCGTGACACAAACTCAGCAACTTTTCCAGTTGCACAATGGTAGTGCAGATCATGTCCAAAATAAAAACACCTACTAGGAATAAATTTCGTATTAAATTAGTAAAGTGAATACGTATATGAATATATGTGTGTTCGGATAGGCTTCCGCAGCCATTCCGGCCGTTTCGGCTCCCACTTTGGAGCCATTCTCAAGATTTCTTGACTTGGTGGCGAGGCCTAAGTCTCCGAGTGAAGATTGTGATTTTGTGGATAGAGGGATGGTATTTATAGCTGTAAAAGGCTTCCTTTTCATGGAATACTTCGAAACTGAAGACATTGACACGTTCGACCACAAACCCTCTTGCTGGTTCAGATACGTAGATGACGTTTTCGTTATATGGCCTCACGGCTCCGAAACTCTCCATAATTTCCTTGATCACCTCAACGAACCTCCACCTAAATATAAAGTTCACAATGGAAATCGAAAGCAATAACTCCCTTCCATTCTTAGATGTCCTCATCACAAAAACCAATGACTCCTTCACCCACACGGTCTACAGGAAACCAACACACACAAACCGATACCTTAACGCAAACTCCCACCATCATCCAGCACAAACCAATTCCGTTGTAAATTCCCTCATCCACAGATCTATCAACCTCACAGACCTCCATAACAAACCACAGGAACTAGCCTAACTCAAATCAGCCCTTCTTCAAAATGGATTCGCAGACCATCAAATTGACAGATCCATCCGCCGCCATCAAACTTCTCCTTCCATTCCCAGAGACCCAACAGACAACATCGTTTCCCACAAAGCTTTCCTTCCCTACATTGAAGGTGTTACTGACAAAATTGTCAACGAATCACAGGGTATATATGAAATACCATGTTCTGATTGCCATAGAACATATGTAGGCCAGACCAACAGACGTGTGACAAGTAGAGTATGCGAACATCAACTTGCTGTCCGAAAATCAGACCCATCTTCAGCTCTGTCCAAACATCATCAAGAGACAGGACACAATATAGACTTTGAGAACACTAAGACCATCGCCACAGCAAAAACACTACAAGCTCGTATAATTCGTGAGGCCATCGAAATCGAGAAGCGACCTGCCTGCTTGAATAAACGTGACGACGGTCAGAGACTTCCAACTGCATGGAAACCCCTAATTTCCAGATGCCCAGTCCCCACCAAGACATCCGACGGTGCTTTAGCAGCACCCGCTGCTATAAATACCACCCAACATCCCTCGATACCTCAGTTCGATCTAAGGAGTAGGCAGATTGAGACCTTAGAAAGAACTCGTGACGAGACCTTGGGGAGTAGGCAGATTGAGGCGTTAAAATAATCCGAAAACACTAATGATCTACGATATTGACAAGAATGCCACTTCTGTTTCTGAGTTGATTGCCATCTTTTGATATTATGTATAAGTAACTGAGAAAATTTGTGATTTGTCAGGCTACGACATCAGTAAGAAAAACGAGAGATGATTCGGAAACGAAACCACTAGTGCCATCTACACGTAGTATCCATCCCTTCGAATGATATTTTCGTATGGTTCACTCTCTTAAAGCATTGCCTGTAGATACCAAAACAAACCATGTGTTGAGATAGATTCGTTATATCCTTTAGATCGGGAAATGTTAAAAGGAAATTAGAATTCATACCAAATCGCCGGCTTGAAAGAGTGTTTACGCACTCGACGAAATTCTCGATGAAAGTTTACTACGTGTGCGTGCTCTCAATAAATCATCAAACCGGACTTTGATGATCTATTAATAGGCGATACGTGTAAGTGGTTTATTCAATAAAAATAACCCACTCCGTCGTAAATAAAGGAATAGTGAGTACTCGAGTACATAAAATAAACATTATCACGCCGTTGATAAACAAACATCGGGCGAAAATTAAAATTTCCTATTCCACGTCGTACTAATATTCAACCGGAGATAATTGAATACAAGAGTGGATAAGGTTTCCAAAAGTATAATTATTATAAGGGACAGGCATATATTACGGATAGAAATTTATACAGGGGTGCGCAAAAGTCCGGAATATAATTAATATCTGTTCAATCAGTAACTTAGGAAAAAATCGCTGGAACACGTCAATTGATTTCAAAGAATACGCATTTTTTGGCAATAAAATGAAAAAAAAATTTTTCAACCCCTTAGCTGCAACTCTCCCCAACTTTTTTTTTCAAATGCAAACCTATCTCGTGTATGGGCTCATTGAAAAGCTCGTAAAAAATGGAACCTGACCATACTCTTTCTTTTTTTACCCATTTGGTTACCACGAAATGAGAAAAAACTCTTAAAAGTTAGAAATACCTACTTAGTCCTATCTTCGGGTGAATTAACGTTGCAGAAAACAAATAAGTGACATTCAGCATATGATGATGTACACTGCTCAACAGTTGCTAAGGATCACCAGTACCTAGTATCTAAAAGTTTACAAATTTGAAGAACAGACCAACGTGGGCAGGCTCCACAACAAATTTTATTGATTTATGTGTAAAACTGATGACGTAATCAAGCATCAACATTCTTTGGAATTTATTTTTTCACAAAAAACTTGAACATAAAATTAGTTCCATCCCAAGCCATTGTTGACCAGTGTACTTCAAAAAGAGAAAAAAGTTGTTGCATTTTTTGTACCAAATTTAATCCCCTGATAAAAAATATGTATTTGTTTTTTGCAACGTCAATTCACCCGTAGATGGCACTTAGTAGCTATTCCTAACTTCTAAGAGTTTTTTCTCATTTCGTGATAGCCACATGGGTAAAAAAAAAATTATGGTCAGATCCCATTTTTTTACGAGCTTTTCAATGAGCCCATACACGACATGGGTTTGCATTTGAAAAAAAATGTTGGGGAGGGTTGCAGCTAAGGGGTTGAAAAAAATATTTCATTTTATTGCCGAAAAATTCGTTCACTTTGATATCAATTGACGTGTTTCAGCGATTTTTTCCTAAGTTACTGGTTCAACAGATATTAATTTTATTCCAAACTTTTGCGCACCCCTGTATAGGTATCAGCATGCTTGTATACACCAAAAACTATTGCGCCACATCCCTGTAGCGGATGTTGACCCAACTTCACAACAAAATTGTATGGAATGGAGAAAACTGTAGTGAAAAAGAAAGCAGAATTCAGCAATAGCGAGAGTCGACGGCAGATTCTCCATACTTGGATCGATCGAAGCAAACCTTCGAGTGATGAAAGAGATATTTATCAATGGGATTATGGAAATATTGTTGACGTTTTCCATCAGACACATTTTGAAAAAAAAGGCGATTTGAATTGATTATATCCTCACTTGATTTCAATATTTGAAATATTATATTTATTTTTAATTCTAATAATTTTTTTTGGGGCAAATTGGTATATTAACTTAAGTGCAATAGGATACAAAGGCAAAATTGACTCACTATTTTGTCAGATACGTATGATATTTTTCATGAATTTGAATGAACATACCAAAAAATGCATATACTTTCCTTTGGCGACGTTTAGTCTGCCTCTTTTCTCAAGCTTTTTTTGAATGTTTATAATGAATAAGAATTTTTCGCAAGTAGTGTCACATTTCGAAACTCCAGAAATTCAAATCCATTACAAATTTCCAAAAAAGGCTCGAAAAAGGAGAAGGAACAGCCTCCAAGACGTCGCCAAGTTTTAAATTCAATCTCTAAATACATAAAGAATACGATACTTAACCGACAAAATAATCAGTCAGTTTTGCTTCTTAATAATAATAATGATAATTCCAGACCAACGCTACTCTCGGAGCTCAAGATCATACCGGCATGCCGTAATGCGGCAGAGATCTTGGCCGGCCGCATGCAGAAGGCCGTTATTCTCGGTTCGTTGCGTCTGCTCAGGACTCACGATTCTCGGAGCCAGTGACCACTTACCCCGCGGTGCGGGGAGTGGTCATTGGTTAATTATACTAGCGCGTCCGCCCACTGGGTCGGAGCAGTGGGGAGTACGGACCCGACTAGGCTTGTTTAGACGACAATAATAATAATAATAATAATAATAATAAATCGTCTTTTATTGAAGATTAAAAAGAATCAATATAAAAATTTACATAAGACTGATGGCGAAGTCTAGCTGAAGCTATTCTACTTAACCATCAGAGGGCTTTCGCCCAAAGCAGTGAAAACTAAATATGAATATGAACAGTAAATTACTTGAAACATTTCAATAAGTAAGTAATGGCTGACCGAGATAATATCAAAGAGAATTCATTACATTATAGACGTTATGAATGATTAATTGGGTGCATAGATTATTTCAATCAGTGAAAAAACATAGTTGAAGATGAGTGAATACTCAATATAAATGAAGAATGATAAAAAAGAGGTATGTTGTGGACAATGAACAATGGAATCGAATGGAGATTCGTAGAGGTTAGTCATTTTTTAAACTTATTGTCGAAAAAGTAGGAGTTTTTTCAATTTATATTCAAATTTGTTTATATTATAAGCCCTGAACTCATCTGGTAGCATATTGTACATATGGACAGCATTATAAATAAATGACCTTTGGAAAATTGCAGTTCTGTGCTGAGGCAGATCTGTTTCTGACATTCTTCGAATGAATTTGGGATCTAAGGACAAAACAACGTATCAGACCTGGTGGATCAGAGTTGTTCAAAAGTTTATGAATAAAAGTACCTAGATGAAGATGTCTCATGTTTTCCATGTTGAGCCACTTGCATTCGATGAGTTTATGTGAAATGGGTTCGAATTTCTTTATAGCGAATATCAGTCTACAACAACTATTCTGGACCTTTCGAATTCGCATTTTATCATCATTCGTCGACGAGGGGCCATAAATGAAGTCACAACAATTGAAGTGACTCAAAAACAACGACTTACATAATAATGCAGTTATGTTTCGAAGCAAATATACCAATTCTCATTCAAAACAGATA
This sequence comes from Zygogramma bicolorata, assembly GCA_032362365.1. Taxonomy (NCBI): domain Eukaryota; kingdom Metazoa; phylum Arthropoda; class Insecta; order Coleoptera; family Chrysomelidae; genus Zygogramma; species Zygogramma bicolorata. Next base: position 1,127,174 of record JAVJAQ010001353.1, read on the forward strand.
CTATAAGAATTCAGAATTTTTTTTCATTTCCAGGAGAGAGAACACTCAAAAAATGGGTTTCAGGTCATTTGTGTTTTTGTGAAGGAACCTTAATTTTGAGGAACTATTTCCATGCTTTTTCTTCGAACCAAAAAAAAAAGAATATAAAAGGAGCAACATAAAACAATTATGTCTTTCTGTATAGTACTTTTCTATAATTCCCCTCCTTTGATTAGAAGAAAAGTTAAGATTATGTTATTCGTTGCTGTATACGCAGTAGGTAGTTTCACTGTTTCAGATGGCCTATCTTCCTTTTTGTAAAGATTATAACCGATTTTTCCCATTATTCCACTACACTACTGCAATTCCTCTAATGAGTAACACTTCTTCAACCTCCGTAAATAATGATATTGTTACGAGTCTCCTAGCGCTCTCCTAGCGCCGGCCCTGACGAGATCGTGAACGCAGATGAGGGATCGCGTCGTAGCGAACGTCATTTTCCAGGAACCGGTTAAACGCGTGTGGAGAATTCGCGAAAATTCTTCATAGGCGTACGCAGGTATAAATACGGGAAAGACTTCGTCGCGGTTAAGAGACAAGTTTGTATTCAGAACAGAGTTATTCAGAGCTAAGTGGAGCGAGTTTATTGAGAGCTAAGTGAAGAGAGCTTTGTTATTGCTAAGTGTAGAATTTTTAGTACAGAGAGTTTAAGTACCGAGCATTGGAAAGTTATCAGAGCGATTTAAGTGATTCTGTTTTGTTTTGTGATAGAGAGTTATAATAAAAGAAATTCAGTGTTGTTTGGTGTTTTAATCGACGAACCCAGGGATAAATCGTAACAATATCGAAACTGAAACTGTTGATAGTGGAGTCGATTCAATTTGGAGGACGACAAATGGCTACTTCGATTGTCTCCATAAATTCAGGCATGCTTTCATATAAAAATCACCAACATCTAAATTTCTACTTATCCTTTGTTTTCATTTTCAATTTCAACTTTTATTCTCTGACAACCAAATCGTATTTTGGTTTAGTTTAGTATAACTACTGCTCTTCGGGCTTGAAGGCCGTCGTTCTTTGAAATTTCTTCCTGACGTTTTGCTAGCGCGAGTGGCCAGCTTCTTCAGAGGCTTATTCATCTCCGATCATCATCGGAGATGAATAAGCCTCTGAAGAAGCTGGCCACTCGCGCTAGCAAAACGTCAGGAAGAAATTTCAAAGAACGACGGCCTTCAAGCCCGAAGAGCAGTAGTTATACTAATAACCTCGGCCGCGAAAGCCTCAACCATTTTGTTGGTTTAGTTTGTTCGACAACTGGATTCCTAGGCTACTTGATATATATACAGAATTACAGTAATATGCTCAATTAACACACTGAATGTGTCGTTCAGTGGAAATTAGGATCTGAATTATTCAAAGGTGTTGATATTTTTATGTCAGTAGTGGAAAAGTATTATACAGAGTGGTACAACGAAAAGTATGCACCTAGCTCCTCCCCTTTTTCTGTAATTTGAAGCAAAACTACTCGGACATGTTATTATGGGACACATTTTGGACATATCCTCCAACATATGTATTCTTTCTCCCAGAGACGATGTGTCATAACCCTGGAATTTCAAGTGGGAAGTGGGGTCGAACGATACATCATCTGAAAAGGCACATGATCATGTTTCTAGTGATAACCTATTCAATGAAATTTACTCGAAAAATTAATGGAAAACGGCATCAAGAACATTGACCCAATAATTTTTGTATTTATGAAAAATACAAATAAGTTTTCAATCAAAACATTTACAATTGGTAGTAAGTTTCAATACTATTTGTAACGGTGCTTTGTGGACTAGGTGAACAAATTGTTGAATTTATTCATTGAAACGTTACTCCAACAAGAGATGAAAATGTAATCCATTTGCTTCTTCCATACTATATTATCAAATTTCATTTCTGAAATTTTGTTCTGATGGGGTTCTGTGGTTGGTGTTTCACATTACAGATGACTCAGACATCGAAAAAATTCCCAACTAACTTGGCAACATATGAAGTATTTTATCGGGATTAATGTCCTCAAACAACTGAGCAGTAGGTCTAGCAAAACTATTTTTTTGAAAATGAAAGTTAACAATTTCTGGGATGTAATAATCCATATGCTATGGTAAAGTTGAAATAATTTTCAAATAAATCAAACTGAATCAGTGACAAGACAGACACTGCATTTTTTTTCAACAAAAAAAGGAAAGGATAAATGGAAAATTCAATCGAAACGAAAAATGTCAACATTGAAATCTTGTTTTCATCAAAATGAAGTAATTCAGAAATGCTTGTAGTTTTTTTGATCCTCAAATCCCAAAACACATTTGTATTTTTCAGCAATACCGAAATCATCGGGTTGATTATTTAAACGCTGATTTTGCATTGAATATTTCGGTGGATTTCAATGGATAGGTTATCATTAGAAAGATGATTTTGGAACTTTTCACATGATATATCACTCGACCCCCCTTCCCATTTGAAAGTTTGAAAAATTTGTCCCATTCGAAAGCAAACTTTACTTGTGCGAGAGACAGTTTGTTGAATTTCTGGTGTTACTTCTTTTGTAGAAGTTTTAATACTTTGTTCTGTTCATGTTATTCTGTTACATTTTTTGAAATATAGCTCCAAACGGCTACAATTCCTATGCGGTACGAATCACACGATAAAAAGTAAGACCTCGCTAATCCTCAGCTCGCACAAGTTTCGACTCATGAGGGTTGACGATCGTAGGGGAGAATTTAACGGAAAAACCCGTTTTCAAACCCTCTTGCCTTTTTTCGTAATCGACTTATTTCTAAATTTTGCGCTCTCATAGAGCACTGGAAAGTTTCGACGCATTCCATTCAACAATTCCAATAGTAGCGTGCTTTACTGAGAGATTTCGTCGATTGATAGCGGCAATTGGTTCCGTGTAAAAGGATTTGTCGTCGCGATCAATCAATTCTGGAAAGGAGTTGAAAGGCAACTATTCCACAAAATAGTTCGAATACTATTCCGCCATGTTGTATAACAGTGCTCGTAAATTGAACTGGTTTATTTATAACAGGTAAACACAAAGTCACGCCAAATATCAAATGGATCTTCAGAGTTCGTTCCAGTTTTTGTCATAATTGATTACAGCGAAGACAATTTGCTACTTGTCGAAAAAATGGTTTGTTCGTCTGACAAATGGATTTTTTTCGAAGCAGCACTCGATTTCAATGAGGGAACCTATTCTATAAATGCCTTGCATTGTCTGTCCGTAAAATCCATAAAAACAAATAGCACCTTTTTTGAGAGAACCTTTTGGCGTATTTTCAAAGTCTTATTTCAAGTCATCGCCCTAAGATGCAATATTGCCAGAGCTGGTGGTGTATTTTACTTAATTTGATTCATTTTCTGCATTTCTTTTTTCTTTGGAAAGGAAAAATTGTCAATATCCTCCGGAATCTTTGAGTATCCCACGATTTTCGTCGAGTTCATTTATTTCTGTGAGCAAAACCGACATACAGTTCATTCCTTTAATGCCCGTCCTGGGCGCCATCTGGAAAAAATATTAATGGAAAAGGAGGTCTTGTGATACATCATTTTGAAGCTCTTGACGGATACTTAACCCTAGAATATGAGGTCAATATCTTCACCTACTACAAAATGACGGAAATTTTGATAACTACCTGAAAACAAACACACACACATATATATATATATATATATATATATATATATATATATATATATATATATATATATATATATATATATATATATCAATATTTCAATATTTTACCATTTCCTATGAGATTCTCAAAAGGTATTCAGAATATCACAAATTGTTCCGTATTGTATGGACTAAAAGAGAAACCAGAAAAACATAAGAGAGAAACATCAGCTGAATTGAGATAAAGGTGAGCTTAGTCATCATGTCATGTCGGGCAGAAACATTCCAAAGGGGATGAAACCCCCTTGAAATCGCCCAAGCTCCGGCCATTGTGTGAACCAAAATAAATTTTTGTTAACGAAAATGATTATTCTAATTACCAGTTTGTAGTTTTGTTTTTTAGAAAGGCGATCCGACTTAGGCGAGTATACTCATGCAAAACTTTATAATTTCCAGTAGAATCAAACGAACAATATCAATCCGAATCAGATATTCCGCAACATTCTGATAGCATCTCTTTTGTTTCTCGTGACTTATCGTCACAGGGTCGGCTATTTGTCTTGGAAGCCAAAGTGCTCTGGGGCGTCTTACCGATTTTTACGGTAGCGCATTCGCTATTTCCACTGTAGGAAAACCAGGTCGGTTGTTCTATCAAGCCAGATATCCTACCTGCCAGGATTGGTATCCAAGCAACCAACAATTTCCTGAGAGCGCCCGTAGACTGTTTGGCCACCACCGAGATCATTTCCGACAGTTGTATCAGAACAAATACATCTGAAAGATTATTCAGTGATGACTACTACGCCATTCGTGGTATTTGCCGGGAAAAAACCTGTTTCCTGGTGCTTTTCTGTCCATCAAACCAATAAGTGGGTGAAATTATTATTCGAATTTTTCGTATATTATCACATGTCCGATAATTGTTGTTTGAATTCAACAGTTCTTCGTTACATTCGAAAATCTCACAATCAACTATAATCACAGGAGAACGAACCTTTGTTGTGATTTTTATAGCCCCACTTATTAGTGTAATGTAGGTATATTTAGATTCGGGAACTCCGCTAGAGAGCAATATTGTCAGTGAAAATGAGGTCGCTGAATAGGTAAAATATACAAAGATGATTCCATTTATCCAATGAGTGAGACCCACTTTATCCTGTCTTCAAAGAATTGATAATAGCCATTAATTCTGGAAATCTAAATATATAAAAAATTCATAACACATAAATCCATACTCTATATATGAGCATATAAAGCAATATATTCCATTCCTCCTACCATCAAAAGATGACGATAAACTATTAGTAGTTTTTTGGGTTTGTATCCTACCACAATCTGAAAAAAATCAAGAATGAATACGGAAATATATACAAGTGTAGAAGGGCAGATATCTTATCTAGCTCGAAAAGTTGTCGAGTTAATTAAAAACAGTTTCTTACAACTCAACCACGTCCTATCGGTCAGCAACCTCTACTATAAGGGCCGCTTTACAGTTCGCAAGTTTCGAAAGTAGGTATTGCAGCAATTTTTCTTGCACACATGTGCTGTAGGAACATTTCGATCAGCTGTTGCAATGACTATTGCAGTTGCAGAAAATGGGTTCGGATCTATAATTTATTGCCACAGTACTTATTGCCGGTGCAATTCTAGTGATATCATGGTTACTTCTGATATTGCAAACTCCATTGAATGTTACTAGATAGTCACATAACCAACAATATCAGGAAAATAAATGAAGTCGTCCCGTGTTGCCTCTAGTTTGGGTTAGCCAGGATTCAGCCACCATCTTTATTTTCTTTCTCAACAGAAAATCAAGCCTATTTTACTTAATTCATTCGACAATGTAGGTACAATTTCCAATAATTATTTTCTGTCAACCTGAGAAATTGGTAGGCCTGATTGATGACAGAACGTTTTTGCCCCTAAAAGATTTATTTTTCGAAGTATAAAGCAGACCTGCAAATATAATTGCCGGCAATAAAACTTGCTGCAATGAATTGCCGCAAAAGTATTGCGAACTGTAAAGCTGGTCATACGCTATTTTGACTATCACAAAAATATAAAAACCGATATATGGAGAAATTGTTAGCCTCGTAAGGTGTACAACGAGCTAAACAAAGAGGTGGAGAACGACCCCATAATGGGAATGCCATCGGATGAGATGCTTCCCAAGTATAGCTTCGAGAAAAACTTCAAAACAATTATAACAGGCAGAGAGGCATGGAAGGGAGGACCTCCAATCAATGCAGAAATTGCCTGCTACACAGACGGCTCAAAAACCGAGGAAGGTGTAGGAGCAGGAATCTATATAGTCAAACCAAAGACAAAAGTCTCACTAAGCTTAGGTAACAAAGTGACGATATTCCAGGCAGAAACTGCAGCAATACGCCACTACGCAGAAGAGTTATTAAGGCAAGAGTTTAAGGAAAAGACCATTGCCATATACTCTGATAGCCAAGCAGCTATAAAAGCAATTAGCTCCATGCTCCAAACTGGTCTGGAATTGCCTAGAGAAGATACAAGAGCTAGGCAGTCAAAACAGACTGTCTTTAGCTTGGGTACCAGGCCATACAGGATACAAGGGCAACGAAGAGGCTGATTCACTAGCACGAGAAGGAGCACGATGCTTCCCCATTGGCCCAGAACCCTTTTGTGGTATAGCAAAAGCGCTGCGAAAAACTTGTAACAGCACCTGGAAGGAAAAACAATCTCAAAAATGGTGGAATAAGACGCCGGGTATGAGACAGGCCAAAGAGTTCATTAAAGAACCATCGCCAAAATTCACGGAGTACCTACTAAGTCAAAATAGGCATTCAACTAGAATTCTGGTTGGGTTATTGACAGGACACTGTAGACTCAACAAACATATGAACAACATCGGACTGGCAGACACAACCTTATGCAGGTTCTGCCAAGAGGATGAGGAAACCTCAGCACATATACTGTGCTACTGCAAAGGTCTGTCAAGGCTAAGGTTTGCAACGTTAGTGAAAGAAAAACCACAACCCTCTCAATATATGAAGAACTTAAAGTCTGGCCTATTTTTTATCCTATTGTATCATCAGCTTCCAATGAAATACAGAATATATATTCTGCCAAACAATGGAGAAGCTCAACCAAATTATTTTTCATTTCCTCTTGTCCTATCACATTGTCAATAACAGAGGAAGATAACCCAAATAAAAATTACAAAACTGCAATTTAAATTCACTCCTCTAATTCCATAACAGTTATTCCAGCAGTTTTGGAAAAGACATATTCGTTTTGTTGTGTTCTGCTTATATAGACATGTAATCTCTCTGTGGAAATAGTTTTTAACGAAAAATTGACGAGAAAACTGGAATATTTTTCATGACGTAGTGGGAGAGCGTACTTCAAGATTGCCGAAAATAAAATCAACTGGGAACGATTTTTATGAACTCGGTGATTTCTTCTGAGAAGAAGCCCGCCCTGGGTCCTATTGGATATTATTCAATGCCCGTCATGGTAATGCCAGGAAAGTAGTTGTTTTCCGATAGATGTTAGACCACCGACATATTTTTACTTCCACAGTTGAGACTGCTTACACGTTTCAGATGTTCCATTCCGTGAAAAAATCGCAGAACAAAATAATTATATACTTTATAACACCGTGAAAACCTACGCGTTTTGATAAATTCTTCCCAACTTTTCATATTTATTATATTTCACAGGGTCGAGTATAATAAATTTTATGTTTGGCTCGAAAAATGAACGAGGAATGTGGGTGTATTTATAAAAAAATCAAAACTCAGGAATGTGTCGTTGGCTGTCAGCGGATTCCCGGAATAGTTTTCATTCATACAGAGTGATTCAAAATATCTGTTATTTTTTTTTAATCGGCCCTATAAAATACTTACGAGTGAGCCCAGTAGTCATAGGCTTGTGTGGACAAGGGACGCCTTATGTTGTTGTTTATCCTGGAGCCCAAATCGGCTTCTTGATTTCTGCGCATCGAATAATGCTTGAGACAAAATGACACAACGTGGATTCAGAAGTAGTTTCTTTCTGAAACGGTAGCTTCATGCTTCGAAGATCGCCGATTCATGGTGAAAGTTGAGAATCGAATGTCTGATGGATATGTGATAGATCCAGGTGTCCCCCAAGGAAGTGTTTCAGGTCTCTTGATTTCCTTACTCTATATCAAAGACTTTCCTTATCATATTCACGATGAAAAAGTCTATATGTTCGCCGATGACACCTCTGATACCATGCATGAAAATGGTCTGGTCCAAATTGAATAAGAGTTATTTTCCATCTGATAACTTGCCATCGCCTCTAATAGTCGAGCAATTGGAAGTGACCAAGTCTTCTTTGCACAAAAAAAGATAAATATTCGATTTCAATAACTGAGCATCTCATGCAAATACCTCCAGAACACATAAAATCATCACTTTCACTGGCATGCGCCTATAAAGACTTATGGTGAGAAAATGCTAACCAATAATGCATATATTTATGGATTATTATCACCCAAGCAGGAAAAAAAACGATTTTCGTATGTAACTTTTCATATACAGGGTGTAACTGAATAAGTGTAAAACATTCGAGGGGGTGATTCCTCATCGAAAAAGAAGATGGGATCTTTCATATGAAGAAACTTCATTAGAGCATCCCTTGTTAAGATACAACCCCTTAAAGGGGGTACATAAAATTTGTATAACAATTTTTTTCACAAGCACTGAAAAAGTTACAATATTGAAATTAACCCGACGTTTTGTACTACCAAAAAGACACTTAGCCAGTAATTTATTTGGTTTACCCCATGGTTGTAATGGGTGGAAAACGCAACCCCTAATATTTATTTCCAATGTAACTTTCTGTCTTATTATTTGTTTACCATTCGAAAATGTATTTCTGATAGCCTGTTTCATACTAAACAAAAAATATCTCCTGGGTTTTTTTGCTCAAAATGAACCAGTTCGCAGCAAAAAATTATTTTACGAACAACTACAGATATACATCGTCATTAAAGCGAAAATACGGAACTAATCTATCTAGTAGGTCGCTATTAGCGATAGTGACAATTAAATAGGTACCTCGCTGTCAGTTTGTGAATTTTCGAAATTGACTCAAAACTAATTGTGTGTTGTTGTTCTGTTCTTAATTTTATGTACCCCCCTTCAGGGGCTGTATCTTAACCGAAAAGATTTATTTTGTTGAAGCTCCAACAATAACCTTAATTGAACGTGACAGAACAAATAAACGATCGTATCGGAACCTTTGGTGTAAGAGTTGAAACTTCTCCTAGAGATCAATTACCCTAACACCAAACAGATATTTTTGCACTCGACGCTCGTTCCGCTAACAAGGTTAGCATCTTCAGGAGAAGAAAATTCATACTAGTGTCAATTTTCTTCTCCTGGAGATGCCAACCTTTTTATCGAAACGCGCGTAACAGAACAAGGCAATTTCGATACAATTGTTCAATCTGTGATGTATTTCAAAGCCTATCTTGACGAACTCTAAAACGCTAAAACATGAATTTCAAAAAATTCGTTGAAGTTCAATATGGTGCGAAATTCTCTTACCGAATACTACGCGTACTCGAGTTATCCTTAGGTAATTTTTTCTTGCTGACATATATTTTACGACAATTATTGGTCCGCAAAATATTCGTGAGCTCCAAAAAATTTCCGAAAATAATAATAAAGCACTATTGGTATTACGAGTGAATATTTCCATCGTATGTTAAAAATCCCATATGAAGCGGGACATTTTCGATCAATTACAGCGATTATTTTTTTCACTTGTCAAAATGTGACGTTTTTGACATTGCAACCAATAGTAGCGGGTTAATCAATGGTTATTCCAGCCAATCATTGGGTATCATACTGATAAAACTGCCTGGTCCTTTCGATTGTTTCGATAAAACGTTGTTTACCTTTGAACTGTCAAAACTATACGGTTTACCGCGTCGATTCCATTGAACTGGCTCATATTTATATAAATTATCATGAATGAACAGTTACCTTATTATTAATAGTCATTCACTTTTCACTTTTTCAGCATAATAATAACATAACACATTTCAATGAACACTCAAACACGTAAATAACTCATAACCTCAACTTTATGACAGATAAAGCGATTCAAATATTTAAGGTTTCCTTCAAATGAAGATGGCGTACAATTAGTTTTCATTAAATACAATTCATTTTTTGTTGTATGAGAAGAAACCGTTGTATGCAGATTTTGATACAACGACACAACGAATGATTTTATGTTCCTTCTGGCGCGATTTTCATGTCATAAGAAATTTTCAATTATCAACCTTGTACAATGAGAGGTGTGACGCCATCTCTTGGTATCGTCGAAGCATATCATATTCAATGCGTAAGCATTATATCTCTTCTGGATCATAGAGGGCCTACATCGTTGTTTGACATTTCAAATAAGTAAAATTTTCATCTTTTCTCGTTTCCTTCTGATGTAAATGAAATACTGATCAATTAAATTGTTCTTCCTTCTATTTGTTCAAAAAATAATCTTTCCAAATACAACTCGTTCTTCAAATATAATAAGATAAATTTTCATTTTCGAAACACTCAAACTTTTTTATTTTGAGGCAAAAGCATTCAAACAAACCGAATTAGATAAAATCACTCGTCCTACGGACTCGTGATTCTATCAATCGGTTTGTTTTCATACTTTTGCCAAATAAAAAAGTTTTTGTGGAAAATGAAAATTTATCGATTAAATTTGAAGGACTCGTGGTATTACCTTTGATAAATTCCCGCCGGGACATTTTCTGGTTGGTAAATACCCGGTAGGTATCGAAAAATACCCGATCGGTCCGTGTATCTATAGTAACGATTGTTAAAATGTACATTAGTCATCTTGACAGGCATAAATACTAAATATTAAACGTCGTTGTTTCAACTCCGGAAATATTTTACCGAATTACACTCGTGCATCAAAATAAACCTGATAATTTTCCATTCAAGCATGTTGTCAGCAAAAAACTGCATTCGGTTATTTTCATATTTTGCTAAGAGAGCCCTCTTCCTTCGGAGTCGGGCTCTTTCCACAAAATATGAGAATAAACTATGCAGTTTTTAGACAACACGCTTTCATGGAAAATTATCAGTAATTTTGAAGCACTTGTGTTTTTACTCCCGGAAATTTTCCGATATCCCTTCCCGATCAAGCCGATTTTTATCAAGTCGTTTTTTCCCGCCCGTCGAGTGAAAGCTCTGACGTGATCATTTTCTCCTCGAGCGGTCCGCAGGACCTCCGATCGAACCGTGTCAAGGACGAACGGCAGGATTTCACAGTCTGGGACCCGTCCCGGATATAAAAAATAGGGCGCGGGGCGGGCGAACCGTGATGACGTCAGCGGTCGGAAACGCTGCACCCACATCGAGTTTTCCGGGAAAAACAGATCCAGCAACAAGGTAGGTACAGCTGGAACGATTTTGTTGCTCAGTTAGTTCTATGGGCTTGACTTCCGACGATTACGGAATCCACGTGGCGTTTGCTGGGGAACATTTATTTCTGGTTTGCCACTTCAACCCCCTAGCGGAGGTTGATAACACCCCTAGAATTACTCGGGAAAAATTGGGTCAAGTAGTACAATAGGTATTATAAAATTCTTGGACTGGGCTAGAGCAGCGAAATGTAAAAATAGCATGAATGGTGACAAAGGGCCGGTCCCTTTCATTCCTCTTTTGAGTTCATTGTTGAGGAATGAATCGGTATAAATAGTATCATGGATTCTTTTATGCACATTCACATAAAAGGAGAGCCCTGTTATGTTCAAAGAACACCGCGTGAATCAAGGGACAGAAGATACGAATAAACATTCACTTTGAATTTTGAAGTCTGTAAGCCTCAGGAAAAACTTCTTTCGGTAAGGAGTTCCAAAGCTCAGCTGTTTTATTGAAAAAAGTTCCCTGAGCAAGAGAGGTTCGACAGGTCTCCAAATTCACAACAAATGGGTGGGAATTCTGTACTCGTCGAGTCATTCGTGTATCTATAGAAAAGAGACAAGTCTCCGACCCTTCTACGATGTTCCAATGAAGTGAGCAAGTCTGTGAGCGAGAAATCACCAACCAGACGGAATAGAATCGAGAAGCCTCAATGAATATTTTGGTGCCAAACTCCACACGTGAGAACTATATTCCAAGACAGATGGTATCTGAGCCTTGTAGATCATTAGAAGCTGACGAGAAGTGAAGTATTTCTTCGCACGAAATAGAAATCCAAGTTTCTGGGAAGCACCTTTAGCGATCGATCTCACATGGCTTTCCCGTGAGAGATCAACACTGATCGTAATTCCTAGCTAGCATCGATTTACTTAACTTTGTAGGAAAAGTCACTCCTGACATCTGAATAGTAGATGATGATAGATCGGCTTTTCTCGAGAAGAGACATGCCTCGGTTTTCCTAGCATCAAATTCCACCAAGTTTTTGTTACCCCATTCTGTTATATTTACCAAGTTATCGTTAATTTTATAGAGGGAAATGTATCTTTGAATTTTTGTTTCTCGAGCTGTTATGGGGACTGTGGAAGAAAACTAGTATGAAGAGTACTGTCTTCCGCAAAACTATGTACTGAACAAGAAATTCTCTCGAGTAAATCAATGATATAAAGCAGAAACAAACTGGGCGCCAGAACTGAACCCTGTGGAACACCTGCATTTATTATGAGAATATCAGATGATACTCCATCAACAATCACATACACTTATCAGACAAGAAACTCTTAAACATAGCACACAACTGAGGAGGCAAACCAGAAGACGGCAGTTTAGGAAGGAGACCCCGATGCCAAAGTCGATCAAACGCTTTTGAAACATTGAGTGCAACAGCTATCGTTTCTCCGAATTTTTCGATTGAATTCTGCCAAATATGAGAAACATGGGCCAATAAGTCACTTAAGTTCATCGTTGATGACGAAACTCGTATTGTCGATCATTAATTATTTCTGACCTCTTCAAATATTTGATAAGCTTCATATTGATTGCTTTTTCCATGACTTTGGAACTTGGGAAAAACACCCGAGTTATAAGAAGGGTTGACTAATTTGCAAAGTACTGGTGTCAATTCGGGGAGGGATAACTTCGAATAATGGATAATAGATCTTTACTCCTTTCAATCGCATTTCACTCTGAAAGTAGTCATCCCCATGGTTACTGACTAACGCAGGATTGTTATTGTTGTTTTGATTTCGACTTAATGTGAGTTTTTACGCTGCTCTAGTGAGTTTCAGTGATATTATCACATCTTTGTGAAAAACAATACTCTGCTAATTTTGGATAATATGAAAAAGCTTCTCTTCCAGCAAAGTTTCTGTGAATTCTCCATGCTTTCTGCTCATATAATGAAGCAGTTTCATGATTCAGTAAAACTCGGATGAAAAAAAAAATTTTGATGCCGAAACTTTTATACAGGATGAATCAATATCAAAATATGGTCGATTTTGATGATTAATTCGGACATGGCAAGAAATTACAGAAAGCAGCGTAAATATCAGAATCAAACTTCCGAAACGTTGCAGAAGGTAGTTTAATCGGTTGGGAGAGGTAACGAAAGGCTGAGTAGCAGACATATCCGAATTCAGCTGGATTACATACGCCGATATTCTGCAGAAATTGCAGCTGTGCGTAGAATAACGAGATTGATATGTTCCGTTCAATGTTCCCAATATAAACTTGAAATAATTTTCAATTTTTCAAAATGTTCCTCAGGTACGTTATTTCAGATAAGATATTGATACGATATTTCCTTGGGTTTGTTTATTAAAACTCCAAACAACACTAAACTTCCTTTATTACAACTCTTTATCACAATACAATACAAACACTCAAATTGTTCCGCTAACAATCCAACACTCTATGCCAAAACTCTCTGTAATAGAAATTCTCCACTTCGACTTCAACACTTAGCAATATCAAAGCTCTCTCCGATAAAAACTCTTTAAAACTCTCCGCCTCTCTACTAAACTAGAAACTCTGATAACTATCTGCGATAAACCCCCTTCTGCGATGAAGTGTCTCCTTTTATACTTGCGTACGCCTATGGAGAATCTTCGAGAGAGGTCTCGATGATGTGTATCGAGTTCTCCACGCGAATCAAGAGTCCTGGAAAAAGACGTTCTCTCTTCGACCCCTCATATTATTCTGCGTTTACGAGCGACAGGGCCGGTGTTCTAAATACTTCGAAGGACCTTAATTATAGACGTAGACTCGAGAACTTTTAACTTTATTTCTTTTTCACAACTAACATCTATATTCAAAATAAAACAATAAGAGTGTGCATGTATGTACCCCTCGAAACGTGATGACAAGTGTCTTGCAAAAATCTTCTCACTAGGGTCGTTGCGAGGTTGGTTTTTTTAGCGACGTTGCCGCCTTCATGTAGATGTCTGAAATGACTGAACAGCCGGCGCTAGGAAATCTCGTAACAATATTAATAGGTTTTAATATATTTGAGCTCCTAGTTCGATACCCACTTTCAAAGTTATATTTAGGTCCATAATTCAAGTTACAAATTATTACTTTCGTCTTGATTTGGACGTTATTCACAGAAAATAACTTGTAGCTAAGTACTGTTTATATTTCTGATAATGAAGAATATTTTTCTGTTTTCAAGTATTTTATTACATCATGTACGCTTCAATCTATAAAGAACTACTAATTGAAACCAATATTTTATCCGATGTGATTCATATTTCCGGCTGTCTCTCATTCTAGACCGTTTTGAATGCATGTCCGAATTCACCCCACCTATGCTGGTAAAATCGGTCAGACTTCCACCAAGAAAAAAATACACTCGATCGAACTTCGAAGAGCAACATGTGTGGCAAGTTATTAAAACTCATCGAAAGTTGAAAATGTTGAGTTTTGTTTTCCTCTTTTTTCGGGTTTGAAGCCATGGCTCAGTCATCGGATATTCCAAGATGAATGAACCTCTGAAGAGCACCACTCGCCAGCGCGTCGAACGACGGCCTTCACCCGAATAACTCACGAAAGTTGTCACCTCATTTGACGGTAGTAAGAGACGATATCCATATAGGACCAAAAAACTTTGCAGGTAGTTCTTGCATTACCTTATATATTTGTGAAGTATATGAATACTAACCCTAGTCCTTAGATCGAGTATCAATTTTTATCTCCATTTTCAGCTCCAACCAAGTATATCGACCTGAATGAACTATACTATAATTCCAAATATCAAATTTCTAACCTACAAAAACTGTAAAATGAATGAGTTATCTTTCGATATTCTACTATATTTCGAAAATGATTTATGCTTTCAGACCGAGGGACAGTTATAGATTTTTCAACCAGTTCTCCACAGTCTTTCTCTGAAAAAAAAATTCTTTCAGCTAAACAAAAATCGCGATTTACAAAAAAAATTGCGCTCTGTGTGAGACCCAGAATTTGCATTTGTTACAACACACTCGTAAAGAGTATGCCTCATAAACTTTCGTCAAGCTCACGATAAAACTAGTTCAACTTGTGGAGGGCACACTGTGAAATGTTTATTCTTCTCCAAATGACATTAAAAGCGGTCTTTTAATGACACTTGGCAGGCTTAGAAGTTGTACCTTTAATGTCTAGGCAGAAAAAGTCCACTTTCACTGCCTAGGCAGAAAAAGTTCGTTGCTAGGCAACCTTCCAAGTAATATTTTAAATCAAACCGGTTAATAAAATTGACAATGACATTAAGAAAACTTAAAATGATGATGATGATAATAAACTGGTTTTATTGCATTAAAACTACAAACTACAACACGAAATAGACAATCAGCACATCTTCAGAGAAAGATCCTATATTTTTCTTCTGTCTATATTCCGTGAATCTGCTGTATGTGAGTTCATGTACAGTTCTTGATTTTTCCGGTAAAAGGTTGAATTCCACATCTCGCGCCTGGTCTCTTATCTCAGGTGGTGTTAATTGCATCAATTCATCCTCACTTTGCAGTTAATCCATTTCTAACATGACAAATTTTCAAAATTGACAATGACAAAGTAAACAGAAAACAAACATATTCAACAAACGTCATCAGCGGTAAACATAGTAACGCAGGGCCCAGTTACCTTCGATAAAAGAATTTAGTTATTTGGATATTGATAATGGAACGCAATTTAAATATGAAAAAGTCGATTCGGCGTGGAATTGAAACAAATTTGAAGAAAAAATTGAATGTTTCACACGGCAGAGAAGCAGATTTAATGCCTTGGCTGGCTTGGCTATGAAACACCAGCCGCGGCATTAAATCTTGTGCTTTTATGCCTAGTAAAACAAATAACTATTTTATCACATTCTCACCCAATAGATGCGAGCAAGTTTTAAGACACCCTGTATCATTCAACACACTATATCTTTATGGTTTTTGTGATTCTATCGATTTCTCCATTTGGTACCAATGTAAGACTGCCTGTGAAAAAGATTTCATCAAAATTATTGCTGAACTCAACGAACACAAGATTACGAATCGTTTCACCTTCAAGTCTTTTCTCTTTAAAGACTGTAAAAGAAGGCAGAAAAACTATCTCACTACCTCCCCAGTCATAATGCCAAATATCTAAAGTATCTAGATAAATCAGGTCCACAATGCAGCATAATCTCAAGTCAGCAAAATTGTAAAGAATCGTACAGTTTAATGTCCTAACAGCAATTTTGATGCATCGGCCAATCCAATCTCAATGATCACCAAAGCTGTTATAGTCCATCTGTTCAATAGATGAAACATACTTTTTGAAGGGTTTCATAAATAGACGAATACGCCTTCAATTGCTTGCCTATCAACATGTGGTCCAGACTATATACAATAAGATTCAAAAATTTCCACCACATAGAAAACTTTTTTATTATCCATTTGTCAGAGAACTTTATTCCTTATAAAAATTGGTGTATTGCAGAATACTTGTATATGAGTTGTCAAAATTTCAAAATTCCGAACAGTATACAGGGGAGAACGAAAAATAGAATTTCCATCAACAGTGAACCTCCCTGGATGAGATTCCAAATTTGATTATTGTTTTTAATTCTAGACAACCCTTTTGAATCAACTCTTTGATTCAAAAGAAGAATAGATGTGGTTGACACCTGATCAAAATTCCTATTTTTTGTTCTCCCTTGTATGCTGTTCGGAAATTTGAAATTTCAACAACTCATATGCAAGTACTCTGCAATACACCATTTTGTATGAAGAATAAAATTTTCTTACAAATCGACAATAAAAATGTTTTCCATATGGTGAAAATTTTCAAATCTCACTTTATATAGTCTGAGGACATTTTGATAGGCAAGACATTATATGCGTATTTGTCTATTTATGAAATTCTATAAAAAGTATGTTTCATCCTGTATACAGATGGGTGAACGTCGACCACTATTCCATCTTTTGGACTATAGAGTTTTGACTCTCATAAAGAATTATTTTCAAAGCATTCTGGGAAGCTTCCTTAACTGCCCATGATACTTTCATCCTTTTTTTTCGTAGAGAAGCTTCCGTGTATATTTATTCTCTGCTATGTATTTGAACTGACAAATCACCGAGTATATTGGAACTGTTCTAAATTGTTCACCTTCTTCAAAAAGCTTTTGTGTGGAGTGAATTTTATTCATCGTATCAGCCTTTGAGAATCTGTTGAGGCGATTTTTGTGAAAAATAGAGCCGGAAACGCTCCTTTGTCGAGAGATATAAGATGTTTATGGCAATTTCTAGCCGTGCCAGGCGTAGGCCGTACCCACGTGTAAAGTAAATACGGAGTTTTCGTTTGAAACTCCTACTGCGGATATTCGAAGTCTATTTCGCCTTTCGGTAAACAGGAAGTGTAAGTGACTTCGATTTGGAATGCAACGACATGTTTGAACTCCAGTATTGGAAAATGCAAATCGGTGATTCCTCGATCGAACATAATAGCTGTAGAGACGAGAGGGGAGTATTTCATCCTTTATCTTCCTCAGGTCTTTGGGCACTAAAAGGGTTTTTTCTTTGAGTTCTCATATGGAGGATAAGCTTCAAAAGTCGAACCGCATGCTAGATTAACAAGGTTTCACCTTCATATGAGCGAATTTTACCACCGAAATTCGATGAACCCATTAGATATCGTCAGGATTGGGACAAAATTCTTGCGACATGAGGGTTTGCTTCCAGCTATAATATCCCAAGAACATTGATAAGGAGCAGAATAATTACATCACAGTTTCCAAAAGCACGTTATTTGGCGGAGGGCTGTTGCCTAAAATAACGTTCTTGAAAAAGTTGTGATAATATTATGAGATATTTATCAATGTTCGATGGATATTCGGAGATTTTTTTTCTGATAGGACAGTGGTATATTGAATATGAATAAAATCGATGAAATGTCGAAGACTTTGTTTCAACATAATGACATAAGTGAGAACTAACTGTGAATACAGCCAAAGGGTAGTTATCAGTGATAATCACCCAAGGACATTGATAATTGTTCGAAAATTTCATAACAGATTTTGAAAGCTTCCTATAAGCAACAAGATTGAGGAAGTTGTTATAAAATTTTCAAGCATTTATCAATATTCTAGGGTGATTCGAATAGAAAATGTATTGCTAATATTTGATAAAAATCGAGGGAAAAACCAATTCATCCTTCTGAGTTCCACATGGTTTTGGCCGTAAATTTCCTACCATTTTTTGTTCTCATGTTCACGCAATCCTTCAAAATCGACGCCAATTCTTCCGCCTCCCGATATCCACCTAAATGATACTTTCTATCATTGCAAAAGTTCATGAATGATTTCCATACAAATTCTTGACTGTAAACTGTAATTTTTGGTATATTCGATTCTATAATCTCATTGATATTATTATAGTATTACAACCATGTTGAAACATCAAATATTTGAAACGTCAAAATCGAAATCAATCAATTCGTATGTATCCATGGCAATAACATAATAAAGTGAAAAGAGCCCATGGGGTATTTTCGTTTATAATTGCACGAGTGCATAAAAATCACCGATAATTTTGCAAGAAAGCGTGATATCTAAAAATTGCAAGAGTTTATTTTCATATTTTGGCGAAAGTGTCCGAGTTCGAAGGACGAGGGCTCTTTTACAAAATATGAAAATAACCGAATGCAATTTGGGTAAGATATCACGCTTGAATGCAAAATTATCTGGTCATTTTTATGCACGAATGTAATTCATTGGAATATTTCACGAATAAAGAAATTCTCGAGGAAATGTTATTTTTTGTTCATTTATACTTTCCTCTATAGATTGTATGGAGCACTCACCAAAACGCGAAATGTTTTTCTATTTTTGAAGTATATCTGACATTTATTTGTGTTGTTTACTGACGTCTAGCGATACGGTTTCAAATGTGTTGTTATGGTGACTTGATACAATGCAATTACCGCTGTAAGTTTTCGATACAATACAATTACCGCTGATTGCATTGCTCTTATGGGACATTTTATATATGAGGGAAATATTCAGTATGATTTTGTTCTGATTAGTTGTGTTCGATCAGATGACTTCAAATTAACTGATTTCATTGGATATCTACTTAAGCAAAAAATGTTCAGTGTAATGTCGTTTTCATTGGTTATTTCGACATACATGACTATAAATAGACAAATTTGATTACACGATTCTTCAAACAAAAAAATATTGATAGTTACTTATATCGTTTTCTTGCACGTCCTAGATTTTTATTGATTTGAGCTAAATCGATTTCTACCTCATAAGGGACCTATATATATTCGTACCACCATCGCCGTCCAAATTGCATTTATTATCAAAAGTCAAGTTGACTCTCGGATCCGTTTTTTAACAACATTTAGCTTTATTGAAAAACATAATCGGTTGTTGAATCCAACATATCGTATTATGAAGACGTCGCGTCGGTGAGTATTTATAATCCTATTTCCACGATGTGATTTCTCGCGGAAACTTGTCGCTGCGAGAAATGTCATATATCTGTCAGTTCTCATTGCGAATATCAAAAATAGCACTGAATGTTGCCAAGATAAACGCCTACATTACCACAACTAATAGATGATTTCATTAATTTTCAATTATTATAATTTTATATCTTGAAAACACTTAGGAGCACGTGCTAAGAAGTTATTCATGAAAGAGAAACAATTTGAAACAGAGAGGAAACATTTTCGACATTGACAGCTGTCTGATTTCATCAAAAGGAGTGCCAACAACATGGTCTGAAAATCTCAAGGTAAACGCATTGGAAAGGAACCTGTTGCGTTTCCTGAGAGTAGTGCTGCCACTCACACCCAAAAACATTTTGGAAACATGATCGAGTATAAGTAACAAAACACCCCAAAAAACACTAAAAGACGCAGACTAACCTCCACCCCTAGGGGGAGGACCTGACTCCAGTTTAAAAAATAATGAGAACTAATATATATATATATATATATATATATATATATATATATATATATATATATATATATATATATATATATATATGGGTTCTCCCCTCTCACCAGACCTTGCAAACCTTTTCATGGAAGACTTCGAAACTAAAGCCATTGACACGTTCGACCACAAACCCTCTTGCTGGTTCAGATACGTAGATGACGTTTTCGTCATATGGCCTCACGGCTCCGAAACTCTCCATAATTTCCTTGATCACCTTAACGACCTCCACCCAAATATAAAGTTTACAATGGAAATCGAAAGCAATAACTCCCTTCCATTCTTAGATGTCCTCATCACAAAAACCAATGACTCCTTCACCCACACGGTCTACAGGAAACCAACACACACAAACCGATACCTTAAAACACGTTCGCGACGACTGATAAATCCGGAAATCAGTCTTCGGGACGAATTTTTATTTTTTGTTTTTATATTGTTCTTGTATTCCTATGGTGAGTAAAGGCTTCAGTAACTACCATTTTGAGTTTTTTTTTTATATTTTTAGCATTTTTTTGAATGTACCACCGGTGGTACACGACGCCCCTGACGCGTATTTCTGCCTTGGGGGCGTCGTGTACCACCGGTGGACACGATTTTTTTATATTGTTTTTGTATTATTAGGATGAATAAAGATAACTATTACTAATTTTGAGTTTTTTTTGTATTTCGAGTAGTATTTTGAAAGTACCACCGGTGGTACACGATGACCCTGATACCAAACTCTGCCTTGGGGGCGTCGTGTACCACGGGTGAGCGAACGATGATACACTATTCTTCGTTTACTATTCCTACAGCCGCTACCCGGATATCTAACACCTATCTTATAAACGCTGAATTTCAGAACGCTCAGAAATTATTCGAACCAGTGTACCACCGGTGGTACATGACGGCTGCAGGGAAGAATCGAAATGTACCACCGGTGGTACACGTCGTCGTGAACGTGTTAACGCAAACTCCCACCATCATCCAGCACAAACCAATTCCGTTGTGAATTCCCTCATACACAGATCCATCAACCTCACAGACCTCCATAACAAACCACAGGAACTAGCCCAACTCAAATCAGCCCTTTTTCAAAATGGATTCACTGACCATCAAATTGACAGATCCATCCGCCGCCATCAAACTTCTCATTCCATTCCCAGAGACCCAACAGACAACAACGTTCCCCACAAAGCTTTTCTTCCCTACATTAAAGGTGTTACTGACAAAATCAGCCGAATTCTCAAAAAACAGGACATAAAAACGATATTTACAGCCAGCAACAAAATCTCCACATTCCTCCGCTCCCCCAAGGACAAAATTGTCAACGAATCACAGGGTATATATGAAATACCATGTTCTGATTGCCATAGAACATATGTAGGCCAGACCAACAGACGTGTGACAAGTAGAGTATACGAACATCAACTTGCTGTCCGAAAATCAGACCCATCTTCAGCTCTGTCCAAACATCATCAAGAGACAGGACACAATATAGACTTTGCGAACACTAAGACCATTGCCACAGCAAAAACACTACAAGCTCGTATAATTCGCGAGGCCATCGAAATCGAGAAGCGACCTTCCTGCTTAAATAAACGTGACGACGGCCAGAGACTTCCAACTGCATGGAAACCCCTAATTTCCAGATGCCCAGTCCCCACCAAGACATCCGACGGTCCTTTAGTAGCACCCGCTGCTATAAATCCTACCCAACATCCCTCGATACCTCGGTTCGATCTAAGGAGTAGGCAGATTGAGACCTTGGAAAGAACTCGTGACGAGACCTGGGGAGTAGGCAGATTGGGGCCCCGGCGTCAAGTCACAAACCCTTGCCCCCTGTGACAACACCTGAGGAGTAGGCAGATTGAGACCTCAGCGTGAAGTAACATTTACCTCTTGAAAATGGCTCCAAAATCGGAGCCGAAACGTCGAGAACAAAACTCCAGACGCGGTTCAACCCGAACTCAACAACAACACACAACTGACCGCGGAAACCTATCCGAATATATATATATATATATATATATATATATATAAATTAGTTTTTCAATAGACGCAGCAACTTTTCGAGGTAGATTAAAAACTGCCCTTCTATACTTGTATAGATTCCAATATTAATTGAGATTGTGGTAGGCTACGAACCCAGAAAACTACGGAAAAAATATTGATCCACCACAAAATAATGACGTTCAAATCTCCTCATTACTCTTCTTGATCGCTCCAGTTCCGAAAAATAATTGAAATATTCGAAATCACCATTCTTCACAATGATGCCACCACATATTTGTAGGTTGCGGCAACAAATTTACCACAAAAATAAACAAGTTGCTGCAACTAATCGCACCAAAACAGAATCATGAAAATTTCTGGAGTTGCAGCAACAAATTGCATCGTGGAAATAGAGTGTTAGGGGTCGAAATGAAAACAAATTAGGGTTACCATTAAAAAGGCCAGGATCTGATCCTCTGGAAAATTTGAAAAACAGGGAATATACTACCTGATTTAAATTTTACTTGAGATTCAGGTGTACCTTTGAGGGCATAACAGGCTTGGGTAGAATATTACGACTGTAAATATAAAAATATCTCCATTGACAGATTTCAATGACAGATTATATAATATAATAATATAATATATATAATATGTCAATGCCAAATCAAAATCTGTCAATGACAGATTATAATCTGTCAATGCCAGATTGAGATCTATCAATGGTACATTAACAAGTTTTTGGTCTGTCATTGACAGTTTCCAATTTGACATTAACATATTATAATCTGTCATTGACAATTTTTTTTATTTTTACAGTGACCCTAATACGCCGTCGTAGGATATAATGCTGGGAATTCTTCGTTTTTTCCATTAAATTCCTCAAGTGATATGCTGTTTCCATTTCTCCATAGGGATATGATTTTTCCTTTTGATGGAAAAACACACTAAAAATATTCTCGAGTGTGTTTACTGGAGTGCAATCCGAACATGATCACCCCTCCGTGTTAACGATACCATTCTAATCATCTTTGTACTTCCATTAAAGCGGCAATTACGTCATCGAACGCATTAAACAAACGAAAGCTCAACTGAGTAAACAAAATCAAGCGGGAACAGATGGAGGGAACAAATAAAAAACTCATCACGGATGAAAATCAATTACCTATAATTGCGCGATGAATAATAATCCCGACATCAACACTTTGTTTTACTCGTCAGGAAAAGTCAATAAGCGTGGAACAAGTCCCTCTTTTATGTAATAGGATATTTTGATGATATCTGCAAAATATAGAAATCAATTGAGGAGTTCAACAGCCCCCTTTCCGCTCAAAATTTGGTAGCTTGAGTTCAACAATCACCAAAGGCGCTGATGACGGTAATATTATTCAGACTGAGAGTGGAGCTCTTGAAACGCACACTTTTATGATGTTGTTATTTGACATTGATATTTTTTTGGATATGAGCTGTATTTTAATCGAAAAAAGAATGGTTTGATAAAAAAGGAATTCTGTATTTGTAGAATTCACATTCTCCTCTGATGAATCCCATTTTGTTGCATAGTTGAGTCAACAACAGCTGCACGAATATGCAATACTTTTTGGTATATACAAGTTTGCTGTTACAAATCTGAACTTGATTCTGTAATCTGCGTTTATAACTTTGGAGACGATCACATAAATTAGGGTTAACGCAAATATTCAGTACTTGTTTCACGAATGGAAGGTCCCGAGTTCGATTATCCAATGGGGAAGATAGTTTTCTCGTGAAAATATCTCTGTCGTATTGGAGAGTGACTTTGCCCCGATTCTTGGTGCTGCTCTTGAGAAAAGGCTCACAATGAATAGTCTTATTGTAGTAATTATATCGATTGTATAATAAGTTGTTTTTTACAGATGATTTATATTTGCCAGTTAAAACAATCGAAGATTGTGATACATTGCATTGAGCTACGCAGAAGACTTAGAGGAATTACTTTCCTGTATAGGTTACTGCACTCTTTTATGACTTTCTGTGTGCCTCATTTCAGAACAAGAAATAAAGAAACTTTCCATTGCCGACTGGCCATATCCAATTGTACCTCAAGTCACCTATTTTTAGCATTTGCAATAATTTCAATTTAATTTTAAATTTGTGTGATATCAATTTTGATTTCCTAGAATATATTGCTGGAACTGCATCTCAGTTTTTCAAGGAGAGTTTTCAATCTTGGTATAGTTTTATTATGTAGTTTCGGCTACCACTTTGGAGCCATTCTCAAAACTTCTTGACTTGGTGGCGAGCCCCAAGTCTCCTTATCCCCCAGCTCTCATCTAGACCAAGTGAAGATTCTGGTTTTGTCGATAGAGGGATGGTATTTATAGCTGTATGAGAATCCGACGTTGTTGATCTGGGGGTAGGAATAATCGTTTTGAAGAAGGGCAGATGTGAGCTTTTTCAGCTCACTGGGTCTCTTATGGTCATCTGTGAGTTTGATGGATCTATTGATAAGAGATCAGAGCTCACCTGGGCCTGATGATGGTGGGAGTTGGCATTAAGATATCTATTGGTGTGCGTGGGTTTTCGGTAGAAAGTATAAGTGAAATAATCGTTGGATTTTGTGATATGGACATCTAAGAAAATTTTTCGCCTCCATTTCCATGGTGAATTTTATATAAGGGTAAATATTGTTCAGGTGATTGAGGAAGGTGTGAAGGCTTTCGTATCCATGAGGCCAGATAGCAAAGACATCATCCACAACCACAACCGGAAGTTTCAGTCAGCACATATCCGACCGCGGAAGCCTATCCGATCACAAAATATATATTCATTGCTCCTTTTTTCGTTCTTCATTTCCTCAATTTGTAACTCTGTAGTCCTAAGCACCTATATTACTTCTCCACCAAGACGTGTCAAGAACAGATTACGTGCTCCACTGTTTCATCATCATCCAAACAGCACGCCAGGTCTTCCTACAGCTAAAATCTCTTCACATGCAGATTCAGACGGCCTGTAAGTGTAGCAATGCTCTGCTGACATTCTCTGAAGGGTGTGTAAAAGCCATGGAATGAGCCAATCCTGTTAGATTATGCCAGAGGTCTGCAACTTTTATTGCAGAGAAGGTGTTCAATGTCTGATCCGATGAAATCGCTT
The DNA here is from genome assembly GCA_032362365.1 of Zygogramma bicolorata. NCBI lineage: Eukaryota > Metazoa > Arthropoda > Insecta > Coleoptera > Chrysomelidae > Zygogramma > Zygogramma bicolorata. The sequence goes on from JAVJAQ010001353.1 coordinate 1,152,327, forward strand.
GCAAAGTCCTCACATGCAATGTAGTCAGCAGCTTCATTACCTTCCAATGCGACCAGGAATCCAGACGAGAGACAGTTGAATCTTCCTATCAGATTTTTTTCTCAATGAATTAAGTGCACTCTAGGAACAACCGTCTTGTGAATGAAAACAATTAATTATAGCTAATTTTGCGATTGAAAAACATTTTGGTTTACTCTCGTTCAAGAACTTTTTTCTTCTTACCAATTCAGCGAAGTGATGTTTGTGATATAACGTCCCTCAAGAATAACAATTGATTGCGTATCAACGAACTCTGTCAATGCGCCAATTTCTTTCCTGATTAATGACTCGACCAGAGGAAGTATGTCGGGGCACATTTTTGGGGCATGGCCCAGCTCTTCAGGTTGACTGAGAGTCATTCAATATCTGAAGTTAGCAACGCCGAGCGCGGTTAGTACTTGGATGGGTGACCATGCAGGGAAATACCGTGTCGAAAGCCCGTACAGCTGCAGCGAAATAGCTCGCAGACAATATATCAATGAGCACAAGATATATTGAGGATATGCTGTCCTTCGGAGGGGACGTAAAGCTGGCGGTCCCGAGTCCATGGATGTTGGGCTCGTTAAAGATCCCTACCTCTGGTTGGAATACCAGAGGGTTCGGTAAAATTTCCGGTTGGGAGAAGTGTGCTCACCGGCGTCGGTGATTGGCCTTGGTAGCGGAAATAGGCCGACGTTAAATAAAGAAAGCCTTTCCAAGCCTTTCGATATCATTGATTTTGATATCATTTCGAGTAAATTGCACTCACTTGGCTTCAGAGGCACCTTTCTCTCGTGGGCCAGATCGTACCTTACTCATAGACGAATACATGTGAGGTTAGACGATCGACAGTCTTTGCCATATAGCTTTGATTCAGGAGTTCCTCAGGAATCTATTCCGGGTCCGCTAATTTTTCTGTTGTACACCAATAAAATGTCAAATCATGTAACTACGGATGCTATAATGGCATATGCAGATGATACAACACTTGCAACAGACGCCGATACTCCAGGGCAAACTCAATCGATTATCTCGAGAATTCATAAGTTACTGTAGCAATTCAAACAAAACTGTTCTGATGCGATCATTACAATGATAAATTTGAATGACAAGATGCACATTCGGCATGTCAGTTTCTGAGTGTTGCGTTACTAGTATGTACCTGTATATGTGCGTTTATAGGAATAGATATGTATGTTGTGTATAAATAAGTGTGTGTGTACGTTTGTATATTTTTAACGACACAGAGGAATTTTAACTGCGTTTTTGTGACTCTGGACGGTGTCGTTCCTATTACTTTATATGTTCATCTCCTATTTTTGATAGTTTTATGTTTTCTATATATATTTTATCAGCATTGTATATTTTCTATTTATATTCTTACTGCTATTTACAAGCTTTGTCCACAAGATTTACACTTAATGACAATAAAGTATATTCATTATTATTATTATCTCATTATAGAAATCAAAGGAACATCAACAACCTTCAAGTTGAAGTGAACAGTGGACTCATCGAAGCGCCAGAGAATTCATTATTTTTTTGTATGTCTATTGATAGTGATATGTCATTTTGTGACAGTTTTTCTCCTCCTTGTATAAATGTTATTCTAATGCTCGAATATTGCCCGTGTTTATCAGTTGTTTTTCATCAGATACTTTTTTGTACGTCTCTTCGTATATTTCAATAAGTATAGTTCGAATCGCCATCTCGGTAGAAGAAACCGTACTCTTTTCAAAATTATTCAGCACCTATCGATACTACCGATGTCAGGAATGTTTTGGATTCCTGCTGTTACCTATTATATGTGACACCTAGGTGTGGGCGTCCGTATTAGCGAAAATATGGTACCGCAGGAATTGTGTCAGAATGCTACTTATTTCGAAAAGTTTTCTTCAACGAGTTTTGAGATGACGAATATTAATGAGTGGGGGACGATCAGCCATGTTTTGTGTGTGTCTTGAACCTAGCAGGATTACAGGTCTGATTCTTCCAGGAAGTGTTACAATCAATTTTATTGTTACCCACGATTGGGGATTAAACTTCTGGAAAATTCGTGATTGACGTGCCTTTTTGATCTTTATGATTGATTTTGTTGTTGTCGAGGCCGATCACAAACCGTTTCAGGGATTTGAATGACCTGAGCTGCTCATATTCAATTGCTGTTATTGAGAACCACGAAACGCTAGTGGAAAATTTGACTATCATTTCCTCAACTTGGAGAATTTCTCGCCAAGTGCATCCCTCAGTGAGTGGTGAATGAAAATTGAAAATTTCCAATCCCCGTCAGATTTTTTTGTTCTGAACAAGGGTTAGGGGACATATGGAGTAAAAAAAACCAAAGGCCCAGAACGGTATTTCTATCGAATAATTTTTTATCTGGAGGAGCAAAAAAACCCTTCTGAAGGGGGTTTTTTTACGCTCGAGATTTGATCAACATCAGGCTCAAAAAGGTTCTGGGTGTAAGCTGGAGCCGTCTCTACCTGAGGAAGACGCCACTAGTTACTCTACCACGCAAGTACCCAGATTGAGAATTGTCAGTTATTACAGCCTACTTATTAATATTTTTTTTTAACCAAATACATCACCGTTATGTTTTTGTGGAAAGCGGAAATTACGTACCTTGCGTCGAATTGGTACCATACTTTTATTTCCTGCGCCTGAGTTTAAGCTTAAACTTTGGGTTATAGTGGGGTAAAATCCGTGCTTATTCGGGAATTTCCGCTACTTATCGCACAACATTCGAATGTTACTTTCTGCAAATATTCTGAATTGTTCATATACTCTTATCGATTAACTCATTGCTTACTTATCGTCTATTTGATTGTTTTGATCGTACTAAAAGTCAATATATTGTAAGTATCTACAGTATCATCTTTTCTTTTTAACAAGGTTTTACATTTCATGGTTTGTGTGGAACTTGAAGACAATCTTTTATTCTGGGCAGTTCAGAATCATGTGGCGCCCTTGAACACCTATTGTTAATCCACCCCGTCTTCACTGAGTTAGGGGCATTTGCCCAGAATATTGAAACTGATGATATAGAATTAGATTTTTTTTCCCTATATTTGACATTACTAGTATTTCTTTTCAAACTATACATGAACTGGAAGCGCTACAATTTGAATCCAGCATCAACCACGTGAGCAAAAAAAATTAACAATGGAGACTATGCCATGCGACAATTAAAATCTGTTCGTAATATATCTCAACCGATAAACCAATGCATTCCACCGCATCTTTCGAAAATTGACCCTCCTATGCAGGAGAGATTTTTTTTCTAATAATATACGAAATGAAAAAATACCGAACGCTTTCGAAGCAAAACTGAAAATCTTCTTGATTAACGGATGCATCAACAGTGTTGATGAATATCTGAATAGAGGACACTGATATTTTGTCTGTATTGTCCATGCATATTTCTTTTTATCTATCCATTGTGAATGATTTCGATGTTTTCTAAAGTTTTAAGTATTTTTCAAGTGGATTGTTCAACCATGAATGTTTCAATTCTTCCCTGGCGTGTTCTATTTCATCTCGTTATCTTGAAGGAATCAATAAATTTATTATTATCATACAAAATATCTCAATCATCTCAGAATGGAAGAAATGCACGCTTCCATTAACCTAGTTTTTCATTTTCCAGATCGGGAAGCTACCAAATAATGAAGAGTCTACCGTCCGAGAAACAACAGACCCTGCTGAATCACATTACGCCTCACTCTGGAGTCATTCTCGAGCCCACCACGGCTGGGAAGCCGCAGCTGCAGAGTACGACCCCTTCGAGCACCTCCAGCACTTTGGAGAAGAAACCCAGCATGACGAAAGCTCTCAAAAATGTGGCCATTTCGAGCATATCTGGTAAGAATATTATTTGCTACGAACAATCGGTTTTTAAAATTGTATCGTGTAAACCACCAAATATTTTCAACTCAGTTCTTCACCTACATATATATAAAAGAAGGCACGCGACGAATTCTCTCCCATATACATACCTGCGTACGCCTATGAAAAATCTTCGCGAATTCTCCACACGCGATTTACGGGTTCCTGGAAAATGACGTTCGCTATGACGCGATCCCGTCAGGGCCGGCGCTAGGAGAGCGCTAGGAGATTTGTAACAATATATTTGTCCATATACCCGGATATAAATGTATATTTCGCCAATGACTGTGTTCTATTAAAAAGATAAAATAGTCTCGATAATTGTCATGGGCCAAAGTCACGCACATTCTTGTTATATTTGAGGGAGAATATTTCCAAGATATACTTGTTCCCGCCGAAAACGATGGTTTGATACAGATGAAAAGTTATTTTCTGTAGAAAATAAATGTCTTACATCCGTTGTTGATCTGACAATTCTTTTGCAGATTCTGTGTCTCTCAGTTCTCCGCCAGGAAACCATAGTCCCAAAGAATTCGAGAAGTTGTACGAGGGCAACATTCCGTCAGAGGTTTCAGATCTGCCGGAAAATCTACAGAATCTGATTATGGGAAGGATCGCTATGGCGAAAACAACGCTGAGGAGCAGGAAAATCGTTATCTACATTTGCGCTGCAGATTCTCAGGGTAATTTCATTTGCGTTATTGAAATCATTGTGTATATTAATGGTTCATAAATATCCTTCAATATATGAAATTATTATTTCGATACATAACCCAATGATTTAAATCGATAATTGCCAGAAACTGCTTGTATGGTTAAATGCATTTATTTTTCCTTTTAATCGTATATGACACTTCCGGTTTGAACGGAAGCTCATCCAATTTTCATAACCCAAAGGTGTGTTCGGTAGTGTAGTGGTTAGCATATCTGCCTGTCAAGCGGAAGGCCGGGGTTCGAATCCTCGCCGGGCCACCGTGCTGGGTAATCGCACGTTAAAAGGTAAGGCCTCGTTGATCCATTGCTCGCACAAGTTTCGACTTCTGAGGGTTGACGTTCGTCAGCTGGTTAACGAAAAACGAACTATTTTAGAACAATTTTTTTTTTTTAGAACAAAGGGATTCCATGATTTTTTTTTGGAATTACGATTCGGTATAGAATTACCTTTCCAATGATATATCATAATCATACTTCCAATTCACAACATGCCGGTATAATTGGGATTTTATTAAAAATGATGATGTTTCACAATCATACTCTCAAGTTCTACTTATATTGTTGATATCTTATATATATATATATATATATATATATATATATATTACTTTTTGTTTTCCCCTTGTAACATTTTCATGAAAGTATGCTATAGAACATTGAACAATATAATGTGGATAACAATAATGCATTGCCAAACTTGTTACACAATATTTTTTATGCAGATATGCTGTTTTCAATTTTTTTTCATATTTCAAAATCGAGTCTATCATTTTTCAAATGCTAACATAGGAATTTTGTTAAGGTGGTTATAAACTCCAACACCAAATTCAAAAATTCCTTAGCTAGGATTTGAGAAATAATAGACTTAGAGACCTAGAAATATTGGGTCAAAAGTTTGGCCATGGATTATTGTTACTCAATGATATTATTCAATTTTCATGAAAATGTTACGTTACAAGGGGAATACAAAATGTAATATTTATATAAGATATCAACTATATCAGCAGAAATTGAGAAAAAGATTGTGATATATCATTGGAAAAATAATTCTATACTCAATAGTTTCTTCCAATAAAATTATTCTTTCCATTTGAAATATGACAATTGGATGCGCTTCCGGTCAAACCGGAAGTGTCATATATGGTTTGATACTCGTTGAATTTTACATTTATGACATCAAATTGAACTACCGAATTCGAAACATAACTTCAAAATAACAACGAAAATGCAGGGGGTAAATTGTTACAAAATAACAACGAAAATGCAAGGGGGTGAATCGGTTCCGGATAACCCTGTATTATAAATAAGATATTAATCGGTATGTAATGAAGGAAAAAGTACTTTTCCTACAAACGTCAGTAAAAGTATAATTTTAGACGCATGCTGTCAGTGTCTAAAATGCCGTTTTATGACACTGGTGTTAAGAGTAAATCATTTTTAGCACTAGTGCACTAGTGCTAGAAATGATTTATTATTATTAAAATTAATATCCACTGGACGAAGGCCTATGTTCTTCTTATAGTTCATATACAATGTACCACTTACAACACATTAGTTTTTGTGTATATGCACAACTAGTGAAGTTCCGGAATCCTCGATATTATTTAATCTCAAACGCACAGTTCCTCTCGACGAGTGCGTATCACTACGTCGAATTCCCATTACGCCGAATTCCCACTACGTCGAATTCCCATTACGCCGAATTCCCACTACGTCGAAAAGCATCCCCACCACTTACGTCACCAAAACACGATCGTTATCGAAGCTGGATCCCATTCGACGTAATGGGAATTCGACGTAATGGGAATTCGGCGTAATGGGAATTCGACGTAGTGATACGCACTTGCAAAATTTACCGGATATTCTGCAATTTCCTGTTAACCCAATCTGACTTAACCTAACTAACCTAACCTGAAAGAAGGATGAATTTCGCTGTGCTGTTGATATTGAAAGTGCATGGTGTGGCACTACGCCGAATTCCCATTACGCCGAATTCCCATTACGTCGAATTCCCATTACGTCGAATGGGATCCAGCTTCGATAACGATCGTGTTTTGGTGACGTAAGTGGTGGGGATGCTTTTCGACGTAGTGGGAATTCGGCGTAATGGGAATTCGACATAGTGGGAATTCGACGTAATGGGAATTCGACGTAGTGACACGTCCCGCTCTCGACGACAGCCCCAAAAAACACCAAAAATTGCAGCAACTTTCTGCGTTAGATATATTTCATCCGGGGCTTCTGCGAGAAATTTGTCGATTTGTTCCCTTATCAATACGTTTGACTTTTTCGTCGATATCCTTCACCCTTTCGCTTCAAGAAAGAGCTTGTGCTCGTAATATCTGCTTATGTCATGATTATTTATGTTCATCATCAACATAGAAGTAATTGGACCAAAGCGTTGAAGATTTCCATATTTTGGACTTTTCTTCAAAGAAGCACTTTTTCACTGGCCTCCTTGCCACTGACATTTTTCTGATCACACCATCTCAAGAAACGATCGTATGAAAACTCGAACTGTCGCTTTGACTTACTAGGCAATGATTCAAAAGCAGCTTTATTGGCAATTGGCAGCTTCTTAAATTTTCGGCGGTAAAAATTCATTTTCTGGATTCTGGAAGAATAATTCGTGATTTATCGACGTTAATTATCAACAAAGACAAATCAACAAATTTTGTTTTCGATTACTTTGGCAACTTGTTTCATGAATAGATTAGATGAAATTGGATTCACAATTGATAATCTCAGGGCTATTATTTCATCAATTAATTAATGTATAATAGGTATTCGTTAATTTGGACTTTTAATGGTGTTTGTAGAAAAAATAGTGTATTTTGTTTGAACTTCCCTTCTCACAAAGTAAAATATCACTTTGAGTACTTATATCATAAATAACTATTGAATATGACAATACAGTACGTAACGTACGTACGTTTCATGCAGTACGTAAGGTACGTACGTAATTCTTGAATTATTCCCTTCAGAATAAAATTTAAATTAGCCACTCTCGAGAATGTCGAGTTGACGTTTTTTCTTAACAACTTTGAAGCCCTTCTCTTTTCCTAGGTCACTCTCGAATTGTCAGATTAGTGGAATATACACGTTTCAGGATGTAACTAACTCACCCTACTTTGATCTGACGCGCTCGAGAATTTCAGATGATCATTTTTTTTTCACTAATCTGATCCTTTATCCTTGAAGGGCGGCCATATATATATATAGGGCTCATATGTGGTGAAAGTACTCAACCGGGTACAAGGTATCCCCCTGTATATTAACCTGCCGCGTTTTAGTAAAACCCGAAATCCCCGCTTGGGCTCCCCTATTTCTATGTAACCTATGACGTCCTTCGATTCCAGATTGCAATGTTGAGAAAGGAGCTCTGCACAACATCATCTACCCGGAACTCAGAGCGAATTGCAGGTCCAAAGGCTACGAGCTGCATATTGTAGATCTCCATTGGAGAACGTTATTGGAAAAACAGCAAGACCACGAATTTCCTGAGCTGTGTATTGGGGAATTGACGAGTGAGTAACCTGTCATTGATTACTGCGATGAGGATAACTGATGCTGGAAATGGAAATGAAATTATTTCGGAAATTCTTGAGTCCTTTGCCGCATCGTATTTATTCTCAGCTTAAACTCCTCAACGCTGTTGGCTAAATTATTATTTGGATCTAATATTCGAAGTGATATTTGAATTCTTGCCAACTATTATAGCTTCCATCAGAATTTGGCAAATTTATTACGAGTATTCTAACACCGTCATAAATTTGAATCTTGAGAGAAGTCAGGCGCTGAAATATTGATTGTCCGAGATGATTTCGAAGAAATATTTCTATGACTGATATAATTCCTTCTGTATTTTTCCATATATATCCGAGATGTTCATTGTATAACAATACTAAATTTGATCATTCCAGTTCTCAATCGCTCTAGTTCAACCTTTCGACGATCTGAAAATAAAGATTTTTCAAAAGCTATTGCTGAATTAGTCCATTAGTGTTCCTTCTGCCACTGCAGAAGTCATTTTCCCTATATTATATAACCAATGTTCTCCATTACAGGACAAATGGAAGTTGCTTATATCATACCAGTACTCTTTCTGAACAACTCTCTGGGCACTCAACTTCTCCCAATCACGATAGAGAGTACCGATTTCAGAATGGCAATGGAGAGTGCTGAGGATCAGTCTGCACAAGGGTTGTTGTCCAAATGGTGAGTTTTGGATCGAAAAACCTTCGAGGCTGTAACGAACGGTAGGGTTTTGTAGTTGTTGTTTCAATCTCCTTGCTCTTCTAGGTACACACAATAATCCCTCAATATTTTCTCTCTAACACTGTATCTCTATTTAGACCTATCTGTATCAGTTTATGTTTACAGAATAGGCAACTTTACAATTTACAATCCCACCGCTCTGTTACTAGTGTGGTAATTGCTCAAAGGGTATTATTTTGGTATTACTTTAACATTATCGTTTGCCTATCAACACTTCTCAACTAGTTCACACTTTAGCAGAAATAATCCCAACGCTAGATCACCAGATGTGCGAGAGATTGTTACTCTATATGAACTTCCTTATATTTTCCTTCGCTTTACATGAACCTCGTGTCCACAAAAACGAATCAAAACATATAACAATCCCTCCTCACGTCACTTGTTGTAATAATGGCAAAAGGTTATTATTTTCGTTAATGGCAGCAACTGTCACCAGACGTAGATTTCTCCACAACAAATTTTGGATGTTAAGGCAATTTTCGAAAGGAGCATGAACTTTTTGTTTTCTTACTCTGTACTCTGAAATAAGGCGGCTTGTTGGAAATGGAATTCTCTGATGATATTAAGCAGTATATTAGCAAAAAAATAGGAACTGAACAAAAAAATTTATCAGAAAATATTAAAAACAAAAAAAAATGCATGGAAACAATTCAGAAGTCTGAAATCATTCATTGATTTGATCAAATTAATGAACAAAAGTAATATGCAAAAACATTAAATACGACCAGCAAGATCTTCTCGATGAAAAATGAATTATACGAAAAAGCTACACAATCGAACAAATATATATGCTATATTTTATCAGAAAGAGTCAGAAAGGTCCCTAAATATGTAAATAATGTTAACACACAGCAAAATTGACATACCAGTTGGTCCTCTGTCTACCTGGTATGGCGGTTTCTTGGGCGACTCCCATTCCATATTTTTTCTTGGTTTCCAAATACGAATATATTCAAAAAGCCGGACGACACTTATGAACACGAATTTCTAACATTCCCATTTTTCCCAATTGTAATTAAATTCTACCCTCGTGACTTGAGACGCGATCCCATGATTTAGGGAGGGACTATGCCCCCCCCTCCCCCGCGCTCGGCGAGTGATTTCCGCTCGCGGAGATCTCTCGAACTTCCTAGCGCGACCCCCGTCAACTAGCAAGAGCTACTTTTTCGTCCACTCTCAATTCGAGTCAACGCCCGTCATTTTTGAAAAATTTGCAAAAATCGCATTTTTCACAGCATGCAAGCTCGCCCACGCTGGATGAATGGAACCATTCGTCGGACTGATTCTGAAAGAATGTTTGTTTAGTCTAACAAGTTATCTTGTTTCTTCGTCTGGACCTAGCAATAATGTTTATTCATAAATATTTCGTGAAAGAAAATCTCAAATGAAATTCCCATACGTTCGAATGAAACTCGCATACAATGAGTGAAGTCATGTTCTTTCATAATTAAATGCTCCCCTTACAATAATGTTTCCAGGTATATGCTAGATAGTGACGCTCAGCCTCCGTGTTATCGATTGAGGCCAATTTCCTGTCATATTCCTGGCTTCAAGGAAACATCTCTGGAAGATCGGGAAAAGGCTTTCGCAGAATGGGCTACTGAGATTGATAAGATGTTGGCAGTGCTGATAACAGTTTTCTCACAAGAGCTGAGGGATACCTACTTGACCACAGTTGTTGAACAGGTAATTCAAATGACTAAAGTTTAATCGAAAAGAACTGCATTTTGCAAATTTAATGTTCATGAGAACACTGCACACATCCATCGAAGATGCTATCAAAATCACATATACTTCAAGATTTTGAACTGAAATCCAATTATATTCACAGGAAGTCCACAATACGGTTTTCATGAGCCAGGAATTGGCAAAGAGATGCGTATGGCTGAATAGGGTTTACACACCGACTGCAAAAACGCCCGACACCATGACACCAGGAGAAGCTGAGGCTCACAGAAGACTGAACATCTTACAAAAAGACTTGAAGGTAATCGAGATCAGATTCTAATTAAATTCTTAAGGGAAATGGTCAAATTCATAATACTGTGCAGACGTTGAATGTTCTTTCACAGACTGACTCATCATTTACTCATTATATCTACACTCTACACCTTTTCCAATTGTGATTCAGATAATATGAGATGTTAGTCAGAAAATATCAATTATAATTCAGAATAGTCAACTGTAATTTAGAAAATATCAACTGTGATTCAGATCTTTTCAATTGTTATCCAGAATTTGTCAATTATAATTCAGAAAATACTTGATTTCTCGGGAAATTACAATTTTAAGTCAGATTCAATCGAATGTGACACAGAAATATCACTGACATGTTGTGTTAATATAGTTCTTGGCAGGTCTGCAAACTGTTCTACTCATAGAAAAACCTAGCAGGTCGGCATGAATTCCTGTAGGTAGGGTAATTGGTTAAATGAAAGTCGATGGTATCAATAGTTTTTGACAAACAAATCGACCCCAATGATAAAGGTCTCCTTGTACAATATTTGCCCATACGCCGTTTGTCTCCATTGACCATATAATCTGAATTACAATTTATATTTTCTGAATTACGATGGACAAAATCCGAATTACATTTAATATTTTCTGAATTACAGTTGTATATTCTGAATCACAATTGATATTTTCTGAATTACGATCGACAAAATCTGAATAACAATTAATGTTTTCTGAATTACAGTTGACTAATCTGAATTAAAATAGACATTTTCTGAATTAAAGTGGACTAATCTGAATAACAATTGATATTTTCTGAATTAAGATCGATGAAATCTGACTTGAAATTTATATTTTCTGAATTAAGATCGACGAAATCTGAATTACAACCAATATTTTCTGAATTACAGATGACTCATCTGAATTACAATGGACATTTTCTGCATTACAATTGATATTTTCTGATTAACAGTTAAATAATCTGAATCACAATTGATAATGTCTGAATTAAAATCGGAAAACATGTAGATGAACTCCAAATTCATTTTTGCCAATACACTGAAACATCATATATGTGAGTTCCTTTGTCTTTCAGAACCAGTTGACCGAAAAACACATGATAAGGATACCAGTGAAGTACGTCGAAGGCGGACTGAACCAAGACATACCGGAACACGAAGATTACATAGCAACGGTGACGCACCATCTGGAGAAACATCTCAGCGAAATGATCGGCACCATAGTCGAAGAGCACCAGAGCAAATCGATGCTGAAACCTAGTTACGGAATCGAGGCTTCTCTGTTCGAAGAGCTGAATCAGCAGACGAACTTTTGTCAGAAGGCCGCGCAGTGTAACATCAATAGAGAAAAGACGATAGCGGATATCAAGTCGTGAGTATTATAGATCACTTGTATCACTGGAGATAAGTGGCATCTACGCACGTGTGAGCGAGTGCACATAATTGGCCTTTTCCTCGAGTACCGTACTGTATTTTTTCTTCTCCCACCATCCTGATTGAGGATTGTTCATATAGTGTAGATCTAGAAAATGTTATCCGTATTATTGATGTTCAACACGGCATTGATCAATATAAAATATTTATTTCAGAATAATGACTTTGAAATCAGAATGAATCATCCAATCACTAATAGAATTGTTTGATATTCTTTTTCAACATTATCGTTTCTAGTGATCTCAAGCTTGAGAAATTTGAGTAAAAATGATAGAAACAAGCTAAACAGCTGATCATGCCAGGCGTCTGGCGCATTTTTGAGACCACAGAGTAGCTTAGAGAATGTGAAAAAGTCCTATCAGAGTGGTATTGGTTTGCACTTCCATTGTTTATATAATCAACACGATTGAAACCTGTTGCCAGAATGCTTAGCACGCATCCGTGCAAGTTTGCGAATTCAGAGATTGTTTTATATTCCTATATCCTTAAATCGTATCAATTTGATGTCTATGAACTTGGAGTATTAAAATATGGAATTGTAAAAACTCAGTGTTTCTGTTGAGGTTGAAAGATCTCTCAATTCATGTATTTGTTTGAATGGATTCGAATGAATTAATGACAACTTTCCATATTCGACAATAATTTGTAGTAATAGGTTTCTCTAGTTTCAAGAGGCTCACATGATAATAATTATATTGATATAATATATATTCAGATGTTTAATCACCAATGAAAATCTCATGATTACATGAACATATCTCAGAGAAAATTCATATCTAAAGACTCGAACATCTTCAGTACTGTCACAATATTTGACTAGTGAATTCCAAATACTCTGTCTTTGGTTCATATTTGACTGTATTTGATTGTGCGCTACTTCTCCTTCGATTTTCATATTGTGATTTTTTTTCTGTGATGTATTGGGAATTCGTTTTGCAATGCCTTTCATCAATATTTTAACAATTAGGTTATTTGCTGCTGTATGTATTTGTTATCCCCCTTCCACTATTATCTCTTTATTGGTACACCACATATCGAATGATATTGTTATGGTGACCATTTCATTCATTGTAACAACAAAGGACATTAGAAAATCAATTATTTTTCTCCTCAGATATCTGACTGGAGACAGTACATCACCACTCGTTCTGTACGGCCCAAGCGGATGTGGGAAAACAACCTTGCTGGCGAGGATTGCCCAGTGCTGCCAACAGTGGTCACCAGAAGCGTTCTCAATTGTGAGATTCGTGGGAATCAGCGCCCAATCGAGTACTGTCGAACAACTCCTGAGCTCGATCACGAATCAATGTTCCATTCTGAATTACGGACATAAGTGCCATTGTTCTCACGTAAGTGATACTGCATGATATATTTACATATTTTAATTTATATTTTGGTGTATAAATCTTTTTTTCGTAGTTTTGTGGGTTTCTAACCTCCCACAATCTAAAAAACTAAATATCAATTTCGGAATCTATACAAGTGTAGAAGGATAATTATAAAACGGTTCCTTTTGGATAGAACAAATCCAATTAGTCAGCAACTTCTCGTATAACTCAAATTTGCCCATTTTTTACAAACCCAGAAATCTACGAATAAAAAAAATCATCGTACTTATGGAATTACCTAATTAACAAGCTTTGTCATTCCGTTTCAACTTGTTCTTTTCGAGAGGCCTATAATGAAGTTGGGATACTCATGATTCTTTTGTCTTCAAGTTAGGTTTCCTATGAATTGATATACTATACATAGATATTAGATACCTATACGAAATCATCAATGAATCAATCAATTTTTATTGACTCCAAGAAACATGAATGTTTATAAAGAAGGGATCTCAAAAACAAATCCAATACCAAACAGCCATAGGCGTCGTCATAAGATAATAAGTATATTTTTTGATCGAAAGCCTTCGACACCATATCAGCAGATTTTTTACTACCAAACTGAGCCTGTTGGGTTTTCCGAATACTTATTATGGGCATTATGGCTGAAATCTTATATGAATGGACGCAGTTTTATCTGATGTCGGAAAACGTGACATTAGTTTGGGAGTTCCTCAGGTTTCCGTTTCAGGGCCCCTGTTGTTTATTTTGTTCATAAATAATCTATCGGAACAAAATGGTTAAGGCTTTCGCAGCCGAGGTTTTTTTTGGAATTCCAAAAAACGATGGACTTCAAACTCGAACTGAAGTAGTGATACTGATCTATCGGAACATCTGAACGATTGTCATTTGATAATGTTTGCTTATGATACCAATATTACACCCTCCAAACTCACACTAGATAACTTACTAACCAAAGTCACAATGGTCATCGACAGTTTTACATCCTGGTGTGAACGGAATAGGTTCTCAACAATTCCAAGTCAGTAATAATGAAATTTCACAATAAAAATGGTAATATGGTGGATGAGATAGTAAACACTGACTTCAGTAGTGTGAATGAGGTTGAATATACGTCGGATAAATCTGTTAATTAAGATAAGCACTCCGATAGTGTCTGCATCAAAATGAGCAATGCTTTTTTCGCGTTAAAGCGAATGAAGAACTGTATTGGCCAACAGAGCCTCAACATCTATATCACTAGCCTCTCTCCTCCTCGGGTCGTGAAATACCAAGGGATTTGCAAACCTACATTTATAAATGTGAATCTACTGTCTGCACCATGTGTGAACTTTGTTAGAAATATTTTTTTAACATTTATGACTAATTCGTCCTATCACAGTTATTGCACACGAAACTTTAATTTATTAAGAATACCAGTCCACAGGAGGGACGAATTTTATGAAAATTCTTAAATATTTTTCATTGATGAATGTTATCATAGCCCGCAGGAGTTTTCATAGGACACACTGAACTCCCTCTTCATTTGATGTTCCAAATATGCATATACTTGTATTTTTATTGTAACTCTTTTTTTTTATTTGTAATTTTATTTTTGTGACCTACCATATGTACGCCTTGTACCTAATGGGCCAGAAGAATTATTATTATTATCAACATTTCCTAATTTCAGAACATAGAAACCTACCAGAAAGTCCTCCCGAACCTCCTCACGGCCAGCTGTTTACAAAGGCCCCTGATAATCCTGCTGGACGGTCTCGACCAGGTGAGAGAGTACAGTTCCAAAAACATAGACTGGCTGCCGACGGTGTTACCGGACAACATCAAACTCATCATATCTGTGTCGGAACCCAGCGAAATGCATTCGAAAATCAGCGAGAAATTGAACGAAAACAACTTCATCAAGATGCCGATGTTGGGCCAAGAAGAGGCGAAGGGCATCCTCATGTCGAGTGTCATGCAGTACAATCACAGCGTCAATTCTAAAATACAAGACTGCGTTTTGAAATCCGTACAGGAGTGTACCATTCCGCTGTATACGAAGGTGAGTAATGGTGGATTCGTGCAACAATCGTAGCTCGGAAATCGGAACTCGCAACAAAATATAAACCATTCATGCAGCAATCTCAAGAGCTGTTGAATCGTAAGAGTGGAAATTTGTTCAATATCTTACGAATTCCGACTTAATATACCTGCATGAACGTTTTCATTGAAAGATATCGACTCAACTTCTTCCTTACGACTTGCGAATTCCGAGTTACGATTGCTGCATGAATCCACCATAACAATGCGCAAGTTAGACTACATTCTTTGAATAGTAGGAGAGCCCACGATGCTAAATCGGGATTCACTCGACCCATTGGGTTGCGAAGCTTAAATGATAAAAAGAAAAAAATGTTATATAATGTTTACCTTTTCATCGGTGGGGGGAGCGGCTATAGACTTTCAAAAATGTAAAAAAAACTGTTGCATGGACAACTCGAGCGCGTCAGATACAGATATCATCTCTGTCCTACATAGTTTAAAAATTGTACGTATGTTAATCTGATTTTTTCCATGGTGGGGGTGGGCGTACGTAGGGGTTGAAAATGAAAAAAAAAAACTCGAGCGCGTCAGATTTTCTGAGGGGATGTTAATTGAACCTAAAAAGCTCTTATATAATAATCTGATGGTTTGGATGTGACGCAGACTCGCGGCCGTTATTGGAATGTGAAAAAACAATTTGTCATTTTGAAATACACAAGCGCGTCAGATTATGATATAATATATGGTTCATCTTTACCCCCTATCCGACGATTATGTGGAGGGATTCGCCTATTCTGCCAATTTGAAAAAAAAATTCAATCATTGAGCTTAAGTAATTGAAAATCTCAGGAAAAAACATGCAAATAAAGAACTGTATGTTTTTTTAGTAGAATACTTGTATTTATAAAAAAATAATTGTAAGCAATTGAATTTTTGAAATTTTATAACGTTGGATATTCGTTGTAAACAATATCACGCTACCAACGAGTCTGTGTGATCAACTGTCATGGCATCATGGCAACAGAAACCAGACTGGGAACAGAGTGAGAGAGCAATAGATAGAGAAAGAGTGAGAGAAAAATAGAAAAGTGTAGCTGCACGCATTAAACTTTATCGATGAATTTTTATTATTTCGGCTTGTGGAAATCGTCAGATTATATATTTTTTGCAATTCTTGAATTATTTCCTTCAAAATAAAAATACAATTAGCCACGCTCGAGAATGTCGATATGACGTTTTTTTTACAACTTTGTAGCCTCTCCCCTTCTTTAGGTCACTCTCGAATTGTCAGATTAGTGGAATATACACGTTTCAGGATGTAACTAACTCCCCCACCTTAACCTGACACGCTCGAGAATTTCAGATGATCTATTTTTTTTACTAATCTGATACTTTGTCCTTGAAGGGCGGCCATACATATAGGGCTCAAATATGGTGAAAGTACTCAACCGGGTACAAGGTATCCCCCTATTAGAAATATCGTATTTTAGAGAAAAATTAAGCTGTCTCACTTATGATACATGCTGCAATGTATCATTGATAATTATTATTCTAATTGCGCATTTCATGGTGTTGGTTGGAACTTCCGAGAAAGTTGAAATGGACTTCTGGGTCAAAAATAAAATTGGAGGTTTGATTGATCAAAGAGAATAATGTTGTGACGAAAAATTGAGATACCGAATATAAAATATTAGTCAAGGAAATCTAAAAGAAGAAATTATTGAAATGATATTGTGACAAGAAAATTGAGATATCGAATATGAAATATTAGTCAAAAATATATATCTCAATGTTCTTGTCACAATATTATTTCATTTATTTCTTCAGTTACATTTTTCTGACAAATATTTCATATTCGATATCTCAATTTCAATCAAACCTTCAACTTTATTTTCGACCAAGAAATCCACTTCAACCTTCTTGTTTGGATTTGATTACCTTATATTTTTTAACCTTTCGTTCCTAGCAACAGGTTTCAATAGAGTTGATCATTTAGACAATGGAAGCCCGAACCATTACCATTCAGCAAGGGACATCGTCAATTTGTCAATCGCATACAAGCATGCGCATTTCATCTAGGAAACAACAGAAGAAAAGTTCGAATCTGGTGTAGATGTTATAACGTCATTTGGGGTTTAGACCATCAACACGAAATTCAGATTTTTTACTTCGTAGGAAGTAGATAGTTTGAAATATTTTGTGTTCGCAAGTCCTGCCGAATTCCATTGATGAGGCCTAGGGCGTCTCTAAACAGCTTTATTGTTCGTAATACATCTTCCCATTGTTTCTAATTGTCACCGAAATGTGGTTTTTCGATATTTTCTCCAAAAAAGGTTCGATATAGGTAATTGAAGGCTAAGAAAGTGAAAAAATGTCACTGGACGCCTCACAGGCCCTAGTTCCAGTTAGGTTCAACAAAGGCTCGGAACCTTCAGTTCGAATCCCACTCCTCTCAGCCTTAAGGGGCTGGGAGGGAGCTGGCGTCCAAGCAAGGTTTTTGATATCTTGTAGATCAAGGAATACCATCTCATAATAATGGTTTGATGAATATAACATTATTTTCTTGAGTTTTCTGTCATCTCAAAGATTATATCCAAGACAATAACTATCGACCTGCAACAAACGTTTTGTCTATATGGCAGCTTTCATTGAGGTTCGGATAAATACTCGTGGCCCGTAAGAATTAAACCTTATAGTCTATGCACTAGCTAAGTGGGAATTAACTGTTACAACGAAAAGGGGAAACAACGTCAGATCAGTTGAAAAATGAATTTTGAATTCCTAATTCAGGACTCGGAGATCCGACATGTCCTAAACTTGCCTAGTTCGCTAACAAAACGTACACTAAAGCTGCTGGATTTCATTCAGGAATGATCACTTCGTCTTGTTGATGATACTTCACCCGGTTCCTACTCCTTAACATTACACAAAGAGTTATCGAATAATAAAGGAAGTTTCTCATCATTATTTTTGATGATTTGGACGATGAAGTACAACATATTATATTTGAACATATTATATTCAATATCTTTGTTAATTTTATCGACAGGTTTTGGCCTGGCAAACGTCATGGTGGGTGGACAAAGAACACGAAATAGTACCGAAGGGCAATGTGAACGATCAACTGAATCTGATGTTGGAGGAACTGGAAGCCATTCTGGGAGTCACTCAGGTTCAACACGCCCTAGCACTCTTGACCAGCACGAAGCATGGGATAACGGACTCAGAGATGATCGATCTACTAGCGTTCGACGGAAATTTTCATAGCAATACTACTTATGGTGAGATTTATAGCGTTGTTTATAGAAGTATAGTTAGTCAACCATATGAAAAAATAATTTGAAGGAATGGACACTTCGAGTAGATGGCACTGGTGATTTCCTTTCCAAGTCTTGTCTTTTCTTTCTTTTTTCTCACGGACGTCGTAGCCTGAATCATACATTTTCTTGATTACTTATACATAATACCAGAAGATGACAACCAATTCGGAAACAGAAGTGGAATTTTTTGTCAATGCCTCAGATCATGTTTTAAAGATTATTTTTATGCTTATAAACATTCATTTCGTTCATAAACTTATATCAGCGACTTTGTTTTGAAGCTTTATTATTTTTCTTTTACAACATTTCAGTCAAACTGAGAGACGGAACTCTGCATCTATTTCTTCCTGCAGAGTAGGAGACATTGTCAAGTTAACAGAAATATCGGTATTATGCTGTAGATGGCTTAACAAAAATGCTTCAAATCCTTTTCACTCAGTCATTGACTAACTATATGTATATAAACTTTGGTCAACTATGCGAGCCACACCATAGATTTTCTCCAAATCAAGGATCATACCAGCTATTATGATCTGAAAGTTCAAGGGTTTCCATCGCCAGTCGGAAGAGGGTTCCATTTCAGAACCAAAAATTGAAAGTGGATTTATGTATCATTGATTTTCTCTTCAACTGTCACTTACACTTTTACTGTAGAAGATGAACCACTTATTTCAATTAAACCATATGCATCAACAAGTTTCACTTTAGAAAATTCAACTCTCAGAAGTGAAAGTTCAATTTCCTTCTGCACGTGTGCAAATTACATAACGAATGAGAGTAAAACCAGTACTCTTAGACCAACAAATGAAAGAAGTTGATTTAAAAACATCCCCCATTCATCCGATCAAATTAATGAATCATGGGCAGTTAAAATGATTAAATTTTTCGTTTGACAAATACAAGATTAATTTCTTGATTTTTTCAATCAAATTCTCTGAGCTCTCCGTAGGCGAGCGGTCTAAGGCGCTGAGAACAAAATTAGCTAGTTCACCTAGTTGGAAGAGACGTGGGTTCGATTCCGCCCTCCAGTAATCTTTTTTCTTTTAATTTTTGATCTTCTCTTCATTTCTCATCGTTTCATTTCTCGAAGTAATACTATTAATTACAATTCTGTAGATTTTTTCAAAGAAATGCGTTTAATTAGTATTATTGTGTGCAATACAAATATAATATTTTTGTAGTTCTTCACTATTTATCGGGTGTAGATAAAATATCGTATGCAACTCTCATGTAATTGTTATTACATGATCGTTGCATAATATACTATTATTTAACAGAATATGGTAGATATACCTACATAAGAATTTTTTCGAAATTGCGTCATTTTACTTGTAAAACTGTATTTTTACTACCTTTAGTTAACTGAAATTACCAAAAGGCGATAGACTGGGCTGGTACCCAATTTTTCCAATGAAATATGGTAGAGAAACCTGAATAGAAATTTCTTCAAACTGCGTCACGTTACTTGTAAAAATATATTTTCACCAACTTGAGTTAACCAAAATTATCAAAGAGCGATGGACTGGGCTGGTACCCATCTGAGTTTCAGCATTTGGTGTAACTCAAGTTGGTAATTTTTCATTTATTCAACGAAATATGGTGGATATACCTATATGATTTTTTTAAACTAGCAATTATCAAGCGTTCTGGTAGAACAGGTTAAACAAAAATGACAAATCAACATAGTCAAAAAAGCAATACCCTGACCAACTTGACAATCAGAGAAATTAATTTAAAATGTCAGGTTGGATTAATATTTTTGTTTTCCAAATTATGGTGTGAAATTTTCGGTTATAATTGCACGAGTGCATAAAAATTACCGATAATTTTGCAAGAAAGCGTGATATCTGAAAGTTGCAAGTTTATTTACATATTTTGGCGAAAGTGCCCGAGTCCGAAGGACGAGGGCTCTTTTACAAAATATGAAAATAACCGTATGCAATTTGTATAAGATATCACGCTTGAATGCAAAATTATGTGGTCATTTTTATGCACGAATATAATTCATTGGAATATTTCACGAATAAAGAAATTCTCAGGGTAATGTTATTTTTTGTTCATTTATACTTTCCTCTATAGATTGTATGGAGCACTCACCAAAACGCGAAATGTTTTTCTATTTTTGAAGTCTATCTGACATTTATTTGTGTTGTTTACTGACGTCTAGCGATACGGTTTCAAATGTGTTGTTATGGTGACTTGATACAATGCAATTACCGCTGTAATTTTTCGATAATTGCATTGCTCTCATGGGACATTTTATATATGAGGGAAATATTCTTATAGAATACCAGGCAAGCTCTTTCGGGCACGAATATTTTTTTTTTAATTTGAATTTCCAAATATTCGTGCTCTCTAGAGAATTTATCAGGAATAATTTAAGCTCGTGTGTTATTATAAGTGAACATTACTGTTGCATGAATCCACCTCAGCCAATCTCTGGATTTTTGCCGTCTTAATTATCAGACTCCGATATCTTTTTGCACAGTGGCGGATCCACGGGGGGGGGTTTCGGGTCCGGACCCCCCCCCATTGGTAAAATCGGAGATTATTTTTTTCAATTTTTATCGGCTCCCAATTTCCAAATTTTGTTAGGGAACGAAAAAATGTCACATGAGCAAGACAAAAAATAAAATAGAATACATTTTTTTGCTTTAAAATTGAAGAACTTCAATAATTATTATTACATTCCATTGAAAACTAGAGAGGCTACATTTAATCATTAGTAAATTTTCATTTTTCAACAACCAATTTCATCAATTTGTTCAATTCAATAATCCTTCAATTCTAAAAAAATTATTCTCAAGAATTAAAAATAGTACAAACAAGATCTGGATTGAATGTTACACAAACAAACAAACAAATTTCGCTTGAAATTTTTGGACTCACCGAATGTTCTTTCCTTTTTTTTATGGTTCAGTCGGTTCAGACGCTGGATCAAGCCGAGTTCTGACAGTGCTGCCACTGGATCCTTTTTGGCGCAGTATTTGAAAAATTAGACTCGTTACATTTGTGATGAGTATTGTGTATGCCGGTAACGATTTGAATATACTATGTATGAGTAGAATATGCTATTGATTAGGTTAAATCAACTCGATTCGATTAGAAAAAAGTTAAGTTTCGAACCTACTTTACCTCCTGGCTACACCTTCAAATTTTGCTCATGTCAATCTCTTTCACCTTTTTTTTGGATCTTGACTAGTTGTTGCTATACGGTAGATCATAATTTTCTGTATATATATATATATATATATATATATAGATGAAAATTTTGAGTTATAGACCCCCCCTCGACCTGATCCTGGATCCGCCACTGTTTTTGCAACAGCTCGGCTTACTACTGCTTTTCTTACAGTATCATGGGCTCCAGCGTGCTTGACTTGGTCGAGACTCAACAAACATTTGGCACCGTTCGTTCAGTGGACTTTGACAGGTGGCGTATTGGGCATTCAATGGAAGGACAACATGTTGAGACAAGCGGTGTCCGTCCGGTATAAGGCTCACAGGAAATGGGCCAATCAAATGCTATTCGATTATTATAATGTGAGTACTTACAGTGCTCCCTTACAGCTGGGTTTATCAATCAATTCATGAATCAATCAAATCCCCTTTCAGAGCAGGCGAGTAGGCCAATAATGAAATTAATATTTCGCGTAATGAAAAAGGTGAAAAAAAATTGGTAAACGATTATGATTTTTACTGCTTATCGTTTTTTGTTGTTTCATCCCAAGAAGCTAATGCTTATACAGGTATATACTTATAGGAGAATATTAACAAAATAATATACAAAACTCAGAAGAAACAAATAGTTAAAACATAACCTCAAAATGACGAAAAAAGAATTTCATATACAGCTTATCCAATCCATCTTGGCACAGAACTAATAACGTATATGCCCTGCAATCTCTTTGAAGTATACTAAAATAAAAAAACACCTATTATATGTGTTCACTGTGTTGGACTCTATTCCTAGAAGGTGTTTTTTGTTTCCTCATGGCCTACACTACCAGTGTGCAACTGGAAAAGTATATAAGTTTGTGCCAAGATGGATTGGATAAGCTGTACTTTTATTATCACTGTCTCAGGAAATATTATTTTGATTTCGATTCGAACATATTTATATTTTTCAACTCTTTCAAGTTTTTTGGCAAGGCATTATAAGTAAGAACTCTTGAGTAAGATGCCTAGGAAACCCTGGTGTATCTACTTATACCTGAATAATTTTGGGATAAACTTGGCGAAAACCGATTGCTTGATTTCTGAGATCGCAAAAGCTTCAGATCGCTATTGTAGATGGCGATCAGTCATATACCATATAAAGCTTAATTTTCAGTAAAGAGAAATGTGCAACCGAATATTCTACTTACCACTGTTTATTATTTGCCTACTGAGATTTTGACAGCCCTGACAGACAATCAAATGCGTTTCAGAAAACGTGCAGGTAACGTGGAAACCAACCTGTCAATATTGTCACTGTCACCTGCTACCTCTACAAGTTTTTACCGGTTTTAGTGTGTTTATATCAGTTCGTATGACTAGACTTTGATTCCGAGAAAATTAACTTTGCCCATTCACCTGAGAGTGTACGACAAAGTTCATGCTAGTGTATTGAAAGTGATAGGCTGTCTTGGAATTGGGGATACACACATCAGTTATGCAACGGTTCAAAATACGTATCACATCCATATTTTCTTTATTCAAACAAAACTTTGTTTTCACTATCTCATTGATAAGAGCTACAGATGTTTCCTCCTCGATATAAGACTTTCGCTCAAGCTGAAACGAATAAAATTATCTACAACGCTACATTCATGTTATTTATTTTGGGGCGATTTGTTATGTACTTACTTTGGGTACTGAATAAAGAAGGATATTTGGATCCCCAGATTTTGACTGACCACACAAAATACGAAATCTTCTACACATCGTGAAAAAGTACTTGTAATAACTTCAAAACCTATTCTACTTATATAGACTTTCAAACACTGTTGAATGCGAAGAAATAATTTCAGAGTTTTCATGATTTTTATTAATCAACAAGTTTTTATTAATCAAAAACGTATAGTGAGAAGTATATTTGGCCTGCGACCAACAGACTCTTGTCGACCGTATTTCAAAACATACCATATTCCAACTCTATACGATATATATATTTGTCTGCAGCTTGCTTTGTTCACGATAACATTGAGAGATTCGAGACTTGGGGTGATATAAATAATTATAATACAAGAAACGCTAAAAAGCTTTATATACCTTCCGCTTCACTTGCGATGATCAGAAAAGGCCCAATTTTAACTTCTCTCAAAATATATAACCACTTACCTGTCCAACTCGAAGAATTGGGAAAACAAGTATTTCGGAAACAATTTAAGAAGTTTTTTCGGGGAAAGAGCTATTACTCCCTCGCTGAATACTTTGCTGACTTATTTTAATTACTTTGCTGACTTATTTTAATTGACTTGCCCTCTTTTTTTATCTACAATTTTAAAACTTTTTTAACTATGTACTAAGTTTTATGATCATGTCATATCGGTGTTTTTTTTCTTATTGTCCTTGAGCAAGCCATGTAATTTTAGTATTTTATGAAATTTGACCATGGTCATGTACTCTGACAATTTCGATACTTGTTATCACAAGTCTGATGAAATAAATATATTTGTATTTGTATTTGTATTGACAACAATAAACCTCAAAGTTACGTCAATCCGACAAAACCGAGATTTGACAGATTTTCGAAAATGCTCACATATAACGCCCCCTATACAAAAATTAGAAAGCTTTTGTAATCGTCGATTGTTTTTCGCCAAAAAATTCTAAACAATATCGAATCACTAGATACACCAGGGTTTCCTAGACATCTTACTCTTGAGTAAAGCAAAGATGGTCTGCCGAAATTGCTTTTGATTTTCATCAAATCGAAATTATTCAACTGTCTTAGTTATAGACCAGGAGGTGACGTCCTCTCATTTTACACTGCATGCCTTTTTAAGGAAATACCCTTTTTTTGGGTAATTTTTGTGTTTTTGATATGTATGCCGTTGTGGATTTCATAAATATATATCATTTCAAGTTATTGACGTAAATGACATGCATGTAGCTACAGCCCAACATTAAAAAATTGTGGAAAGATTGAATGAACATAATTTTTTAAATTCAAGCAAACATTTGAAAAATTCCGTGACTCTTTCTGGAACGCTGCTTATTAGTGAATATCATTTTAGTCTAAAATAATAAATGAAAAACACGAAAATTCCCCACCAAAAGAAAAGCTTTTTTCCTTCCAGGAAACTGTCTATTTTTCATATTTTAGGGTTTATTATCAAGCCTTGAAAAGACAAACAGTGTAAAATGGGAGAATGTCACCTGTCATTATCTTCTAGTCTATTATAAATACTAGAATTTGGAATGCATTTTAGGGCCGAATGTTTACTGTTGGATGATGTTGAATGAATGAGTATACAGGTCTTCAACTTATATGACTTTTCTAAATGCAGTAAATGTTTTGCATATACAAATCCAAAGTGGGTTCATGATGATGTAATTTGTAAATACACTTTTTTGCTTTGTTCTGTAGTGTTTTTAAAGGTCGCAATAAAGAACTAGATTATGTTCCCCAAACCCTTATCAAATACAGTAATTATATATATATATATATATATATATATATATATATATATATATATATATAAATATATAAAACTAAAATAGATTATTTTCAAGTATTTTCGTGGAACATAATGTCTCATTTTATATAGAATACCGATTACTGGAGAAATATTTTTTCTCAGTATTTGTGTATAAACTGTCGGAAAAATTGATATTAATATGTATTAAGGAAACTGCAATCTTCAAAGTTCTGTATGAGTTTATTCATCCTCTTCCTTGTTAGGAATTACTCGTTAAAAAGTAAGACCTCGTCAAGAGTAGGCTACCAAAACGACAGATATCAAGTTCTGTGGAATAATTTTTTCAACTGTTTTTCGGAAACTGAGTAACCATCATATATTTTTCCTCTTTCAGGGTCGGTGGTGGAATAACAAGCCTACCAACGTTCAAGCGAGACTGGTGAAACAAGAAAACGTCCTTGGAAAATGGTATGCTTTTCGTGTGGTTGCGTTCCTTTTCGATTTTTTTCATCCGATTTTTCATGATCACGATTATATTTTTTTGTATATATTTTCGTTTGCCTTCCTGCATGTAGATAGTTTGTTAATAAAGCTTCAAACAATCACGTCTTATTTTATTTTTTGTTTTGAGAATGCGTTTCAAAA
The DNA here is from genome assembly GCA_032362365.1 of Zygogramma bicolorata. Lineage (NCBI taxonomy): Eukaryota > Metazoa > Arthropoda > Insecta > Coleoptera > Chrysomelidae > Zygogramma > Zygogramma bicolorata. The sequence goes on from JAVJAQ010001353.1 coordinate 1,178,591, forward strand.
TGCACACGGTGAATTAACTATATAAAAATTTGAAACGACAGCGTTTGGAAATCAAGGGGATCTTTGAAAAAGGACAGAAATTTTCTCACTTGAATACTGTATACGTATTCTGATATATAGGTTCGTTCTTGGTAGTTTGTTTAACGAAAAAATTCAATTTCATTGGCCAACTGTTGGTTTAATGAAGGTCTTTTTCGGGTGGAAGTATATCAGAAGTTAATTTTGAAACTCGTGAAACTCATTGATGAAAATTGGTATCTTATCCAGTTTTCTGGTGAACTCGGCTGAATTATTCACCAATACATAAATCATTGCTGACAAAAAATTATGAGTGGCAGATCACATCAACTGTGAGAAAATAATATTTTTCTACGATTATTGAAAAACGTATACATTATTACTATTTCTCAAACAGTAAATATGACACTTTACCCACGTCCATTACCCAGGGCCAGCATAAGGTGTTTTCAACAACCTATCTACAAAAATATGATTCTTCTGCCAAGGTCAATATTTTTTTAGTCATATATGAGTAAAAAAATATTATTCCACACTTGACATTTAAAAAAATTGCATTCGTCACCCTGGAATATAAATAGTCAACCACAAGATTCATGGGAATGTGGCCCTTTCCCTCTAAAATTCTAGTCAGAAATGTCAATCTTTTCGATTGATTTGCGCAAAAGGTTTTTTTGGGGTATTCTGGCTTTGGTATTGAATTTGAAATCTGAAAAATTATTCCAGGCATTCTCGACTGATTCTTAGCGATTTGAGAAGCATTATTTCAACTGAAATTTCCTAGAGATGAGGATCTGTTCTCAACCTAAATATCTCATAGAGAAGAAATCATTTCCGTTCATCATTTCTTATCATTCAGATCAGCACAGCAAGCATAGACTCATCAAAGAATATTTGAAAGTTCTCCCTATCGGAAGAAAAATCGTATACTATATCATTTTCTAAGTATTTGGTGGCTTAAGAAGAAGCAATGATGGTTTCTGTGCATGTGCCAAGAATAATAAATGAAAGGTTGGTGTAATCACTTGCAATGGGGTTTTCATTTGCGCCCCCTAGAGGCAAAGAAGTAACACAGATTTCATTATTTTTTCTACAGAAACTCACTACTGAATTCAAAATTCATCAAAACATTAATTTCTTTTGGGTTTAGCCCCCCCCCAGACCAAATGTTACATCCCTCAAATTTTCACGCATCCCAAAATTCATCATAAAATTTTGTATCAAGCAGTTCCACTTTTGAACAGCCCTGGCCTTTTTTCGTGGTTAAAACCCGATGTATGAGTATCACTCACAAAATGATTTGCTTTTATCTAATTGGGGCTTGTCAACATCAATAGAATATATTTTGTGTTCATGCAGCATAAGAACAGTATTCTAGGACAGATCGGTTAGGTGTCTTATAAATCATTTAGAGCTGGAGGGATGTAAAGTATTGCTGAATATGAAATAAACACCTACTTTTTGAGAAATAATGAGACTACAAAAAAGAAGGATTATTCAGTATTGTATCTATTGCAAAAAAGATACGATTGCCTTTCACCAGCATGCTGAATTTTACCAAAGTATGAAGGCTACATTTTAAAATTCCTTTTCAGGTATTCTGTGGCAAGGAAATACTTTTACCAAATCGTTATATACGAATGAAATCGTTATAGAATGTAACTTTGCGAAACACCAACATTCACTCAGATATAAAAATTGTTAAAGCTGAAACTGATGATGTAAGTCGTTTGGTGGTAGTTTACAAGGAGTCCTTGATTCTAAACGCTATCAAATCATGTTTAATAGCAAGGAGTTTACCAATATTTTTCGAGGAATAACTATCATATATGAAGAATTAGACAAACTTGATTCTATGGAGAAACAATACGGTTGATCCTCAATAATCCCTCAAAATCTGGAAACCGCTTGAATTCTCGCTGTTTTTTAACTGGAAGAAGCAACCACTAATTTCAAGATGTAGGATGACTCTTGGTTCTTGAACACACGTGTTGTGAATGAACGTTGGAAATACATCCAAGCCACTGAATTCATTATAATCATACTTGAAACTTCCGAGTAGAGTACTATTTTGGAGCTCTTTTGCAGAGTTTTCGGTAATAGTCCAGCAGCCACCGCCTGATTTTTCGAGTGATTAATAACAGGCTGAATCTCCGTGAGTAGGTTCGGTTCGACGAGACGCCCAAGTTTTCCCTCTGTGAAAATTCTCGTTAGAGGTAGCTACCGTGTTACCGTGGTATCGACAACTTCCAAGCGTAGGACTAGGAAAACGTGCCACTAAATTTGTAGGACTATGTGGCCATTTCATTATACAAGTATTTACTAAGCTGCATAAAAAAAACAGCTGGTTGTTGATAATTTTTATGACCTCGTTTTTCGATATATTCGGAGTGGAGGACGCTCCAGTCAAACCATCCATTTTGTAGGACAATTGTTTTTCCGAGTGTATTATTCAATTATCTCAATATGTGAATAAAATAATCACTATCAGTCCGACAATTTCGATACCCCGCCGAATCGACATGTTTCACACCTGCGCACTACGTTAGCTACCTCTAACGAGAATTTTCACAGAGGAAAAACTTGGGTGTCTCGTCAAACCGAACCTACTCACGGAGATTCAGCTTGTTATTAATCACTCGAAAAATCAGGCGGTGGCTGCTGGACTATAAGCACGTTGAGTAAATTGAAGATTCAAAGGTAAAATAAACCACGATGAACAATGCAACATACTCTAGTCTTGTTCTAGATGTAAGGTTTTGTCAGCAACTTAACATCAGAAAGGAAGCTCTTGAGCAGTTCATACTGACCCAATTTCCATTATGAATTCACCCGATTTATATGAGTAACTATCGGTAAACCGTCGTTGAAAATCCTTCAAACAGACTGTTATTTTTCCTTTGTTTGAGAGAAAGAGAGCAAAAAAACTTCTGACAGGGCAATTTTAGATCAGAATCTTTGGACGACTGTTTCACTAACAGTAGTCTTTGCTTTCTCATCAACAAAGACTTCGGTTTCTTCTTGGTAATTAGGAGTTTCGTCTACGTTGGTAAGAGAAATTAAGTTAGGTTCGATGGAAGTCAAAATCATCAGAACTTATGAAGAATCCAACAAGTCGAGGTCTCATTTTGGGTTAGCTTTTTCTGACACTCAACCATGTTCTATTCATCTCCAGCTTTCAGGATCCTTGTAGTCGTCCAATAATTGTATCAGAACGATCGAAAACAGGAACAAGAGAATTTCTGCAGTTCTCATTGAACTTACTTCCTTGTGTCTTCGATCAAATACCCCAGCCCACTTGATGCAATTGTAAGGGCCAATTGCACCGCTTGGCTTTAATTGTGGTTTTTATTAACTAGGTTTTGTTGCTTTGGATTTGCCAATCAGATTCCTTGTTCCTTAGTGATCGAACCCAGCTCAGTTTGAACCTTCATTGAATAGAGCGGGACCGTGTTTCTCAGTTGTTTGCTTTAATGTTTACAAAAAAGATTAACAGTCACTTCTTGCTACAAAAGCAATAATGACCGAAACTTTTCCAGCTACAACAGGAGAAAACTGGACGAGCTCCCCTACCACCACTTCCAGCTGCACTCCAACTTGGACGCCTCGACGTATCTCTCAGACATCTCCTGGATCTACGACAAAGTCTGCGGCTCGAACTGCTACCAGATCCTGGAGGACATCGAACTGCAGGGCGGCGCCAAGACGCGCTTCACTCAAATCCTGAAAGACTTCATCGAAACGCACGCCAGCGTCCTGAACTACGATGGCAGGCAGTTCTACTCGCACCTGCACGAGTACCTCAGCGACAAGGTGTCCAGAAACGAGCTCGGTGTCGAGAACAACGACTCACAGGTGGCGCGCATGTACGACGTGTCGAGGGATCCGCCGGTGTTGTCGTTGATACCGATCAAGAGAGCGGTTGCGGAAAGTCGCGATCGGTTTTCGAAGGCGGAGCGCGAGGACAAACAGTTCGATGTGGTGGTTAGACTGCCGAAAACGGATCAGTTTATCGTTACCGTTTCTACGGCGAATAATGAACTTTGTGTTTGGGATGTCATCAAGTGAGTATAGGAACGGGACGGTGCCTCAAAGTTCCTGTTATGAATCAATCGATCGATTTTTTCATTACTTTAGATTCTCTTACCAGGACACAAGTTCAGAGAAGAAATCTAACGAATTGAGTTGAACGAAGGGGAAAATTTATTTGAGTCCTAATACGACAAGAGAGCTAGCCCTCGAGCAAGAACCTGGTGCTCAAAATGATTCGATATTGCTCGGTCTTACTCACTCGACGCTGTAATTCTACCAGTGCCAGGTTTTGCATAAGTCAGAAGATGGTACTCGAGTCAAATATCGAATCAATCTTTGAACAGAAAATAAAACAGTCTACCAGTGTCATCAGTTACGCCTGTAATTCAACTGTTTTAGGTTCAAATTATTACAAATTTGACCCCTGTCATAAAGGAGAGATATCTACAATTCTACAAATTATATTTTCTTTCAGTTTTTTTGGGTTCTTAACCTATCACAATCTGAAAAAATAAAAATTCATATTGGAATATATACAAATGTAGAAGGACAGATTTTCAATCTACCCCGATAAGTTGCTGCGATCATTCAAAAACAGTTCCTTGGATCACGTTCAATTAGTCAGCAAATTTTTGTATATCTGAAATTCGACTATAAAAAGATACAAGAACTAATATTAATGAAAATACTCATCGCTGACTTTTCGGAAACCAAATACGCATCCGTTTTCAAAACTGTCACAAATATTATGTTCTATAGTGTAGCCGCTGAAAAGATAGAATGATCACGTTATTGAATTAACGTAACACCTGTAAATACAAAGCACAAATGATTACAGTACAGTGTGAACAGTTCTTCATTTATTTCAGTTTAGAGGCGTGGCATCGTACGCCGCGCAGGCTATATGTAGATGCAGGCATTCTCTGTTCAGGCGTCCGTGAATTCTATCTTTTGAACGGCCCGACTATAATGTCGTTTTTCGGTTCGATTCTTGTAAATGTTAGAATAGCTATTTATATAACTAGTTGCAAAATGAACGTGTTTTTTGCACTAGAGGGGAAGTGTGGATTATGAGCGTAGTGAGTGATCCAACACATCGTGTGCAAAAAACACGGTGTTTTGCATCGTGTTAATATACAAAATTTTTTGTAATGCAGTTTCATGTTCAGTTTATTTTACTTGGTTATTATTTAACGTCGGACTATTTATGCTAGATAGTATCAAAGCCATCCTTGTTTGTTTCTATGGAGATAACCATTACAACAAAGCTCAAATGTCAAAACATATTTGTCACAATAATCGCCTTTATTAATTTGTTAGTTGTGTTGTTGAAAATGAGCGAATCTGAGTCTGATTCCTTACCTTCAGACGTTGAAGAAGCTGCAAAAGCCGTTGTAGCAAATTTGCTGCCAAGTAAATCAAAAGCAGCGTATGAAACAGCTTATTCTAATTTCCAAAAGTGGTGCGGAGTGAAGAAGATAAATACTGAAAAAACGATATCAGAAAAGGTTCTTCTTGCTTATTTTCCATACAAATCAAAAGTATTCAAACCGTCGACGATGTGGAGTCACTATTCTATGTTACGAACAACAATCTATGTTAATAAAAATGTGGATATCAGTAAGTTTACAAATTTGATTGCTTTTTTGAAAAGGAATGCGGAAGGATATCGGCCAAAAAAATCAAAAACTTCAAGTAAGGAAGATTTTTATAGTTGGAATAGCAGGAGGTTGCTGAAGAAATGAATTACTAAAAATGCGCCCCGATGATGTTAGTGATTGCGTTTTTTTTATTAAAATAAGAATTCCAGATACAAAGACAAAGATTGAGAGAATTTTTACAATAACCGAAGGTAATGCTGCTGGAATTATTCCGATTGTACTAGTCCGAAAATACATTCAAATGCGTCCAAATCATGTAAAAAACAATCGATTTTTCCTTAGATATAGAAACGGAACATGCACCATTCAACCTGTTGGCACCAACATATTTTCTAACATCCCAAAAAAAATAGCGACATTACTTGGCTTGCAGAATCCTGAATTATACACTAGCCATGCATTGCGCAGATCGTCAGCAACGTTACTGTCAGATGCTGGTGCTGATATACAAACGTTGAAAAGACATGGTGGGTGGAAGTCCAACGCTGTTGCTGAAAATTGTATTGATGAATCTATCAATAATAAACGAAAAACAGCTGTGAAGATACGTGTACAAAATACATCGGCAAATTTCGCAGTTTCAAACAAAGTACATCGACAAGCATAACAATGGATTCAAACGTGGCTCAGTTTGTTAACAATGATGTGGATGACACATCATATACGAGTAATGAACAAAAGGCACCAGTATTCCGTGGCAATACGTTTCAAAACTGTACGTTTAATTTTTGTAGTGAACTGCAGTGATTTTTAAATAAAAATGTATGTTTAAGTCATGTCAGTATTCCTAAATAAGTGGATTTGTTGTAATATGTAGGTACGTGTTAATTTTCTCAATAAAAATGTATATTTAAAAATGGAATCTGATTTTATCAAAGAGTGACAAATTGAGATTTCATTTTTTCACTCTTTTATGAAATGAGTGACCAAATGAGAACAAGTGACAAAATGAACAACATTTTATATCTAGAATGAGTGTCAAAATCATGATATTTCGGAACTGAGTTCAAAAATGTGTATTTTGGGATCACTACTTTTATTCGGGTTTGAAGGCCGTCGTTTTTTGGAATTTCTTCCTGACGTTTCGCTGGCTCGAGTGGCTAGCTTCTTCAGAGGTTCATTCATCTTGGAATTCACTCCGATGACTGGAGATTGTTTCTTCGCAAGTTGTATTTATGCCGATTCAGGTAGTTTGCGGTGCTAATAATTCCATTCGGATTCGGGGAATTGTCATTAATATTGATTACCTTGTTTACTTCATGTGGGTTCGGAGAATAATCATCATTATTATCTAACCTGCAGTTATTATCGATTTTCTTAAAATGGGATTCCATATTCGGATGAGGTTGACAGCTTCTTCTTTTCTGTTGAAATTATCCGTGTGTTTGTGGATTTCTATTGCCTCCCGTACCAGTCGGCTATAGTATCCCTGGTTAGCCGACTGGTACGGGAGTCAATAGAAATCCACGAAAACACGGATAATTTCAACAGAAAAGGAGAAGCTGTCAACCTCAACCGAATATGGAATCCCATTTTAAGAAAATCGATATTAACTGCAGGTAGTTCTTCAGATAAAAATGATGATTATTCTCCGAACCCACATGAAGTAAACAAGGCAATCAATATTAATGACAATTTCCCGAATCTGAATGGAATAATTAGCACCGCAAACTACCTGAATCGGCATAAATACAACTTGCGAAGAAACAATCTTCAGTCATCGGAGTGAATTCCAAGATGAATGAACCTCTGAAGAAGCTAGCCACTCGACCAGCGAAACGTCAGGAAGAAATTCCAAAAAACGACGGCCTTCAAACCCGAATAAAAGTAGTGATACTGAAAACCTCGGCCGCGAAAGCCTCAACTATTTTGTATTTTGGGATATTGTGATAGGTTAAAAACCCAAAAAACTGTTAGGAAGAAACCATCCAACACAAAATGATGATATTCTAACAGTACGGATTTCAATTTCAAACCCGACCAATAAGGTGAAAATAAAGTAGACCATTGGTTCATTGTTTTGTAGCAATAATTCACAAGAGTGGGTAAAATATCCAGGATATTGACACAGATTGGCTTGAAGCCATTAACATAAGGTTATAACGTAGAGTAAAACAAGACAAATATGGTGACGACACTCAGTAATCACGCAAATCAGGAAAATTATTACCACTTATAAAATATTTTTCAGATTTGGAAACTCTTAGTAATAAAAAATAGAAAGGACGATCGAAGTTGGTTTTGATTTCTTATTCAATCGATGTAGCAAAATGAGTTCAATTCAACTTTCAAGGTTTCAATGATCAAGCAACAATTAATATGCTCATAATGACTCTCAATGACCTCAATAGAACTTCGCCTGCGAGTACTTTGAAATAACCGTGCTTTTTATCTGATTTTTTTTTAAATACAGAACATGCGAATTCTAAAACAATTCAATCTTGGACATAATTTTCAATCAGTCACAAATTTGTGTATATTCTTTTCTTATAAACTGCAAATTTATTGAATTATGTTACAAAATGTTGGGAAACAAACGCAGTCTGGAATATGACTGGCAATACAAAAACTATTCTATATTTTATTATATACACACTTCCGAGGCCATTTTCATCAATAATATTGTGTAATATGTCATTTTACAGCAATTCCGTATATATAAAGCAGTTTTGGTCTATGATGATGTTGTTCATTATCGATATACATCATAATCTCTTTTTTTCAGTTGTCAGCCAATTAGGATACTGCAAGGTGTACCCAATCCGATTAATTTAATTCCCATAGACGAGTTCAAATGTATAGTACTTTGTAGGAGAGAGTTAAGGACGTTCGATTTGAACACCGGTAGTTTTTTAACGAAGTTGAAAGGCGTCATGAACCAAAAAATGCCCTTCTATGGACTACACGACCAATCCCATTTAGTGGCGCTTAGTAGGAACCGAATGTACATAAATCTTATGAATTTAGAAACAGGTAAGTGTACTGATCTTAGTCCATTTGAATAAAGGAGTTTTCTACATGGTGAAAATGTTCATTAATAATTTGATAAGCGATTGGTTGCAATAAATTCCACCACAAAATATTCAATACTTCAATCGATTGAATTTCGAAACATGACAGAAAATACGTTTCATCTGAGTGTGATTCATCAGATCATGTGGAAGTAGCATTTTGCAGTCCGAAAGGCATTTGTTTGAAACAAACTTCAAACATGAAAATTTGCAGATATAATGAATGTATATTGAGAAAAACTGATGAAAAGTTCATTTGTTAAATAAATTGGTATATCGATGACTCACAAATCTCTTCTCATTCAGATGGAGTTGAACTGGCCAATACTTGGAGAATTTCCACATGAACAAAAAATCTCACAGTTTTCTGTATGAGACTCACTAACGACGGGTTTCCAAAACCGCGTCATGTTCTTCGCTTTACAATAGTTTCCTCAAGCTCGAAGGAAAACAGTTCGCGGTTTTGTAAACCTATTGTTAGAAAGGATCGTACATTGAACCGTGATATTTTGCTTCATTCAGATGATTGTCATTAGTTTATGATAGATATTCACCATCAAACGGATATCGAATTTTTTCAGGTGATTGCGTCACCACATTCAAGGCTGGCGAGGACCGTTTTCTCAATTCCCTGCTGGTTTCGGGGGATGGGAGGTGAGTATAACTGTTCAACCCCTCCCCTGCATATAAAAACATTTTCTCTGCCATTCTCAGAGTTCTTGTGTGTGGCGACGAAACCCAAAAACCATTTCCGTTGCTGGTGTGGAACTTGAAGTCTAGGAAGTTGCTGTATGACCTTAGGATTCCCCATCATCACTTCATTACTTCGCTGTCGGCAATTACCCACGAAGGTGAGAACAGAATCAGTTACCAAAATGTGTTGGATAACAAAAAAAATGGTACTAGTTATTTTGTACAAAATTCCTAGTTGTCATAATATATTTTATTTACGACCGATACAAAATGTAAGTATTGTGCTTAGGGTTTCTGCAGTATAATGGCATATATTATTCCCTTAGAAAATAATGGCGAGGGATTGATAGTACTAGTGTTTATTATTCCCTCTTGAGTCCTATCACATATTTTATAGAATTCAATATTACCATGGAGCGATATAACCAAACTCCAAAGTGTCAGTGTCAAACGCGTAGGTAGAGTTTGTGTATTTGTATTGAGATGAATGTAACTGAAGCATCATTCATTCATGATAAATAAAGTAGTCTTAAAGAAAGTAGAGTATACTACTCGCAATAAAGATTATTATTCTATATAATAGCTATCATTATTGACTCGTGGTGTATTCTACTATTTCCTCATTACCCTTCATGTAATTATGGAACGTAGTGAATAACAGAAAGCAAATGTGTCCCTCCTCCTTATTTTAGTATATTACTAGCGAACCGCCCCGGCTTCGTACGAATAAAAAATGTTTAATATCGGTTATTATAGATAAACATATACAATCGCAGATTTTTTTAAGGCTTTTATAAGGTGTACAATACTAATAAACGATGAGATCGGAACCTTTGGTATAAAAGTTGGAACTTCTCCTAGAGATCAATTACCCTAACACCAAACTGATATTTTTGCACTCGACGCGCGTTTCGCTAACAAGGTTAGCATCATCAGGACAAGAACAAGAAAATTGATACTAAATCTGAAGCTAGGGTTAGTTGTTTATATACCAAAAGTTTTTTGGTCCGATGAGGACTTTGTTTGTTACTGTTGATTATTCTGATTAATTTCTCGATAATGAACTCACTACTTAACTGCAAGTTCCGTCATCTGTTAGTATTGATTATTCTGATTACTTTCTCAACAATAAATTGAAAAGCAGGCTGAAAGGGATAGGTCCCTTGTCACCATTCATGCTGTTTTGACATTTTGCTATTTCTAGACTCTCATCACATGTATCGAGTAGTCTTGTGTCATGCACATGCTTGATCAGTTTCAGATTGTTTTCACCAATTTTGTGGTCATTGTCTAGAGCGTGTTGGTCGACACTGGATTTTTCTACCCTTCCTTATTTCATGTGTGCAAAATGCTCTTTGAAACGGGTTCTGATAGCTCGTCGGCTCTGGCCGATGTACATGTTGTTGCAATCTTGGCAACTGATCTCGTAAATTTCCGATTTCTTTGAGTATTCCATTTTATCTTTTGGGTTAGCAAGAAGCTGTTGTAATTTGTCCTGTCAAAGAGCATTTTGCGCACATAAAATACGGAAGGGTAGAATAATCCACTGTCGCCCAACACGTTCTAGACAATAACCATAAAATTGGTGCAAGCAATCTGAAACTGATCAAGCATGTGCATGACACGAGACTACTCGATGCATGTGAGAGTCTAGAAATAGCAAAATGTAAAAACATAATGAATGGTGACAAGTGACCTATCCCTTTCAGCCCGCTTTTCAATTTACTGTTGAGAAAGTAATCAAAATAATCAATACTAACAGATAACGGAACCTGCAGGTAGTAAGTCCATTATCGAGAAATTAATTAGAATAATTAATAGTAACAAACAAAGTCCATATCGGACCGAAAAACTTCAGGTATATAAACAACTAACCCCAGCTCTAGATTTAGTATCAATTTTCTTCTGAAGATGCTAACCTCGTTAGCAAAACGCGCGTCGAGTGCAAAAATATCAGTTTGGTGTTAGGGTAATTGATCTCTAGGGGAAGTTTCAACGTGTACAATACTCTAGTACATCATTTTGATATCTCGTAGGGTTCAGCCAGCGTTTGCAATGTAAGCTCGAAAAATATGTTTATCATTACGACATCACAAAAGAAACCTCTTAAGCTGTTTTAAACCTCAGTGTTTCTCTACTATATTATGAATGTATCACGCATCGAAATCCGTTGCATAGTTTTAAAGTTCTATTTATACAAAGGGACAGACAGACAGTAGAAAGGAATATTTTTTATACCATGTAGTGATTCCTAATTGACGTTTATATCTTTTCCCATTACCCATCATGTAAATAGGGAACCTAGTGGATAACAAAAAAAAGCAAATTGGTCTCTCATCACTATTCACTTTATTAATGACATTCGGCTCAATCCAAACAACAGTACATTTTTCTAATCCATAATAGCGTCGAATGTGCACATAATGCTTTTGAAACGGATTTTGACAGCCGAGTGATGTGTTTCTTCTACAGTGCTTACAAATCATATCCCATATTTTCAATTTCTCTGTTCCTTGCCTTTTACCCTCAGGGCACCAGAAATTTCAACAATAACTTATATAGTAATTTTATTATATTTCTTTTTGAATAATAATAAACCAATGAAGTGAATATTCTAATATAATTATCAGGCAAAATGAATATTTCACAAAGACTTTGGAAAATGCATGTTTTTGCAGCGCGCATTTGCCCAAATATCATATGTACCTATTCAAAATAATATTAACTTACGATTAATTTCCAGGCAACTATGTTTGTTGTGTTTGTTACGAGATTGCAGAGCCCAATCCGAATTTCATCGTTGTGTACGATCTGCAAAGCGGTACGTTATTCAAAAAATGGAAGCCATCTTGCAACACGGTTTCCTTGGAAATAAGTTCCCAAGGTGGCTGCGTCATATCAGGTCTCGAAGATGCGAGGATTCTTGTATGGGACCTTATCACTGGTGAGTTAACTTCATATTGATGGAATTTAATGCTGAGTAAACCCAAGCATCTTTATGTAATATTCAGATGTCGGGAGTAACTCATCCTACAAAGTGAAGTACGTCGAAACCATGTGAAACCATGTGAAATCAAATTGCTAAGATAGCTCTCTGGAAGCTTGAATTTTTATTTCGTATGAAGAAATACTTCACTTTTCGTCAACTTTCGATGATCTACAAGGAATATATGCTTGAGAACACAGTTCTCATGTTTGGGGCTTGGCACCAAAACATTCATTGGAGCTTCTCGATTCTATTCAGAGAGACAATCCGTCTTGTTGGTGATTCTTCGCTAACGGACTCGCACACTCAGTTGGAGGATCTCACAACGGTCGAAGACTCGTCTGTTCTATAGATTTTTCCAAGGTCGGTGCTCTTCTGAATTGTCGTTAAACGTTCCGATATCGAGAAAATCCAAAGAAACATTCACGTCAATAAAATTAACGATGACTTGGTAAAAATAGTGGAATGGGGTAACATGAACTTGGTGGAATTTAATGCTAGGAAAACCCAGGCTTGTCTCTTCTCAAGGAGAGCCGATCTATCATCATCTAGTATTCAGATGTCAGGAGTACCTATTCCTACAAAGTCAAGGATCTTGATGCTAGGAATTACAATCAGTAATAATCTCTCATTGGAAAACCGTGTGAGATCGATCGCTAAAATTGCTTCCCAGGTATTTTCACGGTCGGTGCTCTTATGAATTGTTATCAGTCGTTCTACCCTTGGCAATATCTACTCGGATGACTCGACGAGTACAGAATTACCACCCCTATGTTGTGAGTTTGAAGACCTGTCGAACTTCTCTTGCTCAGAGATCTTTTTTCAATAGAACAACTGAGCTCTGGAACTCCTTGCCGAGAGAGGTTTTTCCGAGGCTTACAAACTTTAAAAATTCAAAGTGAATGTTAACTCGTATCTCCTGTGCCTTGATTCACGCGGTGTTCTTTGAACATTACAGGGCTTCCCTTTCGTGTGAATCTGTATATAAAAACAAATCCAGGATGGGAAATTCGCTAATTTCACTGCTGTTTTCAGGAAACTGTAGGTGGTCTCTGAGTGGGCATACTTCTCCAGTCTGTTCGCTGAAACTTGATCCAACGGGAGTTTTCTGCCTTTCAAGGGACTCGGAATGCAGAGACAGATCTATTCGAATTTGGGATTTGAATAAAGGTAACTGAATTTTTAAAAATCCATGATAAATACAAAATAGTGCCAGTACATTTTTTGTTACATTTGACGACACAAAATCTCAAAAAATTCATACGAAAAATCTGCATTGGAAATTTGGAATGATTTGAAATTTTCGTGCAATCTGAAAAGTTTGGGTTGTATAAATTGCTGAATCCTCTGTCTGAAGGATTCAGATTGAAGAGATTTTAATAGAATATTCGTTGCCCAAAAGCGTATCATTAGATTATTCTCACTGAACAGCATTTCTCGACAAATCTAAAAGAAAAAAACAACTTCCAATTTTTCCGGAAATGACATCAACTTTCGATTCTTGAATGGGACACCCTGTATATTGTTACATGATCGGTTAGGGATGATCATGAGGAATCCAACGGTACCAGGTTTTATGGTGTTATCTTCGATGACTACGGAGATATCGCCATTTATTTTATTCATAAGCTCAACGAGTAGGAGAGAGAAACTTTTTCTGGCGGGTCAATCCAAATCTCTCTCCCACTCATTGAGCTTATGAATAAAATAAATGGCGATATCTCCGTAGTCATCGAAGATAACACCATAAAACCTGGTATCGTTGGATTCCTCATGATCATCCCTAACCGATCATGTAACAATATACAGGGTGTCCCATTCAAGAATCGAAAAATGATGTCATTTCCGGAAAAATTGGAAGTTGTTTTTTTCTTTCACATATGTCGAGAAATGCTGTTCAGTGAGCATATTCAATGTTTCGAATTTCAAAAATATAGCTAGAAAAACAAAGGGGAAAACGGGGGTGTATATTGAAATGTGTAACCTATATAAGAAACAATCTTGCATCGTTTGAAGAGAATGCGGCTACTCATAATTAGAGTACACGTCATGGTGATATGTTGAGAATACCCTCTCACAGAACGGCAAAATTTAAAAATTCTGCACTATATAATTCGGTCACACTTTATAATAAACTGCCTTAATCAATTAAGGAGTCTAAATCTTATGTAGTATTTAAGAATAGCACCAAAAGATTCTTGATTGAAAATTGTTTTTATAGCGTTCAGGATTATTTAGGAGAAAAATCCTTATTTTAAGATACCACTTAAATATCTGTGCCTCATCCAACTGTGATACTCATACATCATGTGCTGTTATGGTTTTATTTATACATGACAAATTATGTTCTCAATTTTCTTTATATTGTGTAGTACCTGTATTGACTTACCATATGTACATAAGTACCGAAATGGTGAATAAATATTATTATTATTATAGTATTTTGTTGATTAGAAACGTGGCTATTTTTGTGGCAGGAATCAAGTTTGGGGAATTATTTTTTGGCTTTTTTTTCTCCGAATCAAAAAATAGAAATCACAACTTCTATAAAAGAAGTTGAATAAAAAAAATACAAATACTCTCTATTGATAGATAGGTACGAGTATATCATTTAATGACGAATGATTCATTCACAAAGAGAAAGAGAGAGTCTATATGAAACAGCTACTCCCCTGCCTATATGGCACGACTGCTTACATAAAAATCACTTTTTTCCGCTCAATTTGTATACCAAGCATAATATGAAAATACTTCCTCAACAAATCGTTCCCTCCAAAAATATTGTAAATGAAAATAATTGAAAATCATGTTCCTGAACTTTGGTATAAGTGAAAGCGGATTATTTCCTCCATAACAAATACTTGGCTTCTGACTGACTACCACCGCAACGATACAATAGTATTAATAGTTGTCATTACTCATATATATTGGAGGACAGTTTGAATGATCCATTTTCTATATTCAGATTCAGCATATCTAAAAACATTGTTGTCTGTAAGCTTATCACATATTTAGGTTTACTAAACCGTGACACGTGTTTCGCTAGGCAATAGCTTCTTAAAGCAGGAACTTTGAACTTATCTCAAGCCTGTTACGTTTCGAATTCATACAACAATTTATCAGAAGGTCAGTAAGAATATAGTCCGACAACTAATTAAGAATATAACTGGTCCGACGTCACATCCTTATTAGTACAATTTCCTGGATTCCAGATTCAACTCCGTCTGATAATTCATTAGGAACTGTGAATGTTTACACTTATTTCCAAACTCTCCAAGAGATTCAGTTTCAAACCCTTCCCTTAGAAATGAAGGATTTCAAATTCGTGGTTGAACTCATGTCCCTCTGTAATGGGTTGAAATGCATACGTTGAATTCGTCTCACCATTTAGGAAACTACTTCTGTGTTCTTTCACGCGTGTATCAAATGTTCTTTCCGTTTGACCGACATGAAGCATAGGACATGAACCACACAATAATCTACAAACTCCTGATCTATATGATACTGAACTTCTATCTTTATTGTTTTTGATATAAGAGCCCAAATTATTCTTTTTTTATGTGCAACCTTCAAATCTTTAAATTTCGAGAAACAGAAAGATTTGAAGGTTTCAAGATTTTTCTTGGAAAAACCCAGTCAAAAAGTGTACTTTGCGTAGCCTGTGTAAAAACTATCGGTATAACTATTTATTTACTGCATGAAATCGTCAGTCTGAACAGATCAATAAGAGGAATCCCATTGAGCCTGATGAGGCCTTATTACGGTATAGAGTTAGCCCCTTTCCTCTCACAGATACAGATCTCGAAACGGACTGAGACCAAAACTGAGACTAAGACTGAAGCTGACTTCGACAAATATGACTTGGATGACATATATTTAATTCTAGGTGATTTGATAGCTGTATATACCCCCGAATCGAAAATCACCGCCTGCGAGATAACTTCAAACGGTAGGTTCGTGGTGCTGGCCCTGGACGGTTTCAAGGACTTGGTGACCCTCCAACTGAAGGGGCCCAACGTGCCCGAAACGCCCGATTCCGAAACGTACGGGGACGAAGACAACGCCGGCAAGACCTTCAACTTGCAAGACTGCTGCTGACCAGGGTTGATCACCTTTCGCAATTAAAAGTAAAAACCCCTCAATCTAATTAGCATAGGGAAGTGCCCTAGGGGATAGAGTCGAAAAAAGATTGGATTGCAATTGAATTTCTTCTCTTCTCAAAATTATCAAAGGTTGCTTCCTATGTGTAAAATTCAACTGGCGACGCTTGAGATGGTGCGTCGTAGCCAAAAACTGAATAAATAGATTTGATAGGAAATAAAGTGAAAAAATTCACACTTAATGCCCATGACGATAATGAAGATCTCGCAGAACGTTACACATTATTTTAGTGTTATATTTTTCATTAGGACTTTCATTTCTTTAAATAAATAAATAATCTTGAAATAAACCTTTGACTTTACCCTCATTGATATAATCTAGCGGCGTGAAGTCAGGAGATCTTGCTGGCTATTCTTTTGTTCCGCGTCAGTGTACGAAAAAGTACAGTTGGAACTTATCCTCGGGAGGCACTCCTTAATCTTTTGCAATTCGAATATCTTTATTCCCTGGGGTAACAACGGAAGATATTTTGAAAATCCCGAACTCGACCCCAGTAAAGTGTGCATCCTACGAGAATAAAGGGAGTGTACAGATAGTTTGTTGACTAAGTTCTAGCGTGGAAGACAAAAGGTTCAGTTTAGAAAATAAAATATACATGGTGAGACTTGAGATGTTGAAGAGATGACATGCCGCTGGTGAGATGATACATTTTCAGTTCAGAGCAGTGCAATTTTTGCTACAGGGGGAATCGATGTTTAAAATACACTGCGTTCGTGAAAAAGCTCATCCTAATAACTTCGGAACAGGATATCATGAAAAGACCGGGCGGTATTCGCATGCAACAGCACCATTTTCAGTATCTTTTAATGAAAAAATATATGTGTGACGTCTCTCATTGCGGAGAACGGGTTGCAAACATTGTTTCAAGTGAAAGAAGGTGTTTAGTGAGTAACTTCGACCAATAGATTTCAAACAATCTCGACTACCTACACAGTAGGTTGATGGGTTGATACCCTCTCACAAAACAAATGCTATCCTGTCAATCACCAAGAAGAACATTGAATTATATTCGAGAGGTATCACTGCAAGATTCTTCACATCTCAATAAGAATTTTGGCTGAGTTCTAGATATATTCTTTATTCAAGTTATTCAAAATAGAACTGGTAATGGCTAGGAAAAGGCCTGGTCGATTGTCAAACAGTAAACCAAAGTAAAAAATTCCCTCTAAGCAACAGTGGCGTCACTTTTTTACTGTGTACCTACTGTATTGAAAATGATGTTGTTTCATAATCCCGCACGATTTATTTATCAAAGTTCGAATTCAAATATATCTTCGATTAGCTGCTTGATGAAGTTCGGTAAATGATATTTTGAATGGCAGTAATCTTGAAATTGAAAAAATACTCACATAAAATGGACCCTGTCAAAAAAAAGGTAACATGGCAATCCCTCATTCTGAATTACTTATATACAGAAACAATTGATATCCCTCAGTGTGCGCAGATCCATATTAATAGCTTAGACTGAAAAAAATTATAATGAAATTAGCAAAAACATCGAGATGTATTACCTGTATATCCATTTTCCACTGAATTATTTGTCCATACCCATAAGATGATTTCCTTCTACTAGCTTGTTTCATTCAATTGATAAGGAAAGTGTATGCAATAACACTTTATTGGCAATATTACCTGTGAGCTGTATCATGGCTAGAGGAAATTTTTTTTTTGATGATCGCAACAATCGACCAATCTATTTATGATTATGATCGGACTCGGGCACTTTCACCAAAATATGAAAATAAACTCTTGCAATTTTTAGATATCACGCTTTCTTGCAAAATTATCGGTAATTTTTATGCACTCGTGCAATTATAACCGATAATTTGGAGCAAAAATTCGCTGAATTTTGCTTTCGGACAATTCAATGCAGTCATGAGATCAAATTAATTAGGTTAAATGCTACATATCCCATGATTTTACACAAAAAAAATTCCAGAGGCGGCCGCCTTCAATTAAGAATATAGGTGTATTCTAAATGAGCCATAACCTAACAGATAATACGTAATGAAAAATATAGATTCTTATCCAGATTCAATAATAATTCAGTAGACAAAAATATTCCAATATGCCAGTTTTGATGATATATGAATGATCGTATTCCTCAGATCATATCGTATAATCCATTTCTCACAATTCTTTACGCGTAATTTTTGAGATATAGCTGTTAAAACTTTGCATTTGAACATTTCAATGAAATGAATGGGTATGAAAGCATCTTAATATGCAGAAGAGTGTATTCATGAATGACAGCAAATATGATATGATATGATCACGATTTAAATCTGAAATTAGACATGGGTGCCTAGAAATTATTCATCTCTTAACATCAAATTGTTGCTAGCCCAACCTGATTACAGAAACCAGTCTCTCTCAGGCTTGCCACTACTCAGCGAACCAACCGACAAATCCAACCTACCCATTCACAATGAATTTCCATGAATTCTGATAGTTCATCATCAGGAAAGAACAGGAATACTCAGCATAGTGTTATTGCATATACTTACTCACCTTCTTGAGGACTGAGTGCATCACTGAAGGTTTGAATTTTGGTGTCAAAATTGTTGGTAAAGATATTTGGGAATGTCAGGACTCGACAATCCAAAATTTCAATTGCTTCAAGTACACGTTTCATCGTATCACAGACTACAAAATTTGTTTCAGTTCTGACACCAACTCAGCATGGGCGCCGTTACAAAAAATGTTAGGGGGCACATTTTTTGAAATGAATTAGTACTTTAGAGAGTGGTTCAAAAAATGCAAAATTAGTTCGATATCGTGTCTTATGCAGCGTATGGAATGAAAAATCGCAAATTCAGAGAGGGGCGCCCCTCCCCTTGCCCTTAAGGAACGGCGCCCTTGCAACTCACTTGTCAATATCGATTGTGCATTCAGCTTCATCTTGCTTCATTCTATCGACTGTCATAGTTCAACTGATTAAATATAGGAATCTAGTGGTCTGTGCTGGTTTCAGATCTAATAGATGTTGCTATTTGAAAAAAATGAAATAATGTTTCGCCAAAAGCATACAGTGGGGTTACAAAACGATCTCTTTTCTTCAACTTCTTGAACGAGAAACAAAATCACAGCGCAGCAGATTCAATGTCAAAAAGACTCTTAATTTAATTTTAGTACATCTTCAGACGAAAACTATTTGTTCGCAATCATTCACTGGAAAATAGCGTTTTGTGAAATATCGATATCATATTCTAGTTCAGAGGTTGAATCATTTCGAGAGGACTTTTTTAAATTTCACTGTGTGTAAAAAAATACTCCCTTATCTGTGCTGGTTACAGATAAAACCCTACCTTTTTAATGTTACTCAACGACACACATGTTGTATACATATTCTAGATAATAGTGTCACATTAATCAACTTTTTGGATATTCAGAATTCAGGCAGACATTTCTGAAACATTATCTCATTATCATTATTTTCCGTTTCCAGAAATGCATGAAAACACAAAATGAACGGAAAGGTGGATCTGTACCTATTTGTGAAATTCATTGTTGAAAACATATTCAGTATGAATAAGCCCAGATTGTATCAGTATTAGCACTGAAGTAGCTTCAAACCTCGCTAGGAATATTATATTGCTTCTGAAACTTTCATGTGAACTCCAAATGGCATTACGTAGATATTTCCAATGCACGAAAGGCAAAAAAAAACCAATCTATCAGTAGTATTCACACAGCAGACAATTGAAGAACAAACTAAACTGTTTCTTCGCGAACAAACAAATAAAATTATCGATATTGTTGGCTTAAGATCTGGCTTTATTCATACTTTAGGTATACCCATCCCACTGATCATAATTTTGCATTTATTTTCAACCGAAAGCAACTGGAATGTTGGGTTCTGGAAAATATATTATACGGAGACGACAAGAAATGGAATTCGAAGTTATTGAGCAAGGTACTATCAACCAAAATCTTGTACCTACTTGATTTTTACTTTCGTTCAGTTTTCCTCCAACCTGAAACTTCTCATATGTTCGATCTTTTACTGTTTCGATAATCCATTGTCTGTGTTTGATTCAACTCTATCGAAACGTACCTTGAAAAAAACTCATTGAAAATTGAAAGAGAATGTTGATGAAAAAATGAATAAACAAATGAATTTTTGTTATTTTTTTCATTTTAATTTCTTCTAAATGTTTTCATTAGGATAGTCGTTTATTTTCATTGAATTAATGTTTCAATTTTTCTCAATGCTTCAGAGCAATATTACATCGTTGTAGCCCTTCATCACTACAAAAAACCATTCCGTTATTTGATTTCGAATTACTGTCACACCAAACAAGTTATTGAAAATTTGATACTTGTTTTGCTTAACTCTCCCACCTCTCCTGCAAACGGCTAAATTTAGAGATGGATTCAAAGGCAAAGCATTTATATGATACGATTTGGAAATGAAAATAGGACGAACTGAGGTTGAGGAATTGCAAGAATACTTTTATACAAGGGTAGGCTGGAAAAAAGTAAAAAATCAATCAGTCTCTCAATAACATTGGAGTTAAATGGAAAATCTCATGAAATAAGCTACGATTCATTCCGAACAAAAAGTCACCCTATTCACTCAATTTTTGAAAGCAAATATAGAGCTATGTTGTTGTTGTAACTGATATAGCATTACGCAATTATTTACGTAGAACTATGGTCCATATCTATAGTATAATCATGATATTGCAGAGACAATGTTTATTTGAAAGATTTCGCTATCAGTATACCTGAATAATTTCCGGTAATGAGTTGCTCACGATTGTAAATAATTGCAGACTACCATCTTCAGTGAGACTAACCTATCCAATGACTGTTACCTAATGTTTAGTGTAACACTCACCTAAAATTTCGAATAAATATGAAATATATTCCCATCTGGTATGCGGAACAATATTGATTTATTGAAATATTATATTTATATGTTGTGATTCTTGTGTAAAAATAAATGTAATAAATATATTTCTCTCGTTGCTTCTATTTTTGTATAGGACGTTGGCTTCACAAATCTACCATTTTACACCAAAACAACAAATCAAACTGTTGCATACAATCATACAAATTGTTATGAAAAACGATGGTGATGGTACCTCATTTTTTTGTATTAGGAATCGATTTGAATCATTTGTGCTTTAAGCTCCATTCCCGCAATGGCATCGCGAGTTAGACCTTCTTTCTGAAATACTTCGTACCGAGTCGATGGCGTTAGGAATGAAAATGCTATTATAAGCAAATTAATGATAGAGGCATTCAGACAAATTGAAATTTCAGAAAAAAAAAACTTTCCCAAGCGGGATTCGAACCCACGTCTTCCATTAACTAGATGGATGCTCTTACCACTGAGCTATCAAGGACCCTGAGTTCTCCATCGCATTTTCGGAAGCCATTCTTCTCAAATTCTAGTGTTAGTTGTTATTCAAATCGAGAAGATGGATGTAATTCAATGCCCTTCGTGGTATTAGCCAGGGGAGTAGTTGTTTTCTAATAGGTGTTAGTCCGTCAACCTACAGTGTAGGTGAGTTGAGGCTGGCCTGAACAAATTGTTCATTTTTTGAATATTTGATTTAAAGCCAGTCTTCAAGCATCCCCATGAATTTTTGTGAAATTCTATTTTCCTTGTACAAGGAATTGGGGCCATGCGGATATGCTCTTGGTTAGTACCTAGTCTACGGGCAGATGGCGCAGCAACGGCTATTTTGCTAGTTGTTTGTATCAGCCTAGGTCTAGGGAAGATACTCTGCTCGAGTATGATTTTCAATTATGGGAAGTCATCGACTTATTGTTGATGATGGCACTGCCTTGCACTGATGAGGGGCCAAATAGCCCGAAACCGGTCTGCAAGTGTGTCCCGTCCCAGTAATTGAAAATCAATTCTGGTAGTTGTATCGCCACGAGCATATGTGGAATTTCTTCTGTGAAGAATTCCGCACTGACACCTGTTGGATGTAATTCAATGCCCTTCGTGGTATTAGCCAGGGGAGTAGTTGTTTTCTAATAGGTGTTAGTCCGTCAACCTACAGTGTAGGTGAGTTGAGGCTGGCCTGAACAAATTGTTCATTTTTTGAATATTTGATTTAAAGCCAGTCTTCAAGCATCCCCATGAATTTTTGTGAAGAACCTTCGGTGGTTTGCGACTGACGAAGGTGTTGATTGGGAAAGATTCTCAGTCATCATCAACTTGTCTTAATACCAAACATACCTTACAACCAATGCGTGATAAAAACCTGGTGAGAATTTTATACGGACGGTTTCATTTGCTAAACTCTGGAGGGGTTTTTCGTTCACCAATAGAATCAATAGTACAAAAATTTGTGTAGACAGGCCACCTTATACAGAGATAACCCCTTACAGACAAGTTTGACAGTTTGAAACTTCCATTTGAAGTATTTGAAAGTTGAATGTGTTTGTAAGTTCCGTTGAACTCAATATTCAATTGCTTGTGGTATTAATATTGCCGAATCTAATATTCATCTCCTCAATATATTATGTAGCTACCGCAAGTTACAGCTTAAATCCACGACGGGTCAGCGACATTGGACACCGCAGAAGAGCTGTGAACTCCTTGCTCTGCAAATTTTGTTCTAGTTGGCTTTTATTCTGACAATCACATTGACTTTCGATCTTGAACTTGTAATACGGTTTTCGGAATATGATAAATCATTTTTCAAAAACGTTTTTTCCGAAATATCACTCTTAACTGGAGCAGTCGGTAGGATCGCGAAAGAGTCTGTTATAGATCCTCGTCGTTTTCAAACGTTTATTGGCGACCCGGCAAAAAGTTCCTTGAAGGCAGCATCACGATCTTCCCCAAGGACCAAGAAGATAATGCAGAACTTCTGGGAATGCATCAAGACAACACCGTTCTTCTGTGAGTATTAATGTCAATATTCTCTGTTCCTTGTCCACCTACTGATCTAAGGACAGAGTTAGAGTTAAGTAACCTTATTGCGAATCTGAAAATCGAATTACCAAACGGTAGTACAACAAATTTATAGAGTAGTAGAGTTGATAGATGTTGCTCCGTTGCCTAGCTTTGAATAGTGTGTATGAATTTTGGCATAGAAATGCTTTGTAGCACAGAATTGTCACATTGCTTCAGACTGATGTCGATTGTGAGTGAGGAATAATAATGAAGAATATTTCCCTCATATATAATATGTCCCATTAGAGCAATGTAATTATCGAAAACCTACAGCGGTAATTGCATTGTATCGAAAACTTACAGCGGTAATTGCATTGTATCAAGTCACCATAACAAGACATTTGAAACCGTATCGCTAGACGTCAGTAAACAACACAAATAAATGCCAGATAGATTTCAAAAATAGAAAAACATTTCGCGTTTTGGTGAGTGCTCCATACAATCTATAGAGGAAAGTATAAATGAACAAAAAATAAAATTTCCTTGAGAATTTCTTTATTCGTGAAATATTCCAATGAATTACATTCGTGCATAAAAATGACCAGATAATTTTGCATTCAAGCGTGATATCTTATACAAATTGCATTCGGTTATTTTTATATTTTGTAAAAGAGCCAAAATATGAAAATAAACTTGCAATTTTTAGATATCACGCTTTCTTGCAAAATTATCGGTAATTTTTATGCACTCGCGCAATTATAACCGATAATTTCCACGTCCAGATGGGTTGTGTTTGGTTGTTTTCATGAGCGGTTGTAACAGAAATACACTACTTAGTGTTCACAATTTTATTGGCCAACGTTTCGGCGATTTCGAGGAAGGCGAAAATCAATTGAAGCGACATAAGAAACACCAGTACATTGTCTAAGGATGACATCCTTAGACAATGACCATAGTATGTAGACATCTAAGGCTACTATCTAAGAGATGTCGCAACAAGGATCACGATAAAAAACGTATTCATGTCAGAAATTTATCAATTTGAGTAAACCCAAACTGTTTGCTGTTTTGCTGGCTAAATCCACCGCAACAAAGGCCAACAAATACTAGAGAGAAACTGGGTGGCATGAAAAACATGCAAAGGAAAAGTGCCAAACTAGCAGAAACTTGATTATGTCTATGCAGATGCAGAACCTTCAAATATACCGTGTCTTGCAAGATTTTGCCGCATTTTTTTAATATTAAAATAGTAGAAAAAAATTGATTCAGTATTCTTTACGCTTTCCGGATTATTAGTTTCAATCTTTCTCTCAGAAATGTAGTATCAAATCAACTTATTTGAAGGGTTTTCCATGGCTGCTTCCAGCCTTTCACATCATGCAGTAAAGTGGCTTCAAAAACATTGTTTGAGAGTACTCACATATTTCCAATAGAAATTTTGTCTATAGTCGAAACTTCACATTCACTTCAGAACAATAATTCACTTTTTGTTTTCTGACAATTACCATACGATACAAAAAACGCGGCGTTACCTACTAATTTTTTTTAAAGAAACAAAAGAGAAGCGAACCTATATTGTTTTCAAGCTTGATTCAGTTCCGTGAAATTCAGTAGGAACGAAGAAATGAGTATAATAGTAGCCATATGCTGCCGTATATCAAATTGGAAATAATGTTATTGCAAATACCTGTTAACAAAATGTAATAAATAATAACGCGGATGTACATATCATTGGCAATTGTTTCTATTGGAAAAGGCCTTTTTTGTAGGTCGCGTGTAAGATGTCTATTAGGCATTCCAGATACTTGTCAAATATGTCAAATAAATCGAAATGAACCAATCGGAGGCATCTGCCCCCCAGGAACTTTCGTTTGTTTTCTTTTTTATAAGTGTGTGATTGGTTAAAACTGGTATTTGCCCCCCAGACATAACCTGATCTGGAATGCCTAATATACTGGTGTTTCTAATTTGCTAAAACTTCGAAGGGATCGCCATCTATATATTTTTTTTGAACTAACCGGACGGTGAACAACAAATATTATTTCTATGGAGCCTTATGAGTGTTGGATTTAAAATCATTATTTTGGAAAATTTATAACTTAATACAGTACAGAAGTGCGAAGTGTGAAATGATTATGAAGTGTTGTTATGGTTTACAATCCAAAATGCAGCAAATTCATTGAAGTATCCCTACAAAATCGAGAAAAATGTGCTCGGTGTCACTGTGCTCATTATATAATACTAGTACTATTTCACTACATAAATTCCCCATTAACGACAAAAAGCTTTGTCTCAGGAAGAAAAATATATTGGAAATTAGTAAACCAATAACTAAAAATGTTTGTAAGTAGCCTCCACTTTCTAGAGCGTCTGAAAATTAAGTTTAGTGGACGTTTCAGTTCCCACTTTGAAGCCATTTTCAAGACTTTATAATATAATATTTATTAATTTATAGTTAAAGCAAAGTATGATTACAATTATGTAAATAAATCATAGCTTTCTAGTCTGTTTTTTATCCTTTCACACTATCCCCCAATTAGTCAGTAGCATAACTGCCAATTGTATCTCCTTGGTTAGAATCATTTTTTTTAAAAGCATGATTCATTCATGATTGGTGAGATTTGAACCTTTGGTGTGAGATCAGTTACTCTAACACTTGATATTATCAATTTTCCTCTGGAAATGATAACCTTGTTAAAGAATTGAATAGTTAGTCGAGTGAAATCAGTTCAGCGTTAAGGTTGTTGATCTCCACGTTAGAAGTGGAGTAACCAACCTATTTCTTCACCTTTTCATACTCAGTACTGAATTATGCAATGCAAAAGTACAGAAAAAGTTTTGTAGCAAAACAAAAATCAGGGTTTTCTCATGATTTATTTGAATGGTAAAAATATATGATATATTGATCCTTTATTTATCACAAAAAGCTAATTACATGCAAACATTTCTTGAAAATCAACTACTTCTATATATTTACGAAAGGACATTACCTACTTGATAACAAAATAATATAAGGGTTGCAATATGTTTGCAGAGCCCAGATAAACCCGCTTTGCAGGAACATTGGCATCTACTAAAGCTAATGTTCGCAAACATAAGCTCCTTATGTTTATGGTTACTTCCTTCCACTCCACATGCAATGATATGTCCTGCTTTGAACACAGCCTCTTTCAACGTTCTAGTTCTGCTTTCCACGTAATCCAGAATATTACGTAGCTCCAATTCTATAAGACATTTTGATCTGGAATGTAGGTTGGTGAAGTAGTTCAAATAATAACACTCATGAGTAAAATAAGGCTGTAATACTAGCCAAACATGTAACTACCTCAGCACACAAAGCAACTTAAGACGTTCAAACAGTAATTTACACTCAACAAGGCCTCAAGAATGCAAAACATGAACTAATAGTACCATTACTTCAAATGGCCAAAATTTGTTGTTCACCGTAAAGTGAAGCCATCTTGGATTTAGCAACGCCATCTATCATTTGACGATTTTCGCCTATGTTGCGATATTGTTTCAGACAAACCTGTGGACAAGGCGTGGTAGTTCATCAGTGGCCATGAGGGAGCGCTGGTTATCAAAAATTTCTATTGATTTTCGTGATCACTCGATCCATGGAACACGCTGTTGCCAATTCTGATGTTTTTGTTAAAGGATAGAGAATTTATCGGGACTGGATATGTGAGGTTATTGAAAACACCAAAACACGCCAAATTTGTGTTTAACTTTATTTATTCCATGTAGTTTGAAAATAATTTCTCAGTTGGAATAAATTTGCATGTGTTTCTACTGATCTGGACCAGAATTCGCAACGACATGGCCACTTGGCAACACAGGACTGTCATCTCCACTGCAAGAGAACCGGCATCTGGCGGATTTTTTGCAGTACTACTACGCCTGCATCATCAAATTTTTCATCAAGTTGGCCATATCGGTCGTCTGATTTGTTGACAACCTCTTATATGGAATGGAGTGAACAGTGAACAGTGAACACACAACACACCAGTATATAGCCACCTTGGTCGCGTGCGTTCACCATAAAAAAGCAGAAAGCGTTTGACTCATCCAACGAACAAGCGGTATAGGTAGCATAAAGATCAAACATGTTATGATATTTCAAATGATACAAAAATATGAAAAGTGTAACGATCATGTACTTAGAATACTTTAGGGAACAATCTCATCACAATTTTACTTCAGGGACCCAATTCCTTGAAATCGTAGGAAATGTTTCTCTAGAGAATTATTTCACTTCAATGTCGCTTCAATGACAATATTGAATATTGACAATTCGCGACATTCGCGTCGCCAAACTCCCTCTCGCGATGTTGCCAAGCTTGCCATTTCCAAAACTTCACAATCAGCTGTGTTCTAGCAAATTACGGAAAGAGGGAGGGGAGGGCTAGCAAAGTAGCGATAGCGAATAGCGAATTGTCTTGCTGTCTCAAAATGGCTTCTGCCCTCCTGCAGTATAAGAATATATCAAATAAGTGAACCATCAGTGATAACGCTCAAACATGATAAATTTCTGACTCCAGAATCACAAATAAGTAGCTCAACATAATCTCCTAATGTACAACAATCACGACGCCGTAAAAACAAACTGTAATTTGTGAAGGTCTGTTTTGTTTTGACTGTTTGTATTGTAGGTGGTTCGATTTGCGAATAGTATGTAGCAGGCATTCAGTAATAAGTAGTAATAGTCACTGCCCCTAGAATAATGGCCACGATGATGTATCCCACGTTAATGAAATCGCAGAGCATGCGAGCCAAGAGAAAATCTGCGGTGGAGCTCCTCGCTGAGAGTAAACCGTTCTACGTGAAGTCCGAAGTGGTCAGGGATACAACTCAGGCCATACCCTCAAGACCTAATCCAAATTTCTGCGGTTACGGAACATACAATCGAAGCAAATCTGTGAACGTGGCTGGACATGGTTCGAATTATAGACCTACAACTCTTCCTCACTGTAAGTATGCCATTCATATTGCATATTGGGTGAAAGGTTCATTAATTGAAAGATTAAATTTTTAAGAATGGGTTTCCATTTAACATTCTGACCAAGTAAAAAGTAAATCAAATGTGTTTGGAAAAGTTCCTAACCTGCATGATCTCAATGATTTTTTATATTCACTTGACTCTTTTATAAATTAAATGACCAAAGAACATCCTAGTCAATTTTCCATATTGCACATGCCACATTCTCCAATGAAGTAATGTATTCTCAACTTATGTTTGAAAATCAACAAGTAGTATCAATCAACATGAAATTGTTTTGAGTGGCAATTTATGGTGAATGAAATTATATACTTAGATAATATCTTTCATTGCAATATTTTGAAAAAATAATTGCATCAACAACTCTGTCATATTTTGTTCCAGTTCATGAATTTATTCATCAAATTCCTCATGATCTTCATTGTAGTATTCGAATAATTTTCATGAATATATGCCTTTGGCCCTGTTTATTCCAGATTTCTTATTTATCTAGTAATTACTTCTCTTCAGAGTCACTGGGTAAATGTTCTATAGATAAGATTTGCTGATTTGTTGAGTCATGGATTATTCACATAATAACTGTTTGTGAGTAAACTCATTCATTGTAATTTAATTGCAGACAATTTTGTCTAGTATGGAAGAACATAATTTCACTGAAAAACTGCTTAAAATCCGACTATCTTTACAATCACTCTCAAATATGTTTTGAGTTATTTTCCAAAATATTGAGCATCTTTTAAATAATAAAACATCATAATCCAAGTATTTTTGTTTCCCTATTTTAATTATGTAGATTAAATTTTCCTCCCTTATGCTCAGACAATACATATAAATAGAATCAGATATGCACTCATTTTACTTCAACAATCTTGGGACCAAATGGTCAAAATACTGGTCATATTTTTCATACTGCAGTCTCTTTGCATTTTTTGAAGGAATATAGATTTTTCAATAATTTTAAAGGATGTTTTCTCAAAAGTTATAGATCATTTTAGATTTTCCCCTCTTCAGTTTTGAAGTGAAGATTCCTAAAGTATTTGCAGGCATAAAACTGATGGTTATTTGTTGAATAAAATTATAGGGACATCCTTCGACTTCATCATCCTGTTCTTTTACTGATATGTTCCTTGAAAGGAAATAATGTATTTGTTAAATATCTCTATCTCATGATTTATTTTTGTGATGTTTGAACAATTCATATTTCAATTATCTTCAGCTTTGTTTATCCTGCAATCAATATTTGTTATTCAGTTATGAGCCACTAGGTAAATATCTTGGTCAACATTTATATTTATAATCTTCAGAAAATTTGATAATTCATTCAGCTATAAGAAGATGGTCCAAATGATTACCTATCATTTGATAAATTGAGAGATATAGGTATCATATTAGGCATTCCAGATCAGGTTATGTCTGGGGGGCAAATACCAGTTTTAACCAATCACACACTTATAAAAAAGAAAACAAACGAAAGTTCCTGGGGGGCAGATACCGCCGTATTGGTCTATTCTGATTAATTTGACATTTTTGACAAGTATCTGGAATGCCTAATTAGAACATTGCTAATTGATGAAAATCTGTATGGTGAAATATGATACCAGTTAAAATGAACTCTTTTTTCCCACATAAAGTTTTAATACAGGCAAATCACCATTTAGTGATTACCATTCTTAGGATAAATTGTATTACACATTGTTGAGTACATGTATCTGATAATGACCCATATGATGAGACTAGTATAGAAACAAAAATTTAATGAAAGGAAGACAATCCACTCATTCTAATATATTCAGACAATATTACTTTGTTTTTCAAAATAATTGCAATATAAATTGGAACTATTTGAACTTATATGACTTTGTTAGTACCATGAGGGCCCCACCCCGACCAAGTCCTCCTTTTCGTCCTCAGACCTCTTACCCTTGGTCCCCCAACTATATTCCATGCAATTTATTTATTATAATTATTTAATTTAACCCACAGAGGTTGAAATAACTGGGCACATGGGGTAATACCAAGAGAAACTCAAATGGAAACTGTGAGAACTTAGTATAATAATAGACTGTTTACATAATTACATATCATTCAAAACTTGCTCTTTATAATATGGTTTTATTCTGTACTCTTGAAAATTGAATGAGTTGACGTCACATCTCGATTGTGAATTGTCTTGAATGATTCATTTGTAATATTAATAATGATGTCTTTAAGACTTGACAACATAAATTTCGGTATACATTTCAGAAGTGGGCAAAATTTATTTTCTGAAATGCAGACGTAACTATTCAGGAAATATTCCATTTAATCCTCTTCTCTGAGAGAAAATATAATTGAGTAGAGCTGAAACTTCAAAAGGACCAAACATGCATGAAATAATAAACAGTATTTTTTTTTAAAACAAATATTTATCTATATGTTTTGTCGTACTAAAAATATGCATAATATAGTATAACTAATCTAATTTCAGACATAGAAATTACAACTAATGGACTGGCTATTATGTCAGTTTTAAACATCGTGTGATCAGTGTGATGCAAAATACACTAGAGAGAGAAAGTATATGCACATTGAACATATATTGTGAAGAACATAATAGCAGTGTCTAACTGCTTACAGCGCTTGAAGCTGCTGCACAAAATTTTCCATTTTTCCATAGAAACCTGTCAAATTTTGTGCAGCGTGTTTAGGCGCTGTAAGCTGTTAGACGCAGCCAATGACAATTTTATACTTAAATTACTCGATCCTTCATAACCTCTCTTTCTCTTACATTAGGCATTCCAGATACTTGTCAAAAATGTCAAATGAATCGAAATGAACCAATACGGCGCCATCTGCCCCCCAGAAACTATCGTTTGTTTTCTGTAAACGAGTGTGTGATTGGTTAAAACTTGTGTTAGTAGCCACCCAGACATCATGATCTGGAATGCCTAATTGAGGAAGGAATGCGCTTAGATTTTAGAGGTTTTACTGGAAGTATTGATGGATTGATCCTACATCTTTCCCATAGTGAAATATCTCTCCGGTCTATTATTATTCTGAAGGAATTCAACTACACAAATCTGTCAACATCAATAGAAATTCAAAATGTATGGATTACAATGCATTTTGAGCTTGAGTTATCGACTAACGAATTTGATGCCGTCATTTTGATTTGAATCATATTTCAACAATTCGTTTGATTTGAGTTGTTGAAATAAGCCAAAAATTTTAGAAGACATTCTACTTTTTACTCCAAACAATAAAACGCGAGATTATTCCGACGCTGATGAAAACAAACTGCACCTTGAATAACGTTTCTTAATGTTTACTTGTAATAGGGGAGCCCAAGCGGGGATTTCAGGATTTACTGAAGCGCGGCAGATCAATATACAGGGAGATACCTTGTACCCGGTTAAGTACTTCCACCATATATGAGCCCTATATATATATATATATATACGGCCGCCCTTCAAGGATAAATAAGTATCAGATTAGTAAAAAAAATTGATCATCTGGAATTCTCGAGCGCGTCAGATTAAGGTAGGGAGAGTTAGTTACTGAAAAATGTATATTCCAGTAATCTGACAATTCGAGAGTGACCTGAAGGAGGAGAAGGGCTACAAAGTTGTAAAAATTTCGACATTCTCGAGCGTGGGTAATTTTATTTTTATTCTGAAGGAAATAATTCAAGAATTGCAAAAATAATATAATCTGACGAATTCCACAAGCCGATATAATAAAAATTCATCGATAAAGTTTAATGCGTGTAGCTACGTGATGCCTATATTCCCCTCTCTACGTTTCTATCTCTCTCACTCTTTCTCTATTTATTGCTCTCTCACTCCGTTCCCACTCTGGTTTCTGTTGCCATGATGTCATGACAGTTGATCACACAGACTCGTTGGTGGCATGATATTGTCCACAACGAATATCCAACGTTTTAAAATTTTGAAAATATAATTGATTATAATTATTTTCTTACAAATACAAGTATTCTACTGACATTTTTTTTATTTGCATACTTTTTCCTGAGCTTTTCAATTAATTGAGTTCAGTGAATAAAAAAAATTCAAATTGGCAGAATAGGCGAATCCCTGGAGATGATTGCGAGATTATAAGACTGCAACGTGTAGGGCATAAAGATGAACCATATATATATCTTAATCTGACGCGCTTGTGTATTCCAACATGACGATTTTTTGTTCACATTCTAATAACGGCCACGAGTCTGCGTCACATCCAAACCATCAGATTATTATATAAGAGCTTTTATTAGCTTCACTTAACATCCCTTCAGAAAATCTGACCCCCTCGAGCATTTTCGAACATCTATAGCCTCTCCCCCCACCGATGAAAAGGTATACATTATATAACATTTTTTTCTTTTTATCATCTAAGCTTCGCAACCCAATAAGTCTCTATGACGCTCGAGTAAATACCGATTTAGCATCATGGGCTCTCCTACTATTGGGTAGAAGTTATATTTGTGTGATTAGCTAAGTAATTGTTTTTCAGAATTTTCCAGTTACACTAATGCTGGAACTTGGAAGATATATTTTGAATTGGAAAATTCTGAAAAACCATTAGCAACTCACCCAAATATAACTTCTACCCAAGTAAACATTGAGAAAGGTCATTCAAGGTGAAGTTTGTTTTCATCAGCGTCAGAATAATCTCGCGTTCTATATGTTACCACACGTGGGGGGTTAGCTGAGATGTGTGGGGGTGGATCACAAATGCCATTTGCCGGTTCAATTTGTTAGAGGTATTTCTTGTAATTACTGTTTGAAAAAGTTGGGAGGCGAGGAAGTGGGAAATCTTTGACTAGAAAACCCTGGGGACTGATTCTCAAATGTCAAAATAAGTGCATTGCTTTTGTTACTCTTGCATTGAAACGAGATGGGGATATTTTGTCGCATACAATACTGTGCAATAATAGACATTCGAACTCCCGTACGAGTCAATCTCAGAGAGAATAACCCCATTCAAGAGTAAGCTACATCTCCGTGCATATAATAGCTGTTTTTGATATATCTTAGTTTGAAACTACTTTTATATATTCTATAAGCGCTTCTAATATATCTAGTCTGAGTATAAAATCAGCTAGAGATCCCCCTGCTTCTTGGTTCAGACGGTAATTTGGATTTTATTCGAACCGTGCAAAAGAATTTTTCCCATATTCCTGTTAGATCACGTGGGGGTCATCAATTATGGGATTTTCAGTTCCCCAATCACTGACCCTAAAGCAGTATTATCTTCTCGGGTCCTTATATTGTTGGGCCTACTTTATGTAAAATCTGATGAAAACGAGTCATCTCAATAATCCCAATGGAACACAGATCAAAAACAATCTAGAAGTGGGAAATATCCATAAAATTTCAATTCGTCCCAAATATATTTTTCTCGAATCTTTATTGAATCCAAACTCACAAAAGGCATCACCATTGTTCGAAAATATCGGTTAGATTACAAAAAAAAGGTTATTTCAACGGCCAATCATAGGGTATACTGAAATCGAGAAAAGTACTAAGAACTAAAATTGTCGATTTTTGT
Source organism: Zygogramma bicolorata (assembly GCA_032362365.1). Lineage (NCBI taxonomy): Eukaryota > Metazoa > Arthropoda > Insecta > Coleoptera > Chrysomelidae > Zygogramma > Zygogramma bicolorata. The sequence continues at coordinate 1,212,546 of JAVJAQ010001353.1, forward strand.
TTTATACTCGAAAATATAAGAGAGAATTTTTTATGTGCATTGTCTTTCATTTACGATGAAGTGCTTTCAGTAACAAACACAAAATTCCGAAGGAAAATTCTTTCAATATTTTGCCACAATCAGTGAAAGACATGAATCTTTCTACAAAAAAAAGTTGAAAATCATTTTTGTGTTACGTAAATTGTAGCTTCAGTACTTCATCTATCTCTGTCTTTTTTAATTATATATTTGAATCTTTCACCTATTCGAATCTCTATAACACTCTCACCAGCATCAGAAAATGATCGATTGACGTTCAGTGCTCGCAGTACACTTTGTTCCAGACATGGCCGTCTCACCCTCGAGATCCCTTCCTCCCTTGACGCACCGACGTTCGGTTCATTCCGCCACCAGCGACCTGTTGCAAAACAAACTGAGACAGCTCTTGGTTTGCGACAGCGCAGAAGAGCTTTGCGTCGAACAGATGGCGCCCCTCAGTCCGCCCGCCGAATACGCGCAGCGATGCCACAAGAGCCTACCAGATCTCCATTGCAGGGAACCGAGTTCGAACAAGAGCAGCAACAAGAGCTTGTCGAATAGGGATAGCGGAGGCTCCAGCGGCCATTACACGCAGAGGAGCGAACCGCCGCCGCCTCCTAGACAGGTGAGCTCGAAATTGCTTCGTTTTATTCTATAGGTTGAAAAAATGGTGTCAGGTGTGGGGTCGATACCGATTTCCAGGTAAAATTTTCGAGTTGAATAATTCTGATATATTTTAAAAATTCATTCGATACTGTGCGACATACCAACTTGTTTAAGGGTTTCTTTCTTGAGAAATTGTCTACCACATCTCATTTCCTCTGTTCTATCTTTATTGGTGTCAGGTGTGGGGTTCTGTCATTGGCATTGAATAATTTGAAAAGGTTATTTTCTTAATGTAACTAGACATTTATTGCGTCATACTTACTGATGCAACTTTGTTCTTTAGTCAGTCTAATATTAGAATAGTGATATATCTGCTCATGGAATTCCAAGTTTTACATTGACGACATTGAAGAGTAATGCCATTCAAAGACCTTGTGCTGTCAATATTGGACTTGTTCCAAGGGAACATGAATATTATTACATTTGTATTATTGTATTATTACATTAACTCAGTGTGTACTTTAGAAAATACAAGAATAGGTGATCTTTGCTTTCGATTTGAAATGAAATAGCTTGTTCTGAGTTGTTGACTTTAATCCAATCTTGGAAAGATTGAATGAAAAAATTCTTCATGTTCAGTCAAATACCATTAAAATGAAAAAATTAAGAATTAATATTGAAATCTATACAAGTATAAGAGGGCGGATTTCTAATCTACCCCGAGAAGTTTCTGTCCTAATTAGAAACAGTTCTTTCAGGGGGGGGGGCAAAATCGGTCGTACCTGTAATTACAATGGTTAAGGGAGAGGTTTTTTGATATGATTTTTTACACTGTTACTGTATCCCTCTTGGAAGGGTGGGACCAACCTTTACTGTTTCAAATGACATCATTCGTGAAGTTCGGTCAGATAAGTATCTAATTTCATTAAATATTTTTCTAACCTACATATTCGACTAACAAAATGCTAATGGTGAAATGGAATACAAAACGTAGGTAATTATTCACACAGATGTTCAAAATGACGTAAGGAAACGAATTGGACAAGATGCCGACTGATAATACCAGACATGTTACTACAGGCAGTTTGTGTAGAATTCCAGTCATACCTTTATCATTGCATGGAGGTCGATGATGATCATTTTTAACGTCTGTGTAAATAAACTGGTACTGCATCTGTGTAAATAGTACGTTTTGTATTACATTTCATATAAGCGATGAGAAAGAGTATCAATTTTCTTCTCCTGAAGATGCTAACCTTGTAAGCGAAACGCGCGTCGAGTACAAAAATATCAGTTTGGTGTTAGGGTAATTGATCTCTAGGAAAAGTTTCAATTACATTTCATCGCTGGCATTGTGTGAGTCAAATAATTAGATTAGAAAAACCATTACACAATTCAGAGTTGGGCTGATTAAAATCACGATTAAAATCATGATTTGAATCAATTTTTGTTTTTTATATTCAGAACCAGATAACAAAATAATATAAAAGTTTTCTCGAAGATCCGAAGGAGTATCTGCTTTTAGCAAAAACAAGAAAAAAGAAGTACATAATTCCAAATTCTTTAACTAAACGTAACACCTAAATTTTATTACTGTATATTTTCAGTCTATTCATTTTCGTTTTACAATTTAAACAAAAACACGAGTTTTCCTCTTTTTTCTATGCCTAAACTGTTTCTAATATCCGAGTCTACAACTAGCGAAATGCGTGAAATTGTTGGGCAACGTCAATTTATAGGTTGAGAAGGAAAACAAGCCTCGACAGGAATATTTTTGCAAAAAGCACAACAAACGCGTTCGTGTTCGTGCCTCACTCGGCACTGTATAGCGAGTGTATAGGACAGAAGAAAAACAAATCGCGACAAGAATTTTCTTGCAAGAAGCGCGACAAATGCGTTGTCACAAGTTTTGAGCCGCAAACTGCATTAAAATTTTTAAAATTTACATTAAAATAATCAACAATAATTTCAAAGAATCAAAATGATCGAATTTTATATTCAAATTTAAAAAATCAAACAAATCAAATAAATCGTGATTCAAAAAAAATGAATGTTTTTTTTTATAAAAATCAGATTTTGCCCCACCGTGACACAATTAGATACCTATCTCGGTGGGCCAAAAGCTTGAAGACCGTAAACTAGGTGGGTCGCAAAACCTTATCCCAAAGAAGGCAAACTAATGAAAGAAGGTAAGCAATAACAACTCAACTTGTCAATCAAGTTTGTGTTACCAATTTCGAAATTTAGAGTAGTGGGGGATATAAATCGACGGTTACCGACTTTTGTAACCGGGTTACTCGCAAAAAAATCAATTTGGTATCGAACAGGCAAGAACTTATAAGATTCTAGCCGCAGGAAAATGCTCAGTGGGCCGCAAGTTTGATACGGCTGATCTGATCGAATTTCACAAATGATATGTGGATGATGCTAATTGAAAAGGAACCAAGTGCCACAGATGCATTTTGCGTAAGCAGCGATTATATGAAATATCACGTTCTCTTAATATAACTATGTTTTATTCAGTTTTTTTTTCACAAATAAGATTGCGAGTATGAAATAAAATGAAAGTTAATAGTTTTTAATCATTTTTTCAAGTTTCAAAATATATCTTTATCACTTTTTTGGTTGATGGTTCCTTATCAATAATTGAAGAATATTGTAGTTTTACTTGAAAAAGATCCAATGCTCATAGTTCTGTTTAAAGAAAAGGGAAATAAGTAAATGGGTTGTTTCAAAGAAATATGTTATTTACTCGAAATGATTAAAGGAAATTAGTCATTCATCAAATACTTTATTACAAACATCAGAACGCCTCTTCGAAATCAAAATCTGTATTGGAACCAAAACCTTCAATATCATCTTCGAAGTTCTCAATATTTTTAACTCTGTAGAAATCGATTGCATCTCTAGGAAGAAACCAGTAAGGTCTTGATGTCATCCCATTTTTTCTTCGAGATTGCTTTTCCATCGGGGTAGAGCACTTTCAACTTTTGGAAATCAATAGTGTTTTTTTTTGCCTCTGGTTAATTTCGAGATATCCATTTCTTTGAAATAATTTTCGTCAGATGAGTGCGACTCACAAAAAAATATTGAATTTGTTTTTGACTTTTCAATTTTTATTATCTTTGTTTTCAACCAACTTACTTTCTCTTTATTGATGGTCACTTTTCTGTTTGAAATTTGTTTTTCAATATCTTCAGTAGAATAAAAATCATCGGGCTCCATGAGGTTTATCACAAATTTATTTTGTTTCTTGCAACTTCCGATAACAGACATAAAGTCTTTCAAGGTGTAAATTCGAATTTGATTTTTGAGCGCCCTTTCTATTTGCCCAAAATCTGTATCGTTAGGCAAAAAGCTGTGCCTCGATTCAAGATATTTGAAACAATCTTTTTTCAATGTAGGGTGATGCATTAGAACTGTTTTCAACATTATAACAATTTTAATGTTTCGGTTTTGTCCACCACAGCTGTCTGACCACAATATCAACTCTTCCACTCCTTTTTTGAGGTGCACGTCAATGAATTTTTTTATACATAAGCCCACTTCTTGAGCTCCTCGCCCTGCTACTCCCTCTTTCCATAAAAAACAATATGGAGTATTTGTTGAGCCCGAATGAATACCCTCGTTAAAAATACTCAATTGTCGTTTGTAGTAGACAATATTTGTTGGTAGCTTAGGCAATCCTAGAACCTTTTCCATATCGTAGCAGATTGTTTCGATAAGATAATTAAAATTGTCATAAAATTCACAAAGAACCAAGCGACTCTGATCATTTTCTATAAACGGTATCTTACAATTGGATCTTTTTATATAATAGAAAACTGCTTTTTGCCCCAAAGTCGCTTGGGTCATGTCCTCACAATTCCAGTAGGCGCTTGATACTTTATGCACATAACAAACGGATGTACAGATGTCGTTTGGAACCTCTATCCCAATTTATGCAATTTGGCGCTTGGTTCCTTTTCAATTATCATCATCCATGTCATTCGAAAGAATATTTCCCTCATATATAAAATGACCCATAAGAGCAATGCAATTATCGAAAACTTACAGCGGTAATTGCATTGTATCAAGTCACCATAACAACACATTTGAAACCGTATCGCTAGACGTCAGTAAACAACACAAATAAATGTCAGATAGACTTCAAAAATTGAAAAACATTTCGCGTTTAGGTGAGTACTCCATACAATCCATAGAGGAAAGTATAAATGAACAAAAAATAACATTTCCTTGAGAATTTATTTATTCGTGAAATATTCCAATGAATTATATTCGTGCATAAAAATGACCAGATTATTTTGCATTCAAGCGTGATATCTTATACAGATTGCATTCGGTTATTTTCATATTTTGTAAAAGAGCCCTCGTCCTTCGTACTCGGGCACTTTCGCCAAAATATGAAAATAAACTAAAAATGACTAAAAACTAAAAAAATAATTTTTAGATATCAGGCTTTCTTGCAAAATTATCGGTAATTTTTATGCACTCGTGCAATTATAACCAATAATTGAATGCCCTTGTAAAAAAGGTAGCACTCGATCCCTTGTTCTTTTTGAAATAGTGAGGAGGGTTGGTCCCACCCTTTCGAGAGGATTAAAGTTGCAGTTCGTATCAAAAACTGGCCGTTTTTTTTTTTTTTCAATATCGTGGAAGCAGATATTTCATCTGTTTAATTTTGAATGATGTATATTTCTGCACGAAATAAAAAAGTCCAAAGGAATCCCTGGATTAATGTAACGGTGAGAATTGAAAAGATGCAGCCGGATATTTTTTGCAGGAAACCCGCCGGGACTCTGGCTCGAGCACGCAGCACAGCGGCGGCAGCTCGTACTACTGCTGTCAGGAGCCGGAGTGCAGGACGAGGCAGGCGTACGCGCCGCCGTCGACGTTCAAACGGCAAAAGTGTCTGCGCTACAAACGCGACAGGCCGATCCTGCGCTCCAAATCGGACATCAGCGACCGCTACTGGCGCCCTCCCGAACCGCCGTCGACCAGCCACCTGCAGCAGTTCTTCGAGCACCTCGGCCTCACCAGCGACACCTACGAGGACATGCTGAGCGACGGCAGCGGCTCGTCGCAGAGCCCCGTCTTCTTTTCCGACGCCTCGACCGTCGATTCGAGCAGGCCGACGGCGGCGGACAACGTCGACTACGGCGCCGCGACGACGGCGACGTCGTACCGGTCCGGGGATCCGCCGTCGATCGTCGAGCGGAACGCGCGCATCATCAAGTGGCTGTGCAACTGCCGCAAGATGCAGCTGTCTTGAGAGCGGTGGAGCGGCGCAGTAGGTAGGGAGGACCTTTAGTAACGGCGGAAACGGTTCTAGGCGAGGGGGTGGCGTTCGCGGCGAGTGATTTCTTGACGTTCGCGGTATTTCGAACGGAGTCCAATATCCGGCGCGGTAATAGCCAAGGGAGTAGTTTTTATGTTTGTTGTTGGATTGTCTTCCCAGGGATGGCACGGCTAAAAACAATCTGATTAGAACCGGCGGTTGTAATTGGTCAAAACCGCATTCAATAACCCACCGGTTGTAACCTCATAATTTTTTAATGACAGATTCGCGTTCCCGTAAGAACTTTCTGCCGGCTTTGTTCGTGTTTTTTTTTTCATTTGAAAATTGCCTTCAAAAGCAAATATCAAATATCAGGCGCGGTAATAGCCAGGGATGTAGTTTGTTTTACTATTGGATCGTCCTCCCAGGGATGGCTCAGTTGAAATCAACCGGGTAAAAATCGCGAGGTTGTAACTGGTTGAAACCACATTGAAAAACCCACCAGTTATAACCTCATTATATTTTAATGAAATATTCCAGTTTCCGTGAGAACTTTCCACCGACATTGTTCGTGCTTTTTTTATTCGAATATTGCCTTCAAAAAGCAAACAACAAATATCAGGCGTGGTAATAGCCAAGAGTGTAGTTTTTTTGTTGAATCGTCCTCCCAAAGGTGAGCACGATCTAAAGTGGTTAGAATCGAGGGTTGTAACTGGTTAAAACCACATTGAAAACGAACCAGTTATAATCTCATAACCCACCAATTATTACCTCGTCATTTTAATGACGCTCCCGTGAGAATTTTCTACCGACTCTGTTCGTGTTTTTTCTATATAACCCTGTAATGTCCAAAGAACACCGCTTTAATCAAGGAACAAGATATACCGTGTGACACAGACTCATGGTACACCCCCGTTTTCTTCTTTGTTTTTCTAGCTATTCTAGCTATATTTTTGAAATTCGGAACATTGAATATGCTCACTGAACAGCATTTCTCGACATATCTGAAAGAAAAAAACAACTTCCAATTCTTCCGGAAATCACATCAACTTTCGAATCTTGAATGGGACACCGTGTATATTGTTATATGATCGGCTGGGGATGATCATTGGATTTACTGTAGGAACGAGGTATTCAGACTTCGTTCGAAATATGTTCACTTGGTTTCGTCCATCTCGCGACAAATTGACAAACTATGCTCGTTTTCGTTCCGAGATGATTTCTAGGTTATTTTAGTCGTGCATTGGGTCGTTTCTGTTTCCTCACATATTGAAACTATGATTTCGTTCACGAGAATCAATTGTTAGGAAGTCACTCGGTAAATTGCAATGCTGCCTCTCAAAGTTTTTGTTTCAATGACCTCTTTCAAATAGTTTTTTCTGTCTGCAGTAAGTACGAATTTGTAATGGGTAATAAAAACTTTGGTTTTGTTACTGAATTTTTCAGTAACTAAAAACAGTTATAGGAAAATGGGAGCATTTGAGAAACTTAACAGAACAGACCGTATCTGTTTATTTGTCGGCATCCTATGCTAGAAAGCACATGTTTCAAAAAATGGTCAAAGAGGGTTTGTTCGTTTTCCATCCGATGTCCCCGTAAGAACGTCTTCCTTCAAAAGTATGTCTAAGCTCTGTTCCTCTGGTTCCTCATCCATATCGAAACCGCTCAGAGCTTCGGTTAACCTCAGATCCTCGACGGAACTAGACTAAAGTTATAATAATCTATTCACGTTAAATATAGAGTGACTGTAAAGAATGCATCTAGCGTGATCAGCACGTTGTCAGATAGTCCTTGCGTTTCATTTAATTCGTTATTTAAATTTTTTTGACTCATATTTCATATTCTATATCTCGATTTTTGTAATAACAGTATTTTCTTCGATGAATCAATCCCTAATTTTATTATTGACCAAAAATTTTATTTTGATTGGATTTTGTCAGTTGATTTCTATTTTAATCCTTCCGTTCTTAGCAACAGGTTTCAATAGAGTTTAAACTATAGACAATGGAAGTCCGAACCATTACCATTCATCAAAGAACATTGTCAACCACTTTCAAGCAAAAGTATTAATACTTATCGTTAGCAGTGCATGTGTTACTGTAGTCAATATGTCCAGTACAGATATGGATAAATTTGGCAACAATGTCGTATCAAATGCTAAAAGTCCTCGAAGAAGAATAAAGATATGGCATTTAGAAGAATAATATCTGAACATATACAAAGATGAAGTCCATGAAAATCCCGAAAGTTTGGTTTTAAGTAGCTAGTCATACAGGCATATGTAAAGCCAGTGTATATTAGTATTGTTCGTGACTTTCTCCAACCCAAAAATGCAAAGAAGTCGATCGGAAATTGTGGATTTTGTGGATGGATTCAATAAAAATGTCAAATACCTATTTTCAGCAGCTCCAAGTCCTGCCCTGATTTGTTTACGAGCACTCTATCTTTAACGTGAATGCAACATAATTATTTTCATCTCCGTTGAAAGGCAAGACTTCGTTAACCCTTACAACCCGTTTCGACGATGCAATTTGCCGCTGCAATTTCTCGCGGATGTGTCATCTAGCTGTCAGTTTGCATTGCCAATATTAAAAAATAGCACTGAACATGGGCGCCGCCAGTAAAAATTTCAGGGGGGGGCACATTTTTTTGTGTGTGGCAATAAATTAAATAAGTATAACAACACATTGAAAAAATGTATTTACTAAATGCCTAACACTCACATGTAAACAAAAACATGAAATACATTTTGTAAAATAACTGAAATATACTTATACCTGAGAAGGTATCTTCAAAACAACTAATAAAGAATATCTATCTATGTATTGTATTATATATATATATATATATATATATATATATATATATATATATATATATATATATTATATATTACAAGTACTTTGTTATTTATATAGGTATGAACAAAAATATAAATTAAACAATCTATTCTTCTGACCAAAATAAAAGTCAAGGCAAAATATATAAGTAATAAAAAGCAGTCCAAGTTTAGTCATCAAAAAGAAATTTGAGATTTCTTTTTTCTAAGCCAAATAAATCAATGACCTTATTAATTATATCAAGTTTATTGTTGTCAACGTATTTCCTGTGTACACTTATAAGAGCTAGTCCAGAAAGGCGGTTTTCGTTCATTTTTGATCTAACCCAAGTCTTTACTCTCTTAAGAGTACTGAACGACCGTTCAATTGAACATGTTGTTGGAGGCATAATTACAAAAAAATTTAAACAAGTTTTGATGTTGGGAAAAAAATCACATTCCTCTTTTAGAAGTTTGATTGTTACAACTTTGGCATCGATAAGCACAGCACAACAATACAGGCCCCAAGCCAACAGAGCACTGACTGAAATGATGAAACACGAAACACTTGTTCGAGTGCTTGCGTTATGACGATAGCGAGTCACATGGTCGCGACGACCGACAGCCGACAAGCGACCGTGAAATCTACCAAACAATTAATAAAGATACGTTTGGGATAATCTTAGCTATTATTTGGTACCCGGTAAACCGGTTCTTTAATACATTCTCATGTAATTTTTTTTATAAATATATATATATATATATATATATATATATATATATATATATATATATATATATATATATATATATATATATATATATATATATATATGAACATTTTTCCAGGGGGGGGGCGGCCGCCCCCCCTTGCCCTTATGTGGCGGCGCCCATGGCACTGAATGTTACCAAGATGAACGCCCACATTATCACAACTGATATATGATTTCATTGATTTCTGATAATTAAAGTAAAAAAGTAAAAAGTAAAAAGAGTTTATTGTGTCAAAAATATACAAAGTATAGCACTGACACAAATGGACTAGGAACATTGTACAATGATATTAACCTAACCCAATACAAATCTAAAATCTAAAGGTAACACACACTCAAAGAATCAACAAGCTAAAATCTATTGAAATCAATGTCAAACATATTATTTTTAATAGCTAGTTTCAGCTTGTGCTTGAACACAGGTGCAGATAAGAGAAAGTAATCTGGTGGCAGATTATTCACAATATACGTGATTATGTAGGAATAACTGGACTGAAACAATTCTGTTCTGTGAGTAGGAATAGTAAGTCTATTGGCAACGTTTCTTAATAGTCGATTATGAGTTTCCTGCCTCCATTCTAACGTTTCAAAGAGGTATCCAGGCAAACCAATCTTTAAGACCTTATGAATAAAGCATGCGAAATGCAAGAATCGGATTTCTTTTAGCTTTAGCATATTTAGCTCCAAGAAGTGTGGCGATATATGATCGAAACGTCGACTGTTTGTAATAAAACGAATGCAGCAATTTTGCATCCTTTGTAAGCGATTTCGATTTTCGTTATTCAAACAAGGACCGTAAATTATATCACAATAAGAGCACTGAGATAGAACCATTGAATTAACTAGCATTTTTTTGGTTTTACTATCTAGAAATTTTTTATAAGGATAGAGTTCTTTCAGTCTCAGGTACATTTTTCTATTTACTAAGCTGACGTGTTGGGTGAATTTCAATGTGTTATCAAAAATCAGTCCAAGGCATTTCACATTATTGGAGGTGGGTACAACTTCTGTTCCAATGTGAACTGGAAAGTCTTCAAGATTTGTTGTATTATGTGGAGAACCAATGATTATGTGTTGACTTTTAGATGCGTTTAGTAACAGACAATTTTTCTCAGTCCATATTCTGATAGTTTCAAGATCATTAGAAATCTTGTCCAAGGCAACAGGTATATTTTTAGGATGAAAGTCGAGATAGACCGAAATATCGTCAGCAAATGAATGAATCCGACAGTATTTTAAGAGATTACTGAGGTCAGAGGTGTACAAAGAGAAAAGTGTTGGTCCAAGTACCGACCCTTGTGGTACACCCGATCTAATTGATCTTCTTTCAGAGGTCAAGATATCAGTATTGGTATTAAGAATTGAAAATTGGTATCTATTCGTCAAATACGATTTGAACCAATCGAATATCGCATTGCGAAAGCCATAATAATGGAGCTTAGCCAATAAACATTCGATGTTCAGCGTATCAAAAGCTTTACTCATGTCAAGTAGAGTCAAGGATACTACCCTTTGACAGTCAATAGCCTTGATAAAATCATTCGTCATAGCGCATAAAGCCGATGTCGTACTGAAATTTTTCCGAAAGCCTGATTGTGTTTTAGGGATAATATTGTTGCTATCAAGATAGGAGTGCATTTGAGATAACATAGCTCCTTCGGCGATTTTAAGAGGTACAGAGCACAAACTGATTGGTCTCAAATGATTGAGTTCTGTTACTTTTTGGCCAGCCTTTTTTGGTATTGGTTTAACCAGAGCGGTTTTCCACTGAGAGGGAACCACTCCTGATTCAAATGAAATGTTAATCAGATGAGTTAGAGGTGCTATGATCCAATTTGCAGCTAGCTGAAGCATGCGTGCAGATATTTGATCAGGACCCATTGTATGTGGTTTTTGTTTCATGACAAGTGATCTCACAGTTTCCGTACTAACCGGGAGATATTCGAAGGAGGATTCAGAGAAAGCGCCATTGAACAAGCCATCTACATGTTCTCTGTCAGGGGTGAGGAAAGGAACAGAATCAAGAAAGTGATTATTTACAATGTTGGCATCCTCAAGCTTTATATCAAAAGTACTAATATTTGAGCCATGTTTCTTACCTATGTCCCATGCCTTCAGTTGAGTCCAGATAGCCCTACTATTTGAGTGGAGGTTGTTTAGAACAGTGGTGAAATAAGCTTTCTTTTCAGCCAATAACGAGGTGTTATAGTAATTTCTAATTGTACAATAATAACGCCTGTCAGCATCGCTTTTTGTACGATTATATTTCAGCCAAGCTTTCTTTTTCAATTTGTTCATTTCTCGGATGTTGTCAGTAAACCATGGCTGCGTTTTTTGCTTGTTTGAGCAGGAGATTGTTATACAAGGAGCATGAATGTCATAAAGATAGGTTAAATTATAGTTGAAGAATTCAACTTTTTCATCCATTGAACCAAGATTGTATAATAAGTTCCAGTTGATTGAATTTGCGTCAGCATTGAATGCCTCTGGATCGAAATTTTTGAAAGAGCGAACTGTTTTACGAATTGGAGTAGGTTTTTCATAAATCAATTTGAGTTGACACTGATAATTGATATTGAGATAAAATCACCTTTTAACTTGATTCCTCAAGTCACGAAAAATAATTTAAATGTTCAAAATCAATATTCTTCACAATGATGCCACCACATATTTGTGGTTTGCGGCAACAGATTCACCATAGAAATAACTAAGTCGCTGCAACTTATCGCACCAAAAAAAATTCATGCAACTCGAAAAACTTGCATGAACACATGCAATTTTCTGGAGTTGCAGCGACAAACTTGCATCGTCGAACCAGGCTATTAGCTGGCACACACTTTTTAGGGTTGACGTTCGTAGGGAGTGGGGGTACGTGGCTAACGGAAAAAGCTTTTTCTGGAACAACATGAAAGAATATAGACAGCAACTGCTTATGTTGAGATTTCTCTTAGCCAGATTTATCCCATTCACTTCTCGACTCCAGATTTTCGCTTATATACTCGAGAAATTTGTGAATTTTTTTTAATCCTAAAATGCGCCAATGGACAAAACTGTCTGAACGAGGGTTACGTTCTAGTTTCGGGGGATGCGTATCAAATTCTAACAAACGCAAATCGGTGGGCAATAATTTTTTTGCAGGTAGCGTAAGAGATTCTGGTTAGGCTAAGATGGTTATACTTTTAGCGGTTCTGGCTCGTTCATACACCACTCTGGCCCGTTTCACACTGGACCGATGATCAGTCGTGACCGATCATCAGTCGAAAAGCGGGCGTTTTCTTGATCGACCGATGATACGCGTCCTTGTGAGTGACAAAGACATCGTCAGTTCTGATAATCGGTCCTTCGTGAGACTGGGCCAAGTCACGTTTTAAAATTTTATTGGACGAATGTTTCTCTTCAAGTTGATGAAGGTTCGGCATATTCAATTGAAAGCGTGCAAATTTTGACGTTTTGTGGATTCCAATAAACCCTAAAGGCAACTAATTTTTTGATGATTTTCAATTGATATAAAACTTGGAATGATTATATTCATGAATGATTAGTGAATAACTTCTATGAAAGGTAAGAAACATAATTCACACCGACTTTTAGGTTAGGATTCTTGAAAAATGATTTTTCTACTACAAATCGGTGTGTTAAACATTCTCAACTCACAATTGGGAAGTTCATAATTTTATGCGACGACTGGCGGAAATATAACGCACTGCTATAATTTGACAAACAAACGGCTTCCATTTTATGTGTGTGAATTTATTGAGTTCTTTGGTGTTGATTTAGGAAATACCATCTGAAGTTGTAATTTTGTTGATTAATAATAACAAACAATCATGGATGCAGATCGCTCAGTGAGCCGTATAAAGTGTTTGGTGCCAAGTTGGCACAACTCTAGGAACCGAAATCCAAAATTGTCTTTCCACACGTTTCCAAAGAGAAATACATCTTTGGTGGGAAACATTACGGAAAGTGGCATGAAAGAAAAAATAGACAGGTACAAGGCTTTGAAAATAAACTGAAACTGCATAAATCTCCACCTAGAGCGGCTTCAGTGTGTTCCTTGCATTTCAAGAGAGATGATTTCTTGTTACCTGGTGAGTCTGTTTGTCTATTTTTAGGCGAAGTTATGGCGCATTTCACCATCCATGTAATAAAAGCCTCTTTGGTTCACTAACACTACACTAAAACTAAAAAATGTCCTGGAACAAATATTATTATATTTTGAAACACAATGCATCTATGTTCACCTCCAATGAATAGAATTGTGCGGCTATTCAAAGCATCATGAACACAGTTATATTAACCTTCACGAAAAAAATTTCGTACAATGAAAATATAGCAAAAAAACACCAAAATCTTGTCTAGAGAGGGCAACTGATGACTGAATCTCAGTTTGACGCGTTATTTCACAAATGTAAACAAGGTAACTATTTCAAAATGGTGGATATAGTTTAACCACCAACAGCGCCCTCATCGGTCGATATTCTTCCCAATAGTCGATGACAGTCGGTCCACAAGAATATTTTGTAAATATCACAAAAAAAAATGTACAAAATGAGGTGACAAATAGCCTGTGTCGACGATGCAAGTTGTTACTGCAATTTCTCGTGGTAACTTGTCGCTGCGAGAAATGTCACCAACCTGTCAGTTTTTATTGACAATATTAAAAATATTATTCTGATCTGTCTCTAGAGTTCAACCAGCGTTTGCAATGTGAGAGCAAAAAAGTTTGTTCATTTACGATATCACATTGGGAACCTCTAAAATTATCAGTGTTTCTCTACTATATTATGCATGTATTATACGTTCTATTCAAGTAATATGAAATCTATTAGAGAAAAACTGAATTTAAAGAAATGAAATAATGGAATGAATAAAGTTAATTTGTGAAAAAATTTTAATGTGTGAAAGAAGTATCAATAGTCCAGTAAATGTAGGGACGAACCTGTGAATAAGTCTGAGTTCTTCACTTGTGGCTCAATTCGTAGGTCGTCACAGATGTTTTCAAGGACCCAAAACTTAACACGATTGCCCACATGGCAATGGCCGAAAATGGCCCACCAAACCCAGAAAAATGGGTTTCCTGCCAATATCTGGCAAAATATACGAATTAGAGAATTTTCGTTCATACAAAAATTGAAGATCGTCTCATTATCTACAAAAATGACACTCATTATTTTTTCCGAAAACTCAACCGTTTTCGAGATAAAGGGACCCAAAACTCTCCTCATTTCAGCTGTCGCTTTCTCTATAGGAATTATGTTGTCTATGCATTCGCTTGGAGGCGGGCGGACGAATTGTTTCATAACTCAGGAAAAAACTGACATTTTTCAATGATTCAAAGTTCAAGATAATGAGGAAACCCGTAGCTATCATTCCATGTATTTCGAAGTTCTTTCTTATTTGGCCAAAAATTTAATAAGCTGTGAAAGTTTTTTTTCCGCACCTTCTTGACACTGTTTCATTCATAATAATGGGTCCTTGGAGAGTCTTGAATGATCTCTGAATTTTTTTTGTACTTTCCCCGCGTTCTAATTAATGATCCATTTGTTTATTTTCATTTTTCATGCGATTTCGGAGTTATGTAGAATCTGCGGAACAACCGCGAATTAAAAAATTATTAGCCATTCTATCGACTTGCCATGCACATCGTTTTGAAGCCAAAATGCTCTAGTTTCCGAATACATATCTATTTTTTATGGCTGATAATTTTTTAATTCGCGGTTGTTCCGCAGATTCTACATAACTCCGAAATCGCATGAAAAATGTAAGTAAACAAATGGATCCTTATTAGAACCCGGGAAAAGTACAAAAAAAATTCAGAGATTATTCAAGACCCCCAAGGACCCATTATAAAGAAAAATTTCCGATTAAAAACTATTTTTGAAAAAAATGTAAACAAATTAATGAAACAGTGTCGAAAAGGTGCGGAAAAAAACTTTCACAAAACTTTCACAGCTTATTAAATCTTTTTGCCAAATAAGAAAGAACTTCGAAATACATGGAATGATAGCTACGGGTTTCCTTATTATCTTGAACCTTGAATCATTGAAAAATGTCAGTTTTTGCCTGAGTTATGAAACAATTCGTCCTCCCGCCTCCAAGCGATTGCATAGACAACAGAGAAAGCGGCAGCTGAAATGAGGAGAGTTTTGGGTCCCTTTATCTCGAAAACTGTTGAGTTTTCGGAAAAAATTATAAGGGTCATTTTTGTAGATAATGAGACGATCTTTAATTTTTGTATGAACGAAAATTCTCTAATTCGTATATCTAGCCAGATATTGGCGGAAAACCCATTTTTCTGGTTTTGGGGGCCATTTTCGACCATTGCCATGAACGCAATCGTGTTAAGTTTTGGGTCCTTTGAAAACATCTGTGACGACCCACAAATTGAGCCACAAGTGAAGAACGCATAGACTTGTTCACAGCTTTCCCTAGTTTCGGATCTTCATTTACTGGACTACAATAAACGAGACAAAATTTGTGGATAGAATTAAGCTTGAGGAGCTAGTTTTTTGCTTGTATTATATATCATTCAATGAAGTTTGAACCAAGCACGAAAAGGAAGAAAGCAGCTTCTCTCCTCTCACCTGCCTATATGGTACGACGGACACTTAATCAAATAGCTATCATTCATAAGAAATATTCTCACAATTGAGCAAAAATAGTGGCCTAACTGTAAAAAAATCTCACTCACCAAGATAATATTTCATGAAATCATCTCTTGAGCTCCCCAGTGCGTTATCCACTTTGTGTTTATTCGTTTATTGCCTTGTCTGCTGTCATTTGTGAAGAGTTATATAATCTTCGATGAATTCTTGAAGTGAACTTTTTTCCCATAAAACGGTTTTAGTCAGTGTGGTGTATGTAACAACTTTCCAGATCGAAATGAAAAGTTCGATCCACGCCCCAGCCGTTTATGGATGTGATTTCTTGGTATGGAGCATAAACAATTTTGGTTATTGTTTGAAGTGAGACTGTTAATGATTTTTTTCTAATGCCAAGTGAATTATCAACAATTATACCCCGACTTAGCTACTAAGGAATCTGAGATATAACAGGACATTTTCTTCAACTCGTGTGGGGAAATGTAAACGTGTAACTTGAAATAATGCTCCACATTAATGAAATCCGTGCTGGTTCTTGATGATGGGCCACAATACTCAATCTCCGCGAAATGTTATCGCATTTTGACCTATGTTTTCAAAATCTCACCACCTACAATCCAGTCCATATTGAAATTGGAATAGCGGAATATAGGTTGGTTATGTTCACAATAACCCAGAACTCACTTTTTCAACCAGTATTCTGCACTTCCAAGGTTTTCTTCTACTCTTTCATTCCTCGTTCCCTGTCCAATCTCCAAAGCATCCTTACATGCACAAACTTGACCCATTGATATTTCGTTGAAAAAAATGTTCATTTGTGACTTGTGTAGTGTTCGTTGTAGATTTTCTGATGAAATATTGTGATATAAAGAAATCTGTGGTATGGGTGTTGTTTTCGGTGTTTAGTAGATCTTCATCAACTTTCACTATCATTGAATATTTTTTGGTGGATCGGACGTGGTTTTATTGGAATCGTTGAATAACCCTGTTACTGGTTGGATATATCTTTTCTGATTCCTGAAGTATTTCAAATGCTTCAAGATTCTATTATAAACGATGTCAAAATCAACACTAGTTATAGATATTGATGAACAAGTCATGCTAGTGTTAAATATTGACTACGTACCAAAAATTACAAAACCATTGAAAATTTTCCAAAATTGGCTTGAAAAATGAAGCAGACTATCTTCCTAAACGTCGCAAAGGGGAAGTATACGCATTTTTTTAATAAATTCATGAAAATGCAATAGGTACGTAACTGACAGATTAGTAATAGACTACAGGCCCATCCAAAAAATGGATGGGTCATATGAACCACCAGGTGACGTATATAGGACGATATAAGAGCATAAAATAATAAGATTCAGCACTATGCCGTCACTTGTAAGCTGTCCAACTGGGTGCTGGTGAGAATTCAAAAGTGCAGGTAGAGTGAGTACATTTTGGTCATATATTTTTGTACGGCATTTTTACCCTTTATAGATCCATAAAAAATAATAAGAAAGCGCGTAGTGCCGTAAAAAAATGGTGCGCCACAAAGTCGGTAAATTTTTTGGATTTTTTGACAATTTCAAGGGTAATTTGGTCATTTTATTTTGTACGGCATCAGTTTCATACAGTTTCAATACAGCTTCTAATCCATTATTCCACAACGCCGTGCAAAAATCGTGCGACAAGGGGAAAAATCGAGGGTTGCAACCCCCTCTCTTTCCGTGGTCCAGGGGGGTGATCTGAAACAACATGAAATTAATTTATTTTGAAAGTATTTTATGCATAGATAATATTTTTTTACATGCCGTACATTATCGTTGGTCCAAAGGTTTGTAGGGGAAAAAACTGAAAGATGAATCCATAGAACCAGAAGTAAGGAAAATCCATATAACGTAATGTGTTTCTAAATTATCAGTTGTGTCATGAGAATCTGTCGTTAGAGAAGTATCTGAAAAGTATACCTGTAGTGCTCATGAAGAAGCTGATACAAAAATAGTTTATCATGTTTGATTAAGTGTTCTGATACAGATATTTTCGTCTTATTATTAGCTAATGTGAAACAAATTCTAGTAAATGTGGGCGAGAATCAGTTAAAAATGTCGATCGCAAAATATGGATGCAACTTGGAACCGGTAATCACGTGAAAAACATTGACGTTTGTGCTGTGTACAGAGACTTGGGCGAAAAGCTCTGTTCTTCGTTGGCTGCATTTTACAGGAAGGGTAAAAACAGACCATTAAGAGTATTAGAGAAATCTGGAAAGTTCCAAGACGAATTTATTGAAATAGGGCATAATACGTTTGTTGCAGATCCACTACTCATGGAACAAACTTTCAATATTCTGCAAGAATATGTATGCGTTTTATACAACGTAAAAGCAAGGAAAACAGTCAACGAAGCAAGATGTATCATATTCGATAGGATTTATACACCAAACAGCTGTAATGAAGCATTCAAAAATACAACTATGAAGTTGGAAGCACCGTCGTTTCACCCTTTTTTCCGGGAGTTGAAACAACATATGAAGAGAAGTACCTACATAGCACAGATTTGGTGTAATGCCTACAAACAAATACCATCGACCTTGTTACCAATAAACTATGGATGGATTCTCAATGACGGTCGGTACGATTTCGATTGGTTCCGCGGTGAGGAATGCCCTCAAAAAGTCAGTGACATAACGGAACCAGATGAGGAATCAAACGAAGAAATTGATGACGTCATAGGTAAATAACTAAATCTTCACATGTTTAATCTGTACGAAGACTTTGATTTCGACAAAAACTCATTCATGTTTCAGAAAATGATAGAGAAGATAATTCGGACATCGATGAAGACATTGATTCCGATAACAACTCAACGGCTGATTCCGATACTGAATAAATCAAATTAAAACCTTATTTTGTATTATTATCATTAAATATATAGAATTCTTCTGAAAAATACTTGTTTTATTTATTCAATTATTACAATAAAAAATGGTAGCGTCATTTTCATCAGCCTAAAAGATATGGTCTGCATTAAAATGTACGGCATAATTTTTTCCTAATTTATTAATTTCAATACTATTTGAAACAAGCGAAACATAAAGAAAATTTCAATTGTTTATTAATCTGTAAATATTTAAACTTTTGCAAAAACTAAAAAATTTCATATTTTGTATTTCTCTATAATTTTTTTTAGAACAGTTTCTTGTGAACGGCAATACTATATAACGATTGTATTTTACAATATCATGTTGAAAAAAAAGTTGCTGTACAGAGTCAAATGATTTTACAGTTTTATAAATCAAGTATACCATGAGATGAAGATAATTATTATTAATATACATTCAAATGAACAAACAATTTTTGACGGCATTATTTTCAATAGTACTTTTGAGTGCTACGTAATGTTTTGGAACCGAAGCCGTACTTTTTCAAATCACCCCCCGAACCATGGAAAGAAAGGGGGTTGCAACCCTCGATTTTTTTCCCTTGTCGCATGATATTTGCACGGCGTTGCGGAATAATGGATTAGAAGCTGTATTAAAACAGTATGTAACTGATGCCGTACATAATAAAATGACCAAATTACCCTTGAAATTGTCAAAAAATCCAAAAAATGTACCGACTTTGTGGCGCACCATTTTTTTACGGCACTACGCGCTTTCTTATTATTTTTTATGGATCTATAGATATTGTAATGACGTACAAAAATATATGACCAAAATGTACTCACTCTACCTGCACTTTTGAATTCTCACCAGCACTCAGTTGGACAGCTTACACGTGACGGCATAGTGCTGAATCTTATTATTTTATGCTCTTATATCGTCCTATATACGTCACCTGGTGGTTCATATGACCCATCCATTTTTTGGATGGGCCTGTAGTCTATAACTCAATTTTGAATCTTTTCAATATTGCAGTTATAGCAAATATGAAGTGAACCTTGTACAACCACGTCAATTTTTGAAGTTTACTTTGCGAAAAATTTTTTTTATAAATGAAAGAAATTTGTCACGGTCTTTGTGTTAGTTACTTAGGAATCAGTACAAGATCTCTCAACTAGTGGGGACTATATACATTATTAAAATAGTAGTAAGTCTCATTTTTTCTCCACTATTTCACATGAACCATCAACTAATCAAAAGAGAATACAATAACAGTGAATCCTAAACAATATATACACCATCCCTAGATTTTTTTTCAGATTAACATTGAATATAAAACCGTTTTTTTCACTGCAGAGTTTTCAATTCGGAGCAGCTAGGTTGAGGTGTACGCACTGCGCCAAATGTAACTCCTCGATTGTTGTCAGAATTGAAATCTTTGCTGGACACTTCATTTCGACTCGAATTTTCGTTTAAGATTAACTGCCATAAATGTTATTAATATGGATATTCGCTAAGGCGTGACTAGGATAAAATTGTAGACTGAGGTTGGAAAAATATACAGGGCCGTCGAGGCAAACCAGCGTTTTGGGAATGTTTAAATGTAAGAAACGTTGATGTATATATATTTTGAAATCGGAAATGCGACAGTTTCGTTTGAAAAATTGTTAAATTTGATGCATGCGCCACTTTTATCTACCAAAAACTCTCTTTTTTCTATTTTGAGGCCAGTATCGCGGTGCTGTGAAAATTCAATCAGAAAACGATGTACCAAACAGCTTCAACTTTTTTTCCCAGTATGTGACACCAAAAAGTTTGTCTCAGATGCTGGCCAATTCTACTCAGGTTTGAGGTTCACATTGAATCCAAATCTAGAGCATCCGATTTTTGTTACACGCAATATAATGTATATTTTCGAAGAGTTGTTTGTGTGCAATTTGTTTATACTGTTGTAGAATTTATTATACTCGAATGATTTTTATATGATTTATTAATTGATAGGATTATCGGAATCAGTGTGATAGAAGTATACATTGTAAATATTTTAGCTTGTAGCCATGTAATGGATTGCTAATTGTTAGTTACGATGCTGTGCATCTGAGCTGTCTAGTCTACTTAGTTTCGGATACTGTTTGTTTCAAATATTTTAGAGCATAGCTATGTTACTTGAATTGCAATAAACATGATATGAGTTTATCTGTTTTTGATTTTGAACTACAAAGGAATTCGGTGAAACAGCACTCAACAATCATAAAGGTTTGTATCAATGGTGGTCATTTTTAAATACTATTGATATAATAATTGAAATCAGTAAGAGATCATCGAGATCAATTGCAAAAAACTCCAAAGGTATGCTCTTTCAACCTTGCTTTTCAAAATAGCAAAAAATTGTATGTTGGTATTTTTTTTATATTTTATTGAATATTGAAGGTTGAACGTCTTTTACGTTTCATGTTTGCCAGTTCACAATCTTTGAGTAGCAAGTCAAATAGCAATTATGCCCTTGAATCTGGCAATTGATAGATTCAGTCCATCCCACGATCTCTATATTAGTCATGAATTGCATCTGAGAAAGGTCCCATCCAACACGTCTGTGACATGACGTCCCTGCGATGTCACAATTATGTAACATTGCGATATTACTTTTGATACATCACTACGATGTATACATGGGATGTAACTGTTGCATGTCTGTGATATATTATGTTTGTGACGTTCACTGGACACCATCGTTATTGATACATATTGTGTATGAATGTAACTAATGAGTACTGATTTAGTTTTCAAAAAAATGTAATGAATTTAGTCTGTACTGAATGATATTAGTAAATATAAGGTATCTCTACTAAACGAAAGTAATAGATGGCCTTGAAATAGACATTTTTTTATAGAAAAAGGTACTTCAAAGTTGAAACTTTTTGTAGGGATCAATTACCTCGCCACCAAACTGATATTATTTGCACACGACACTCGTTTCGCTAACAAAGTTAGCATCTTCAGGAGAAAACTTATATCAGTTTGGTGTTAGATTTATTCATCTCTTCAAAAAAATTCAAGAGTTTCAAACCAACGGTTCCAATATCGTCTATTATCCAAGGTGAAGTTCCTGCTAAGAGATTTTTATAAAAAAATGGAATATGTCTGAATTGGTCGAAAATCAAAGCCTTCGTCAAAAATTATCAAAGTTATTATTTTGTTTCTTATTCCTCAAGGTTGTTTGACGATATGTGTCAAAGATGTCATCAAAATATAATTTATTCTCATTAAAATAAAATTTGTTCTTTTCACTAGTGAAAATGAAGTGTTTTTCAATGACTTTATCATATTTCCATCAAGTATCGGCCAGTTCCATATGACGTTTTGCGTACAAGTTTTATCAAGAAGCGGTTCTATCACCCTTTCCTCGATTTGCAAACGCAAAACAACCACTGTCGTGATAAAGTAGAACGAAAGCACCAAGGGCGTAGCCAGGCATGGGCAGGGGGGCTGCTGCTCCCCCCTAGCTGGGCATAAGCCCTTGGTCGTAGAGTTCCCAACCCAAAGAATGAATAATAACCATGAAGAAATGAACACTGATAACAATTTTTAACGCTGTCAGTGACAGGAATCAACCTTGCAATAGCGGTAGCCACCTATCTCTAGAGCGGGCTGTAGATGTTGGCGTACCCGATACCCATCTCTAAACAATGGAATCCTAGACAAAAGACGGATGGCAGGGATGAACCTGCCTAGGCTTGACAACGAGTAGGTACACGGCAACACGGGTAGTAAATTCAGCAGTTCCTGTTATCTTCTCTCTGGTTCCAGTTCCGTGTTCAACAGAGTACATTCATCTATGAATACGTTTCTTTGATAGTCTCGAAACTCAAACGTATCTCTATTGTGAACAAAAATAGAGAAATATAAAAAAGCCGTGTATTTTCATTGTGCACACAAACTGAACTTAGTCCTAAATGATTTGAATCAATTTCCAGAAATTCGGAATAGTATAAGCACTATAAAGGATATTCTAAACTTTTTCCGAGAATCATTTCTTCGGAGAAAGTACGTGCCAAATATTCCAGCTTTATGTGAGACATGCTGGTCACAAAAATACCAGTGTGTTGCTATCTTTAAAGAAAATCCTGAAAATATCGTCGAGGGTCTTTCAAATATTTCTAAAGAAGGGAATGCGGCAGCGAGGAAAAATGCTTACCAGTTGCATTGCGCTGCTACTAAAACCGAATTTGTTATATGCATTGGGTTGATAGCCAAATACTCCAGAACATTGGAACCTGTTGACAATGCGAATATTTTTGACATGTATACATGCATGAATCGTATATAAAGAATAACGTCTGTTATAAAAGACCACGGCAGCAACGCGGACAATAGAATCCAAAATATTTTCAATATTTCTACCATTTCTACCAGTCTCCATCAGATTTTTGGAAGCGACCTATTTCCATACCTTATTTAGATTCCCTGTTATCCGCACTGGACCAGCGTTTTGCCAACGAAAATTTGCCTGCTTTTAGTTTGATGTTGCTACATTCCAGTTCTATGTTGATTATGCAATTTTTTTATTTCAAAGAGAAATTACAAAGCTTTTGCCAATGTAATACCATTTGGAATGTTTCGATAATGAAGCTGAACTGTGGTTAAACTTTGGAAGGACAAGGCATGACAAAAGAAGAGCTTTAAGAATTGGATTTTACAAAAGTTTTAAAAGAGGCGGAAATATTCTTTTCTGCTACAAAAAAGGAATATCAATTTGCTTGGCAAAGCCGTGTACCGTGTACTGCCAGTAATATAGGGAGAGGTCCTTCTCTACACTTCGCCGTGTCAAAACATGGCTGAGATCAACTATTTTGGAGAATCGTTTGAACGGTTTGTGTATGCTGAGTTGTACACAGAAAAATGGTTCGAGAAAATACGGATGTCATTGACAGGGGAGTTTTGAAACGGTTTTGCGAAGAACCTCTTCGGTTATTATTAGTACAATAAAAATTGTAAATAAATATATATATATATGTATATATATATATATATGTGTTCGGATAGGTTTCCGCGGTCAGTTGTGTGTTGTTGTTGAGTTCGGGTTGAACCGCGTCTGGAGTTTTGTTCTCGACGTTTCCCATCCCCAATACACTAGATATATATATATATATATATATATATATATATATATATATATATATATATATACGGATCTTCGATATGCAAGATGAATTTTCTGGGTTTTTTTGGATGGGCAGGATACAACCTCAGAGAGCGGCTGGCGATATAATCATCAATAATATCGGACCTAGTCGGATGATAACTGGAGAGAATCATTATAAATACCAGTTTCCGTGGAGAACAGACAATTGAAGTCTTTGCTTGCTCTTGCTTGGTTGCTTCATAAGGGGAGTGATTGACCAGGACGGTATGGACAGATATTCGTCTCACAGTTCTTGAGAATGAATTCAAAATGGAATTCGAAACGTCGAACACATCAGAAGTTACCTAACGGATAAAAAACCCAGAAAATTCATCTTGCATATCGAAGATCCGTGAAAACATCAATTTCTACATAATACCTGGATGGGCAGGATACAACCTCAGAGAGCGGCTGGCGATATAATCATCAATAATATCGGACCTAGTCGGATGATAACTGGAGAGAATCATTATAAATACCAGTTTCCGTGGAGAACAGACAATTGAAGTCTTTGCTTGCTCTTGCTTGGTTGCTTCGTAAGGGGAGTGATTGACCAGGACGGTATGGACAGATATTCGTCTCACAGTTCTTGAGAATGAATTCAAAATGGAATTCGAAACGTCGAACACATCAGAAGTTACCTAACGGATAAAAAACCCAGAAAATTCATCTTGCATATCGAAGATCCGTGAAAACATCAATTTCTACATAATACCTGGATGGGCAGGATACAACCTCATAGAGCGGCTGGCGATATAATCATCAATAATATCGGACCTAGTCGGATGATAACTGGAGAGAATCATTATAAATACCAGTTTCCGTGGAGAACAGACAATTGAGGTCTTTGCTTGCTCTTGCTTGGTTGCTTCGTAAGGGGAGTGATTGACCAGGACGGTATGGACAGATATTCGTCTCACAGTTCTTGAGAATGAATTCAAAATGGAATTCGAAACGTCGAACACATCAGAAGTTACCTAACGGATAAAAAAAACCAGAAAATTCATCTTGCATATCGAAGATCCGTGAAAACATCAATTTCTACATAATACCTGGATGGGCAGGATACAACCTCAGAGAGCGGCTGGCGATATAATCATCAATAATATCGGACCTAGTCGGATGATAACTGGAGAGAATCATTATAAATACCAGTTTCCGTGGAGAACAGACAATTGAAGTCTTTGCTTGCTCTTGCTTGGTTGCTTCATAAGGGGAGTGATTGACCAGGACGGTATGGACAGATATTCGTCTCACAGTTCTTGAGAATGAATTCAAAATGGAATTCGAAACGTCGAACACATCAGAAGTTACCTAACGGATAAAAAACCCAGAAAATCTAGGCATTTCTGTTCACCAATTGATGTGGTCGACGTTTCGTCACCAATTTTGAAGCCATCTTCAGGAGCGGTAGTTGCGTCGTGATAAAAATACCCTTGGCACATTGGCCTATTTGAACTGTTCAATAAATATAGCTGTATAGTGAAAGCCGCATTGAAATATATTCCATTTATTGAAAATTGGTTTTTATTATTTTACCTTGCTTCTTTTCACCAGTTACATTTCATAATTGTTAAAAAAAAATTCATGACACAAAAACAAGTTTCCATTATACAGATTGATTCTTACGATTTCTAATAACCTCAAGAATGTAGCCATTATATTAATCAGTGTAGTTTCATTTTTCTTATCCACCTCTAAGACGCAATACCAAGTGAAGGGTTGATTCCTTCTGGATATTGTAGTCAGAAAGAGTACGACCATCTTCCAACTGTTTGCCTGCAAAGATCAAACGCTGCTGGTCTGGGGGAATCCCTTCCTTGTCTTGGATCTTGGCCTTGACGTTCTCAATGGT
Organism: Zygogramma bicolorata; assembly: GCA_032362365.1. Classification (NCBI taxonomy): domain Eukaryota; kingdom Metazoa; phylum Arthropoda; class Insecta; order Coleoptera; family Chrysomelidae; genus Zygogramma; species Zygogramma bicolorata. Next base: position 1,238,544 of record JAVJAQ010001353.1, read on the forward strand.
ATCAGAAGGCTCTACTTCCAGAGTGATAGTCTTGCCAGTCAGAGTTTTGACAAAGATCTGCATTCCACCTCTAAGTCGGAGCACCAAGTGAAGGGTTGATTCCTTCTGGATATTGTAGTCAGAAAGAGTACGACCATCTTCCAACTGTTTGCCGGCAAAGATCAAACGCTGCTGGTCTGGGGGAATCCCTTCCTTGTCTTGGATCTTGGCTTTTACGTTCTCAATAGTATCAGAAGGCTCTACTTCCAGAGTGATGGTCTTGCCAGTCAGAGTTTTGACAAAGATCTGCATTCCACCTCTAAGTCGGAGCACTAAGTGAAGTGTAGACTCCTTCTGGATATTGTAGTCAGAAAGAGTACGGCCATCTTCCAACTGTTTTCCGGCAAAGATCAAACGCTGCTGGTCTGGGGGAATCCCTTCCTTGTCTTGGATCTTGGCCTTTACGTTCTCAATAGTATCAGAAGGCTCTACTTCCAGAGTGATGGTCTTTCCAGTCAGAGTTTTGACAAAGATCTGCATTCCACCTCTAAGTCGGAGCACCAAGTGAAGGGTTGATTCCTTCTGGATATTGTAGTCAGAAAGAGTACGACCATCTTCCAACTGTTTGCCTGCAAAGATCAAACGCTGCTGGTCTGGGGGAATCCCTTCCTTGTCTTGGATCTTGGCCTTGACGTTCTCAATAGTATCAGAAGGCTCCACTTCCAGAGTGATGGTCTTGCCAGTCAGAGTTTTGACAAAGATCTGCATTCCACCTCTAAGTCGGAGCACCAAGTGAAGGGTTGATTCCTTCTGGATATTGTAGTCAGAAAGAGTACGACCATCTTCCAACTGTTTGCCTGCAAAGATCAAACGCTGCTGGTCTGGGGGAATCCCTTCCTTGTCTTGGATCTTGGCCTTGACGTTCTCAATGGTATCAGAAGGCTCCACCTCCAGAGTGATGGTCTTGCCAGTCAGAGTTTTGACAAAGATCTGCATTCCACCTCTAAGTCGGAGCACCAAGTGAAGGGTTGATTCCTTCTGGATATTGTAGTCAGAAAGAGTACGACCATCTTCCAACTGTTTGCCTGCAAAGATCAAACGCTGCTGGTCTGGGGGAATCCCTTCCTTGTCTTGGATCTTGGCCTTGACGTTCTCAATGGTATCAGAAGGCTCCACCTCCAGAGTGATGGTCTTGCCAGTCAGAGTTTTGACAAAGATCTGCATTCCACCTCTAAGTCGGAGCACTAAGTGAAGTGTAGACTCCTTCTGGATATTGTAGTCAGAAAGAGTACGGCCATCTTCCAACTGTTTTCCGGCAAAGATCAAACGCTGCTGGTCTGGGGGAATCCCTTCCTTGTCTTGGATCTTGGCCTTTACGTTCTCAATAGTATCAGAAGGCTCTACTTCCAGAGTGATGGTCTTGCCAGTCAGAGTTTTGACAAAGATCTGCATTCCACCTCTAAGTCGGAGCACCAAGTGAAGTGTAGACTCCTTCTGGATATTGTAGTCAGAAAGAGTACGACCATCTTCCAACTGTTTGCCGGCAAAGATCAAACGCTGCTGGTCTGGAGGAATCCCTTCCTTGTCTTGGATCTTGGCTTTTACGTTCTCAATAGTATCAGAAGGCTCTACTTCCAGAGTGATGGTCTTGCCAGTTAGAGTTTTGACAAAGATCTGCATTCCACCTCTGAGTCGGAGCACCAAGTGAAGTGTAGACTCCTTCTGGATATTGTAGTCAGAAAGAGTACGACCATCTTCCAACTGTTTTCCGGCAAAGATCAAACGCTGCTGGTCTGGGGGAATCCCTTCCTTGTCTTGGATCTTGGCCTTTACGTTCTCAATAGTATCAGAAGGCTCTACTTCCAGAGTGATGGTCTTGCCAGTCAGAGTTTTGACAAAGATCTGCATTCCACCTCTGAGTCGGAGCACCAAGTGAAGTGTAGACTCCTTCTGGATATTGTAGTCAGAAAGAGTACGGCCATCTTCCAACTGTTTTCCGGCAAAGATCAAACGCTGCTGGTCTGGGGGAATCCCTTCCTTGTCTTGGATCTTGGCTTTTACGTTCTCAATAGTATCAGAAGGCTCTACTTCCAGAGTGATGGTCTTGCCAGTTAGAGTTTTGACAAAGATCTGCATTCCACCTCTAAGTCGGAGCACTAAGTGAAGTGTAGACTCCTTCTGGATATTGTAGTCAGAAAGAGTACGACCATCTTCCAACTGTTTGCCTGCAAAGATCAAACGCTGCTGGTCTGGGGGAATCCCTTCCTTGTCTTGGATCTTGGCCTTGACGTTCTCAATAGTATCAGAAGGCTCCACCTCCAGAGTGATGGTCTTGCCAGTCAGAGTTTTGACAAAGATCTGCATTCCACCTCTAAGTCGGAGCACTAAGTGAAGTGTAGACTCCTTCTGGATATTGTAGTCAGAAAGAGTACGGCCATCTTCCAACTGTTTTCCGGCAAAGATCAAACGCTGCTGGTCTGGGGGAATCCCTTCCTTGTCTTGGATCTTGGCCTTTACGTTCTCAATAGTATCAGAAGGCTCTACTTCCAGAGTGATGGTCTTGCCAGTCAGAGTTTTGACAAAGATCTGCATTCTGTAACAGACAAAAGCAAAAATTCACCATCGGTGACCATTTCATATTGACATAAGGTTTGTTCGGGTTTTTAGTTTTTGCGATTTAGGATCGTCCAAAATCACGAAGTCAGATATGGAGAGAGAAGATTTACACGAGGCTATGTTCAGAAACCACAAGGACGACTATTCTGACTATTCAAAACAGTCCGGACGGCAAATTAGAATAGACCTATACCTTTGTCGTATAAGTGAAAATTTTAACAGAGATTAATTACACTTGCGCATATATTACCGGCCATGGTAAATTATGTGAGTTGAACGTTTCATTTCTATGGTAGAATCTCTAATGTTGAGTTTTCCTTTAAGTAGAATTAAAATGAGACACATTTTTGTTTGCTTTTAGACTTTATTCAACGTCGATATTGCTGTAATGTTGCCTCAGTTTCTTTCCCAAAAGTAACCAATCAACTTCGAATCATATTTCAACAATTACTCCTGTCATTATATACATTTGGAAATGCAAATGAACCGAGAAAGCCAAATTTTAGATATTATGTTGGGGGGGGCTAGAAAAGCTTAAGTTCAAATTGTCGACCAAAATAACCTTGTGGGTTTTCCGCCATCTTGAAAAAGGGTTAAATTTATGGTGTTTTCATCATTACTCGGTTCCCCGTTGAGATACGGAAATTTGTATTGAAACTTTTTCGTTGCTTTTTGCACGATCTACAAGTAAGTTCCTATACATTTTTCACGTATCGATCATCGTTATCGAGATATCGATGATAAAAACCATAATTGGGAAGAAAAAATTGTTTTTCGCTATTTTCTTTTTTCTCGTGAAAGATATCAAGAAATGTTTGAAATGAAACTTATAGAGCATGTCCAGACCTACAAAGTCGTTTTTTTATTTTTTATTTCCGACAAAAGTTACGACCTCTAGCGCGCCACAAATTCGGTCTCAGCGCGCCCGACGCTGCAATGTGCTTCTCGCCATAGAGCGACCGTTAGAGATAGAGAACTGGATACCAAATTTTGTTCAAATTCAGTCCCTCTTCCTTTCTGTTGAAGTTATCCTTGTGCTTATGTATCTCAATCGCAAAAAAATTTGGTATCCAGTTCTAAGAACAGCTAAGACGAAACCAGATAGAACCAGGGAATCGGACGACCAACAGAACGCTGGCGGAACGAAAAATGAAAACGAGTCAATTCCAGATTTGCAATCAGTCGTAGTAAACTCACATAGGGGAGTTCAGCTAAGACCACGCCGCTGAAGATGGCTGCCGCAGATGTAGCCGAAAGCTCCGGAAGTCAAAATTCCACCACACGGCCCTCAAGCCCGAAAAACCGGATATGTATTAACACCGGCCGTGAAAGCCTACATTCTTTCATAAGACGAATAATCTTTCACTACTCCCACCAACGTAAAACGCAGTCCGCCAACACGTTTTCCAGACATATCTTCGAGTACAAACGTGGCTCGGAATTTTCAAAGATCCTCAGGAATGGGGTTGGCGACAGAGTAATTACGAGCTTGAACCAATTTGCACCACAGCCGCACCCGCTCCACCCGAACTTTCAAAACTCATTTCGTGCAAATGTAAAGGAAAATTTTGAGCTGCTCGAGGGTGCAGGAAAGCAGGAATTAATTGCTCCGTTATTTGGCTTCACTGTAGTGGACAGACGTGCGACAATGTCGCCAGAGTCGATATTTTGTTCAACGACGATCACGATGATAACGATGGCAAATTTTTGACCGCCACAGCATCATTTCCTGCGATTGACGAAGTTTCACGACTCGAAGAGGCTACCGAGGAGAAGTTTGAATAGCCAGGACCATCAAAACGCCGAAAAACGTGTGAAAAAAATGATTGCCTGTAATTATTATTTTGCTGCATAACAAGTATTTGATTAATAAATTTCATGTATTTGATATATAATTTGGTTGGTTCATTAATTTATTTTGTATTGCAATAATTCCCCGACGTGTGGATAGAACCGTGCGAGCAACTAAATAAAAACCGGACACAGTCTTATTGACTTTGTGGCGCGCTAGAGGTCGTAACTTTTGTCGGAAATAAAAAATTTAAAAACGAATTTGTAGGTCTGGACACGATCTACAAGTTCAATTTCGAACATTTCTCGATATCTTTCACGAGAAAAAAGAAAATAGCGAAAAACAATTTGTTCTCCCCAAATTTATGGTTGTTTTCATCGATATCTCGATAACGATGATCGATACGTGAAAAATGTATGGAACCTCAATTGTAGATCGTGCAAAAAGCAACAAAAAAGTATTCAATAAAAATTTTCTCATCTCAACGGGGAACCGAGTAATGATGAAAAAACTGAATTTAACCCTTTTTCAAGATGGCGGAAAACCCACAAGGTTATTTTGGTCGACAATTTGAACTTAAGCTTTTCTAGCCCCCCCCCAACAGAATATCTAAAATTTGGCTTTCTCGGTTCATTTGCATTTCTAACCCGATTTTTCCGACGTAATGACTGGAGTAAATATCTCACGTTCACATTTTTGGCAGTTGTCAGAATGATTGGTTGGCGGGACTACATAGACCACAGCGTAAATAATGGTGGATTCATGCAGCAATCGGAAGTCGGAATTCGCAAATCGTAAGAAGTTGAGTCAATGACTTTCAATGAGAGCTTTCATGCAGGTATTGTAAGTCGGAATTCTTGAGAAAAGTTGGCCAACTTTCAACTCTTACGAGTTACGACTTCACATTTTTTTAACTGCGCATACGTTATCCATTTTTGATTATATTCTCAAATATAGGGTGTCCGTGGGCGGTTGACCTATGACATAAACGGAAAAATCGACCATTTAGGAAAGCTATTCTTACGATTAGACAATTCTTAAGATTGCTGCATGAATGGTTTATATTTTTTAACGAATTAAGATTTTCGATTTGCAAGTTCCGATTTCCAACTACCGAGCTACGATTGCTCCATAAATCCACCATAAGATGCCTCAAAACACTGGTGGTGGGACTTATACTAAAGTTTGGTGTAGAATTGGCGACACATGCTCACTACGGTAGAAGGTTTCATGTTGTTTCCCATTTAATCAGATCAGATGACGCTTGCCATGAAAAGAGTAACAGAATTCTCCCAAATTCCCTAAGAAATGTTCAGTACAGCCCATATTATTTGTTTAAAATACTAGCCGAATGCCCCATACCTATGTTCCTTTCATTTGATTTCTTTTTTTATAAATATGGCATTAGATTTTGCTCATTTTGGTGACTGCTCAAATCAATAAGTATATTTTGCCGATTGGTTGGTTGACTATACACATCCAATTTCCTGACTGGAGAGTCAGATATTTTCATGTGAAACCATGATAACAAAACTTTACCTCGAATAAAAATGCGGCTTTAGACTATCTATCACAATAGAAAAAGCAGTAATATCACAAGTGTTACTAGCTCACAATATTCAAAACAGCTATTAGCACCATTGAATTAAGAAAGTAGTAGTAGTAGTTGAACTAACTATTAGTAACGAAACTACCCAAAAACTTAGTTGAAAAATAGGATAATTTAAATTCAGTTGGAAGAAGAAGCCGTATCTTTCAGAAAAAATCAATTAACATCAAATCACAAATTTTCTAATGAAAATCGCATCGATTGTTACACCAGGGCGACATTTTTTCGCATTCTCAGAAAATTATGATTGAGGTGTCATTCGATTCGGAATGACATGAAAAAAAAGGTTTGGTTTTCGCCAATATCTCGAAAACTATTCGAGATAATTCAAAGTTGAAAAAATATTAAAAAGAGGAGGAAAAGTACTAGAAAATTCCAACTTCCAGGACTCTAGGACCAAAACTTCTAATTTTTTCAGAGGATTCTGAGAAAAGATTCCCGGTGGAAAAATTAAAAGAATTGTTGATTTTCGTATTGTTCTTAACAATTTACTACTGTGAAAAATTATAAAGCTTCATCAAATACTGAAAAAAACTTTTTTTATAGGTAATATTATTACTGATCACTTTTCTTACGAGCAGAAGCTACTTAAAAATTATTTTTTAAAATAACTCCTATTGTTGAAAAAATCGTTATAAACTAATGTGTTGTCTGAGTTTTTGTTACAACAATATTAGATAACAATTATGATTTGAAAAATAACGTTTTTTGTTATTACAATACAATAAAAACAATAAAATTGTTTTTATTGCTCAAAAACGCATTTGTTGATTTACCTATTTCACACTTGTTATGAAAACTAGGAAACTTTTTTTTTTTCAAATCAGTATTTATCTTGGTCTTCGATGGTAAAAAATAGTCGAATATTATTTAAATTTTTATTGTTTATTTAATAAACAATTTGTTATGAACAAATGAATTATCTTCTTGTATTTTTCCCTTTCTACTTGAACAAAAACAATCATAAAAATGTTATTTACATTTTTTATTGAACTATCAGTTTTCGGTTCTCTTTCATTTCACCACTTTATCTATGGGAGATACAGAGGAAAAAATTGAGACTCATTTATTTTATTCTTTATCAATAAAACAACAAATTAAGGCAAAATTTGAAGCTCTCTCTCAATTACTTTGATTTATACCATTTGTTCATAAAAATAATCATTCAGAATTATTTTTTCTACTTGAATGTCTAAATATCGTATTAACTTTTTATCTAACGTATATTTATCAACAATTTTAGCTTCAATTTATTGTTCAGAACATAACCAAATATTATTGACTTTAATTTTCTTGTTTCTTCTAGAGCAGGGGTTCCCAACCTTTTCTTAGTCCTGGACCACTTTTATATATTTCTTGTTAGCAGGGACCACTATGCATGACTTACATAGTGGTATATACATACGTACATTGTAGGTAATAAAGATAAACTGTAATAATCAAACCGTAACTGTAATTAGCAACTCAAATAGGATATTACAAAACAAGAAATAATATTTTTAGGATAAACTTCTGTGATTTTGTATTGAGTGGATTTCTGAGTTTGCATCTTCTTCACGAGTTGCTCAAAGCTACACGCAAATCATCACTTATTTTCAAACGATTCCTGGCCTCGTTCTCAATTACCACTAAAGCAGAATATCCCTGTTCACATAAATAAGTTTTTGAAATAATCATAAAATAGCGCAAGGCGATTTCTCGAAGTTTAGTATGAGAAATTGCCTTTTTACACCAAAACGACTCAAGTGAATTCAATTCAAAAGCATCCTTGCAGTTTCTGTCATTTTGGAATTCAATGATATCTTCCTGTCTTTCTTCAGTAACTTCTCCAGCGTCCGTACTAAAAGGGTTACGAATCAGTTTTAGATCAACTTTAGTTTCTTCCGTATATTCTGGGAAGTAACGATTGAATTCATCCATCAACATTCGTGAATCAGTCCTGACATTTTCTTGTATATTTGCTTTGATAGTGTCATACTTTTTGTCTTCCACGAGTGCTTTTAACGTAGCAAACGCAGAATAATTATTTTCTTCACTTTTACCTAACCACAACTGAAGTTTGCAAATAGAAGCGCGGAGTTTATCTTCAAAAATATAAAACATATTTGCGACGTTTTCTAATTGTTTATTTCCGGAACCTTGTAGTTGTATATTCGATTGTGTGTTAAAATATCCACAGGATGAGCCAAATTAATTTGACATGCCGGATTAGTAAACTGTTTTAACAAATCAATCATTGTCAACCAGAAAAATCTCAACCTCAGCTCATATAATCTTCCCAACATATTACCTTTCGATAGCCATCGAAATTCTGTGTGAAAGAGAAGTTCTTCATGGTAAGAGTCCATTTCAGTGAATAATTTTTTAAAAAGACGTGTATTTATTGCGGTGCTTTTGATACCATCAACAACACTTATGGCCATTTTCAGTGCATCAGAAAGGCATTCAGGAAGAGTCTAAGAAGCTAACGCCTAGCGATGTATGATACAGTGCGTTGTTATCACCTTATGATTTTTCTGCTTTACTAATGTCGCCAGCCTGGAACGTGATCTCAACATTGCAGGAGCACCATCAGTACAGAGGGCAACGAGTTTATCCCACATGAGATTATGTTTCTCACAATATTCTGATATTGAGTTCATGAAAAATAGCGCCCGCTAAATTTGAAATCACTCGCGGACCATATTTTAACTTCTGCGGACCACTGGTGGTCCACGGACCACTGGTTGGGAACCACTGTTCTAGAGTATGCCAATGAGTTTTCAATGACCCAATATTTTTTTCCATCCCAGTAAGTCTAGATTTGTTCGAAAAAAGTGAATTTGTTATATTAGCAAGTATCTCTTTGAGCTGTAATGAAAAAAAAATTATAGAGACTTCACAGAAAAAATTATGTATGTATATCAAAACACGTGTCGCTGTTTTGTAAACCCACTGTCAGTGAGAATCGTTTAAGAAAATGCGACATTTTTTAGAATAGTTGGATTTGAAATGATACAGAATGTAGATACAGAAAGTGCTTGGTAATTATTTCATGTTACTTCTTCTATAGAACTTTTGTATTCTTTTCATGGGCGCCGGAACTTAAAAATTACTATGGGGGCTCGGTCTCCAAAAATAAACATATAAGAATATATATAAAAAAATATTTATCGCAATAAAATAGGTAAAATAAAGCCAGTGTATTATAACATCATATATTCAGGTGATGTTCATATACATACAAAAAACACAAAGTGGATACTATAGTCGGGCTGTTCAAAAGATAGAATTCAAGGACGCGTGATCAGTGAATGCCTGCATCTAAATATAGCCTGCCGGCGTAGCCACGCCTTCTAAACTGAAATAAATGAAGAACGGTTTACACTGTACTGTACTCATTTGTGCTTTGTATTTACGTGTGTTACGTTTTTGTGTGTGTGTTTTTGTTGAGTGGTGTAAATCGGACTTGTAACATTGGGGAGAGGAACATTCAAAGAGTGCGTGCCGTTCACGTGATCATTCTATCTTTTGAACAGCCCGACTATAATACAAAACGACCCAAGTACAACATGTTTAAAATAAAAAAAATAATTTCCAAACTCTTCGGTGAAGTATAGAAAAAACAAAAAAAAACAAAAAACTGATAATCACAGCCAGTTTCAAACCTCAAATGCCAAATGGCGAGTCTGAGTACTACAAAATTGTTGTTTAAAATTGTTAATGAAACAAATATCCAATTTCTGCATGAACTATATAATAAATATGTTGAAAATAGGATTAAAATTATAATTCTACTTATGTTAGAAGGTCTGCCGTCTTTGGTTATTTTTTAAAATGAAAATATTTGCTATCTCGTGATTACTAACTTCTTTAAAAAGGAGCTCTGTAGAAGTTCAAAATAGCACAATCGTTTAGTCTTAGCTATGTAATCGTGGGCCGTAAATTGTTTTTTGGATTTGATATATCAGATATCACATCTTTTTATTTATTATTACAATATATACGGTATACGTACGCACCTTTGTTTATAATAGTGACTACGGCTTTGAGTAACTGCGGCGGTTTTGTCACTGACACTGTTGCCAGCGTGATAATAAAAATCTTTATAACCCGACACCAATGAGACCGATACTATGGGGGCTCGAGTCCCCATGGTTCCGGCGCCCCTGATTCTTTTTGTCAAAAATAACTTTGTCAGAATCTACAATCAATAGTACTGCACTCATCTTTACTGTTGTTAAAATTATATCAAAATATTTTATCCATTTTTTATATTGGCTTTAGATTTAATCCTTCAATAACACACATCACATCAATTCTATTGCCATTTTTATTTCAACTGTTATGTCCGTACTGGATAACGCATGCGCAGTTCCAAAATTCGTAAGTCGTAACTTGTATAAGAGTTGAAACTTGGTCAACTTTCCTCTTTCCTTACGAATACGAATTCCGACTAAGATGCCTGAAAACCCTGGTGTGTTTACTTATACCTGTAGAAGTTTGGGATAAAAGTGGCGAAATCTGGATTGCTTGATTTTTGGTGGATACCTAATTGAGCTTTTGGAGGTTTCCGTACAATATGTACAGATGTCACCAGCACGCTCTTGTCAATCTTGTCTGAAGCTAAATTTGCACTAAGTGAAAATGTGCAGTCGGGTTTTTCCACTTTTATTTGATTGGCTAGTGAGAAGAGATCGCAACCTAAAGAATAATGGGTGGACAATGAGATACCAGTAACAACGTTTCGATATTCAAAAGCAATGAAATCAGCAAATGAACACGATAAAAACATCGTACACACCAAAATTTCAAAGTGACATGACAATATGACAATTAACTTGACACTTGTCATCAAATTTGAAAAATAGGAACATAACGCCCTCTAAAAAATAGGGGAAACCTTCAAAAGCGTCGATTGTTTTTTTCGGCACAAAAATCTAAACAAAATCTAATCAGTTGAATCACCAGTATTTCTAGGCATCTTAATTCCGACTTACGATAGCTACATGAACGATCTTATCGAAAGTCATTGACTGAACTTTTTCCGACTTATTTCTTACGACTTGCGAATTCCGATCTACGACTGCTGCATGAATCCATCATTAGTTTGTTGGCTATCATAAAAATCAGTCCGTTATTCACTTTATTAACAGCTGATATAGTGGCGGTTGTGATGAAACAAATCATTAAGAAACTCGTAATAAAAGATGAATCAGCTTGTGAATCACAAATAGTTACTTTTATATGAAATATATACCAATTGATCATTGTATTAATGCTCGAGAAGCAAGTGTTACCAAAGTCTGTTGGTTATACACCTGTTTATGCAACAATAGCTAATAACGAATTCCTGGTTCATAGACCGCACACTTCAACTTCTACCTTCCACTAGAAAGTTGTCACAGTGCTGATAAATGGAGGCGTTCATAGTCATAAACGAAATGTGGAAGGGTCATGGTGTATGGACGCTTCCATTTATTAGCATTGTCAACTTCCTTTGAGTAAAAGACAAATTATAAGAGAAAGTTTGGCCCATGAACCAATCATAAGGGATCTTTCTATACAAGAGAATCAATGAACGTGTTGATGTCTAAACTAGATCATTTTTTGATTCAGAGAAGCAAAAAAATAATTGCTCTTTGACCTTCTTTGTTAGGTTCTACTGCATAAGACAGGCATTTGGGTACTATTTAAGTAGGCACCACAAAGGAAGGAGATTCGGTAAAAAAAACTCATCGATTGACTACAAAATGGTGGGAAGATGTACTTTGTACTCGAGTATCTGCGAAAAAGATCGAAATGATCCAACAACAATCATTTACCTACAGTATTTATTACCTTTTATAGAACAATGTGGAATTTACTAAAAGATTGCACTCACCTGAACGTATTCAATCACACTTTATTATTGATAATAACGCGTACACTGCGCAGTTCGAATTCTCACTAACAAAGTAATCAATCAGTAATCTGTCTGAATAAAACGGGGCTCAAAGTGCTCAGAGCTAGAATGAACAATGAACGTCAACAGAAACGTCAGAAACAGGGAACACATGAACAGACTGAAGGCACAGAACATCCAACTACTGTATTTAGTAGAAGGCTCACAGCACTCACAGTAACAGAACATAAATCTAATGGGATATGTGTGAAGCATATGCTGGGAATTGAGGCCAATACAATTTTTATGCAACCCGCGGATTGGTTGGTACGCTGTTTCTTTGAAAATGTAATGGCCTCCAGATTATGATAGAAAATCAAATCTATTTATTTGAACTAAGACAAAGATGGGCACCCAATCACTTCATCATTTGCCCTGCCCTACTTTGCTTGCATCAGAATACGGAGCCACCGATAAAACAAGAGCAATATCAATTCCAAATGAGGTTGAATCCAGGCAGAAAAGTATACATAAGACTACTTATTACTAACGATAATAAATTTAATTATAAGGGTCCGGAGGTCGGCTTGCAAAACTATTTCTGAACGTCTATTATTTATTTTCAATCACAATGAAAAACCATCACTATATATATATTAATGTAAAAAGTACACCTGAAGCAGGAGATTTTCAGCTAAACCGATTTACGTTTTTGCAGTTCTCAAGTGTTTTTTAAATTAAATTCACCTCCGAACCTGAGGAGCAATTATGTTATATCTTTCCGTTTCTAATAAATAGCTAATTGAGGGGGGAAACAACTCATGAAAGCACATTCAATTAGAAGATAATGAATCTTCAAGATTTTTGTTGCTCTAAAATTCTCATCTCTATATATATATCGAACCAAATAACTATCTATACGTCTATACGTTTCCATGGCAACGTACAACACAAACAACCTGCTGATCTTCAAGAAAAAATGACTGAAAACATTTATCTTTGATTAGTGAATATTTGTTACGACAATGGGTCTTTTCCAAAGACTGGCACATTTTTTGGGAGTCAAAAAAATAGAAGTTAATGTGCTAGTGGTGGGCTTGAACAACAGTGGAAAAACAACGGTGGTGAACAGGTTCAAAAATGAGGAGGAAAGAGTGGCGGAAATCGTTCCAACTGTCGGTTTTTCTGTGGATAGGTTTCAAAGTGAGTAAACCAAAAATACCATGATGGAAAATTTATAATTTTCTACATCAGTACTGACAATTGTACAATAATGTGTTTCTACTGCTATAACACAAAACTGCTCTATCTCAATTAACTGCTCTTTATAGATCAATGATCAAGGTACATATTTATATCTCAAAATTCATCTCTTAATTGATAACACAATGACTTGTTACACAATGTGTGTGTGTGTGTGTGTGATAGAGGTGCAGACGTTGAATTTGAAGTTCATGTTATTTGTTTAATTATTTTGCTATTATCTCTTTTAGCCGTAGAAAAAGTATATTGTATATTGTATAACTCGCATTAAATGCTGATTTCCCACTCATTTTAAATCATCTTTCGAACAATTTGTTCAGGCCAGTCTCAAATTACCTACACTGTAGGTTTCGGCTGGCACCTGTCAGAAAACAACTATTCCCCTGGCTAATACCACGAAGGGCATTGAATTATATCCGACCGGTGCCAGTGCAGGTTTCTTCACAGAAGTAAATCCTGCATTTACTTTCGTCGATACAAATGAAGGAATTGAATTTCAATTATAGGGACGGACACACTTTGCAGACCGGTTTCGGGCTATTTGGCCACTCGTTCGCATTTTAATTTATGACCAAGACTATCAAGCCCGAGTCCAAGACTTAGCCAGTACCAATAAACGATAAGTTTGGAACCTTTGGTGTGAGAGTTGAAACTTTTCCTAGAGATCAATTACCCTAACACCAAACTGATAGTTTTGCACAAACAAGGTTAGCATCTCCAGGAGAAGAAAATTGGTACTAAATCTAAAGCTATAGGGTTAGTTGTTTATATACCTAAAGTTTTTTGGTCCGATGTGGACTTTGTTACTGTAAATTATTCTAATCAATTTCTCGATAATGAACTCACTACCTGCAAGTTCCGTCATCTGTTAGTATTGATTATTCTGATTACTTGCTTAACAATACATTGAAAAGCGGGCTGAAAGGGATAGGTCCCTTGTCACTATTCATGCTGTTTTTACATTTTGCTGTTTCGAGACTCTCACATATACATAGAGTAGTCTTGTGTCAAGATTGCTTTCACTAATTTTGTGGTCATTGTCTACAGCGTGTTGGGCGACACTGGATTTTTCTACCATTCCGTATTTTGTGTGCAAAATGCTCTTTTAAATGGGTGTTAATAGCTCGTCGGCTCTGGCCAGCGTACTTGTTGCAATCTTTGACAACTGATCTCGTAAATTCTCTGAGTTTTCTAGTTTATCTTTTGGGTTACCAAGAAGCTGCTGTAATTTGTGAGAAGTTTTATATGCAACTTTCATATTTACTTTGTCAAATATTGTTGGAGAGTCCTCTAGTGCATTGAGGTTCCATATGGGATTTACTATAAACTTTTCGTTTCTCTCATCTTTTTGAAAAGTCGAAGATTTACGAAGTGTTTCCTAAATTTACATTTTCTAATTATCTTACCAACTATCTCTGGGTTGAAAACTTTTACTTCAGCTACGTACCTAATCACTCTCCTTTCATCGTCTTACTTATCTTTTTTCAAAGGAAAAGTTATTAACCTATTGACAAGAAATTGCAGTGCCGCCATTTTATGTTGTGTACAATGATTCGAGTCATTTGGAATGTATCTGAATGTGTTCGTGTCTTTCCTGTAAATGTCAATTCTATTTCATTCTGTTCGTTCCTTATAACCAATACATCTAATAAGAATGGCAACTTTCGTGCGTTTAGTTACAGGAAATACACGAACACATTCAGATACATTCCAAATGACTCAAATCATTGTCACAACATAAAATGGCGGCATTGCAATTTATTTTCTATAGGTTAATAACTTTTACTGAAAAAAGATGAGTACGACAATGAGAGTGATTAGGTGGCTGAAGTGAACGGTTTTAACCCAGATATAGTTGATAATTAGAAAATGTATTTTAGGGGAACACTTCGTAAATCTTCGACTTTTCAAAAAGATGAGAGAAACGAAAAGTTTATAGTAATCCCATATGAACCTCAATACACTAGAGGACTCCAACAGATATATGACGAAGTAAATATGAATGTTGCATATAAAAATTCTCACAAATTACAACAGCTTCTTGGTAACTCAAAAGATAAACTAGAAAACTCAGAGAAGTCGGGAATTTAAGTTAAGTGGAAGAGCGCTACTCTTGAAATTGGGCAACTAATTTCAGGAGAGCGAACTTTGCCTTTTGCTCTGCAGGCAGTGGGTTCAAGTATATTTTTTTTTGTCCCAGCATCTCTACTGTATGATATTTTTTATTTTTTCTATTATCGTTTATACACATTAGTTCTTACCTACATTGTTTGTGTGTTAATGTATTTTTCGCCTGCATCAATAAAATCGATATTATTATTATAATTTACGAGATCAGCTGTCAAGATTGCAACAAAGTACAGTCAAAGATCAGTCTAGGTCTCGCGAAGAACTGCATGGCCTCCAATCGACTTTCACTTTCCAGAGAAAAACCTCTCATTCACGGCGTTCGACATGTCCGGCCACGGCCGCTACAGAGACCTCTGGGAGCATTACTACAAAGACTGCAACGGCATCATCTTCGTGATCGACAGCAGCGACCGCCTCAGGCTGGTGGTGGTCAAGGAGGAGTTAGACATGCTCCTCCAGCACCCGGACATCTGCCACCGGAGGATCCCCATCCTGTTCTTCGCCAACAAGATGGACAGCAAGGAAGCGCTGAGCAGCGTGAAGATAGCCGCGGGTTTGGGCCTCGATAAAATCATGGACAAGCCGTGGCACATATCGTCGAGCAACGCTCTGAGCGGGGAGGGGTTGGAAGAAGGGGTGGAGTGGCTGACGCAGCAGGTGCGGGAGATGGTTTTGGCCAAGGCTTGAAAGGATTTTTGTTAATGATCATTAGATATGCTCGTTTCTAACTTGTGATCAATTGTTAACAGAGGAGAGGTTGGGAATAGTATATTATGCAACGATTATGTATTAATAACCATTACATGAGAGTTGCATACGCTATTTTATCCATACCCGATAAATAGTGAAAAACTACAAATATAATATTTATATTTCACACAATAATACTAATTGAACGAATTTATATGAAAAATTCTACAAAATTGTAATTAATGGTACCTATTACTTTGAGAAATAAAATGATGAGAAATATGAGGAGATCAAATATTAAAAAAAAAAGATTATTCTAGGCCGGAATCGAACCCATATCTCCTTCCAACTAATCCAACTAGCTAATTTTATGTCAGCGCCTCAGACCACTCGCCTACGGAGAGCTCAGAAAATTGGTTTGAAAAAATAGAGGAATAAATCATGCATTTGTCAAATGAAAAAATTAATCATTCTAACTGTATGTAGGCCGGTGAAGGTGTCTAAGGTGATTCTTCCATATCGCTGGTATCAGAGATTTTCTTATGATTATCAAAGTTTGGCAATATTCTTCAAAAATTCAATACCTATACCGATTTTGACTTGACAAACGTCAAATGCAGAGCATACACATCAGCTTGATTGAAAAATAATGGGTTTCTATTGGTTGAAAATCTGTATTGTAATGAAAAATCTGTATCGTAATGGATTTCATTATAAAAAGGGTTGTGGGCATATATGTGTATTATTAGAGTACGGGTGTAGATAATAGTATATTATATACTGAGGGGGAAAGCGAATCATCATTCCTCTCGAGAAAACGATATTGCTCACCGAGGCTATATAGGCAGAGGTAAGCGATTATTTGCAAGGTAACTGTTAACTTTTCACGAGGTTTGTATAGTTATTTCACAATCATTCGAAATAATTTCATGAAATGGAAAACAAATAATTATTCGTGAGTTTGATTTAATTCAAAACAGTTTTTTCCAAGTAGTCATTGCACATAGAAGAAATTCATGATAATTGAATAGAAAATGCCAATATTTTCATTCTTTTCAAATGCCATTTGTTCACGCTGCGATGTTAGAATGTTTCACAATTCAGCTTCGTTTTGATCAACAAAAAATGTTTGTAATTTATTTGGTTTTACTTCTTTCATAGAAGCTGTAATTTCTATTTTTTGATTCGGAGAAACAAAAAGGCAAAAAATTATTCATCGAATTTCACTCTCTCCACAAAAATACCCATAAGTTCCTAATTACAATCATATCTTACAAATCTCATTTGTTTCACTCTTATATAAGCAATGTTTGGATCACTTACTGAAATACTGACGGCATTTTCGACAATAAAAATGGACTGGCCCTGATAAGCGACCGATGATGGACTTGGGAAGATGGAGATTGGAACTTTGAGGGAAAAAATAAGGATCTTTATCACTGACATAGCTTCTTTCATGTAACGTATAACTACGTATATCCGGTCAATCTAGACCTAAAAATGAGAGCGAAGGTACATAAATTCCCATCAAGCTGAAAATCAGTAAGATTGTAAAAATAAGATTAAAAATAAAATTTGAAAGTTCCCCATCTTTCCCCTGTATGGAAAAAATTTTATTCAAGGTCAAAAAAATTAACTTTTTGCGATTTTCAGCGAAACGGCAAGTATTATCATAAAAATATCTCAGACAAAAATTATAGATCATAAAATAATAGAGTTGTTATATACCTATGTTGAAATATTTTTCTATCGGTGATTGTAATTTATACTTGAATATAAAATATACATAAGTTATAACTATAAGAATATTAGGTCAAATGAAACCCAGTCCCTTACTTCATACGCCAGTGTAACTTCGAGATAACATCTGTCTCTTGTTCTATTGTGTGCGTGGCTAGGGTCTTATACCTGCTTCAATAAATGAAATACCATTAGTCTTGAGCGACACTCTGTAGTGAAATCGCGTGTTTATACTAACCTATATCGTGCTGTTTTGGCTTTTATAACAAAAATGTCTGAAATATTGTTTTATTTGTGCTAAACTTTTAAGTGACGATTGCAACTTGTATAACTTTTTGAATCGTTATATCTCAAAAACGGTGGCTCGAAGGAAAGAAGTATTGATACATTTTTTGTAGATTATTTTATGATCTACAATTTTTGTCTGAGATATTTTTATGATAAAACTCACCTTTTCGCTGAAAATCGTGAAAAACTCATTTTTTTGACCTTTGACCTTGAATAACATTTTTTCCATACATGGGAAAGATGGGGAACTTTCAAATTTTATTTTGAATCATATTTTCAACAACCTTACTGATTTTCAGCTTGATAGGAATTTATGTAGCTTCGAATGTTTAAATTGACCGGAGTATATACAAATCTGTTGGGGTTTGATGTGGGTTTAATTTTCATCTACTTGCGTGCCTAACATTAATATACCCTTTTTTGAAATTACATATAGAAACCATTTCTTGTTCAGGTTTTCGAATGATTGTGGATAAAATAGTTAACAAACCAAGGAAAAAGTTTCATTCGTCTCTCTGCGGCCTCGGTAAACAATAAATGTTTTTTGTCCTGCAATACTCCACAGGTCCGGGAGATTTTTGATATTTCCATCCGATTTGTTCAGATATTTTTTCATTGGGATACCCTGTATCAGTAGTGCACATATATTTTTTGGATATTATCATCATAGGCAATAAGAGTTCTGTACTGATTCTCATGCAAAGGGCATTCAGAATATTTGCCATGGATGTATAACATATTTTTTTGAATGTCCACATATTTTGAAAATAGAACAGAAAAGCATAGACAAATTCATATTATGAATTTAATACAATTTCACAAAATTAATTCATAATCACAATGCAGTGTTTCCGCAAAAAAAAATTCAAGAGAAGCCATGTTGTATAGAAAGAGCAGTTGTACTTGCAGGGTTCTTAAATGGATTTTTTGACGTTTTTTCATTGAATTTATTATTCATGTTTAGCAAGGACAGACGCCATTCAAAGTGTCATATTATTATTAACGATTATACAGAGTATTATTCTAAAATATTGCAATTTCTTATATATGCTCAAACTTAGTAATTTATAATTCCATAGATGTTACAAATGAACTAATAAAAAAAATGCCTATTTTTTTTTACCTTCCCATTTCCTTTCAAGATGAGTCTGAACCCTGTACACAAGGGCGCCTATTCTCAAGGACAAGGGGGGGGGCAGCCCCATTTCAATTTAATGCATTACTTTGATTTAAAAAAAATGTGCCCCCCTAATATTTTTTGTAACGGCGCCCATGTCTGTACACAATTTTTTGTGACACTTCATTGCAATTCCTTTATGAACATTTTCTCCAAATGTCCTGGGGTGTCCCCAATTTCGAAACCGCATCTATTATCTTCAAACAGCTAATAATATTGGTCAGGAGACATTCGAAAAGACAAATGTACCACAAAATATCAATTCTTTGTATACATATGGGAAAACTTACGCTGTATATCTTCAGCCTGATGTATGCATTTGATGAAAAAGAAGTATTATTTCATCAAGTGAAATGCATCAGTTTACACATTCAATTTTAAAGACCAAAGAGCTAAAAGCTGCCTAGTCTTCAAATGTTTCATATGTCACCACATTGAGAAAAATTTGGAGAAAGTAATACGACTAGACTTCAAAATATCATCCATTAATTTCCATTTTTTTACGAAAACTTTGTTATTTAGCAATACCATGTTCAAAAATAACGTAGTTTGAGTTAAAAAAATGGGAAATCTGAGATAATTTTTAGGTCGAATGGTATTCTTGAAGATTATTTCTTGAAATATTCTCAAGGAATTGAAGGAGAAAATCAGTGAATAACTTTCATTCATTTGTTTTCATCAACGATTCAAGATTTTTTAACTGAAACTATCGTTATGCAGAAGCAGTAAATGATTTGCACAATTTTTGGTTATTTGAAATGGGAAAAAATGGATCAAGGTGGGGTTAAATTCATGAAAACAGCCTATGAAATTCCTAAACAATATAATAAGTATTCAAAATAAATAATTTATATAATATATCAAATATTTTCATAATCAACCTAAAAGCTTGTTAAAAAGGTAGCAGGACAGATGCAATTTTTTTCAAATGTTTCTCATCAAGTGTAACAAGCTAGTGAACTTCAGCTATATCAAAAAGACGTTAAATCAATAATGCAATATGAATATTTTCATTTGCAATTCAAAGATGTCTAGATGGTTTCTCTTAGTACTGCTGTATATAAAATATTTATCAATACTTACAGATTAATGAAATATTATTAAAATCAAAATGTTTTTGCATATGCATAAGAAAAAACAATATTATATAAGACTGATAAATATGAGGATTTGATTTTTATATTCAGAAGTGCCCCCTACCATTGTTGGGGAAACCCTGTCAATATCCTCTAACCAATGGCGCTAGTATTTTAATATCAAAAACTTAGAATTGTGAGCAATTCTAAGAACAAAAAAATCGAAGAAAAATGTTTCAGAGAAATAGTAAAATCAGGAAATATGGATATTACTGTAAGTCAATGAAAAAATATATTCTATTCATTCCGTAAAAACAAAAAAAAATGTTAGACACCTCTCAATTTCTCTATAGAGCATATTATTCTATAACAATCACCTAAAACTGATGTGTACTCATCAAGTTATGGAAAAGGCCCACAAATACAAATCAGCAAAAAAGGATATGATTTTTTTCAAACTCGGATGACACGTTCGTTCCATACAACTGAACATCTTGATGAGCTGGTCTAAAGATGACGAAATTTATGAAAAATAATTCCACTCCTGCCAATTTTCACAGGTTCATATAACAAGCATACCAATGTTGGTAAACCCAGTTTACTGTCAATATCGTCTAATATTTCATCATCAACATACTTCCAATTGAGTGCAACTCAAAAAACTGAAAAATCAAGAAAAAAATTTGAAAGAAGTAAAACGTCCGGAAATACAGATACGTTACAAATAAAATTACAAATTCTACCATTCTGCCAAAGCAAAAAAAAATGTTGAACACTTCCTAATTTTTTTATAGAGCATATTCTATAACAATCACCTCATACTGACGTGTACTCAACAAGTTATAGCAAAGGCCCACAAATACAAATCAGCAAAACAAATTTATGATTTTTTTTCAAACTTTGATGACATACTCGTTTCATTCAACTGAACATCTTGAGTTTGTCCAGAGATAACAGGATTCATGAAAAAAAATTCCACTTCTGCCAATTTTGAGAGGTTTGTATGACACGGTTCAACATTTACTATTGAATGGTGTGAGGTTAATCCAATAGTACGCATTTTGAACTTCAACCATTTTAGAAACTTCTCACTTAGCTAATCAATTTAGATTCCTAATCTTTCAATAGCCATAAATCATCAGTTTACCAATTGAAAAAAAATTACCTATAAAAATTCAAAATAGTGGTAAAAATAAATGTTAAACTGTGTCAAAATCGGCAAAGAAAAACAATTTCTTCATTGATCACCAAGTACCTTTCACTAAATCGAATCGAACATCATATCGAAATTTAAGAAAAGAATTTTTCACGTTCAGGCGTATGTGTAGTCCTTTTCAAAAATCCAGTGCTGAGAGCGCCAGCGCCAAGAGCGATACAACAAGGTCGTACCTGCTGAAATAATCTAGACTCTGAGCCAGTTTCGCAACCTTCAAAACATTCGCAAACCTCTACAAGAGCCACCGGATGCCGAGGCCTATCAGAAAACCGCACGAAATGGTGTCAGGTGTGTCCCTTAGCTCTCTTTCAGCCCGAGAAGCTGGTCCGAAAAATACAACGAAGTTTTTGCTACTCATCACTGCTGCACTTCTACAATTTCGTTGTCTTCTCTCGAATCTACGACGGCTTCGTTGGGTTGATAATCGCCTTTTTTCTCCTGCCCCGGAGGAGCTACGATGGGTATAGCCGCTTTGGGACGTCTCAGAGGTGCCTGTCTTTGAGCTAGCTGTTGGTCAGTCGAATAGTAAGTAATACCCCCCTGCGGTTGATACAGTTCAGTAGGCTGAGTCTGAAATCGTTTGGTGCTTTTAATATCCACCGTCTAGCGTAGAGGTAGTTAGTGATACTTACGTAAAGAGTGTATGTTTGCATAAGGTTAGTCTGTGTTAAGATCATGCAAGTCTTGAGGATGAAGTAGTTATACATAGAGAGTCTCAGAAATACCCGACCTAACGGTTGACATTTGAAAAGATGTGAAAAATGCTGTTGTTAAGTGTTACTTTCATCGAAAGGTCTCAGTACAACCCATCAATATCTGAAGTGCAACTTTTTAATTTTTTTTTTCGTTGATTTATATGCTGTAAAAACGGACTCAAATAAATTCAAAATAATCGTGGTTTATACCTCGAAAAAGGCTTAAAGAAGCATTCCAGTATTGATAAAAGATACAATAGTCGTACAGCAATTTTTTTTGAAAAATATAACCCTGCCATGTTACATAACCCCTTCCATATCTGGGTAAAAAAGTATTCTTTTATCAAAATAATGAACTAGTTGTAATGAAGAGGATATATCTATCTACAAAATCTCGATGATTCTCACTATAAATAGGTTTTCAAAGCTATTGAAATTCTCTGGGAATACAATTGTGCCAAAAAATGGATTATTCAAAGAGAAAAAATTTATTTCATCTTTTTTTATTCGTTATGTCATGTAATTCTGAGACTAGAGTGGAAATTCACAAGTCGAAAATCAATGATGCATAATTTATTGGCACATTTTACAAGTGAACAGAAATAGAATATCAGAAACAATCCCTCATGAGCTCTACTCTATAAATCAAGCCAAAATGTTTGCTAACAATGAACCGAAACAAAAAACGGGAATTTTTACCATGCTGAAACAGTTTTTAAAGCTATCACACAACACAATGAAGTACACTTTGCAATATATACAGAAAAATCATAATAAACAAAATCAAAGATTTCAAACTAGACGCTTCTTTCTAAACATATACCCCATATATAACAGAAAAATACCATGTTCAGGACATAATAAGGTAACAGATAACAAAACATTTTATTTTCGGGTTAATACCGACTGCTAAATTTTTTTTCATATAAAATGGGGAAAATGTCAATAATGAAAGATTAAAAAATTGAGGCAAAAACATGTTTTTTGATAATATTAATAAAAACATTTGTTGAGGGCTTATCTTCCATAAATTAATGTATCTCCTGAAGAAAATGTTATATGTAAAAACCTATATACTCAAATAGAAAGCAAATAGAAAGTTTTCCGTAACTATAGACTAAAGGCAGAAAGATAAAACTGGCGAATATTTGGATGTTATCAGTCCGAAAACCTAAAACTTTCCTTTTCCTTTTGAATAGATTGAAAAATCAGTCGAGTTTGGAGCTATTTTCTAACTAGCTGTTAAATATTTTGTTTATATGAATGAGCAACACTTTGAAATTGAAACCATTTTGAAAGACAAAAAATCTAAAAGTGGTTCAGTGTTCTGATCCTATTCACTGAAAGATAACTGAATAATCATTCTTCATTAGAAATTAAAAAAAAATTAATATAGACATTGGACAATCTTGAATTAATGTTAGTTGAAATTTTTCCCACAACCAAAATCATAATATAACTAGTACGAGTCAAAGCAGGCTATCGGTGATTAAAAATTATTAGCAACTTTTTGAAAAGACATGCAACTCTGGGAATCTCTAACTGCATCAGAAAGAAAAATTGGTGGGATAAGATCGAAAAAACTGAAACAACTATCAACAACTACATCAAGAGATTCCTAAGTCCTCACGAAATTATTTATAATATCAGAAATACACACAAGCTCAGTTGGACAGATTGAATGAAGCAGAAAGGGTATTGATCAAATGCAATTCATGAATAATTGATATCCGACTTGTTGAAGGAGCTTTTTCAACGTAAATCCAATTGGATTGTGATAGTTCTTGGTTACATTCGAATTTTATGCTACCAAATATAGAAACACGGTGGAGAATGATTTTAATTCGACTCTTTTTAATTGAATGATGTTTATTTCCCAAGAAAAAAAGTAAGATAATGAAATCAGACTTTTCACAGAAATAAAAAATTAATAATAATGAAAATAAAATAAAATTGTCCTTCACCTATCGCAATGAACGTTCTTTCAACTTACCTTTGGCTCATGCCAGAAAGAAATCTTTTAACGATTTTTAAATGTTATCAATCCTTTTCACCGATCTAATTCATTCATACTGACCAATAAACCCTGAAGAAGGCCTTATTTAGTGACATCAATAAAGTCCACACCAAGAAATAGTGGCCTTTCTGAACATGACAAAAGAAAGCCTGATCCCATAAAGATTAATTCAAAAATGTAAAATTTCACCACTCCAGAATATATGAACTGAAATTGTCAAAGAATTCTCATGAAGTACATATGTTGTACAGCAGAATCCGAAACTACTCTGAAATCATTCCAAGTCAACTGGAATCACATCAAAATCCTTCTTTCGGCAATTTAAATTTACCCTTTCATCTTCATTAACACTGCCCCACCAAAATTATATGCATATCTGATGATGTCACCATATCGGTGGAAACGTCGTCCAACGAAATAACGGGGACCAACCTACAATGCTACGAAACGGCATCTAGTTTGCGCGAAACCCTATTCGCGACACGCTGCTGGCCAATCAAGCTGCGACCACCGCTGTCACCACATGCACTACACTCTAAAAAGCGCCGTATCCCAGCGCACCAAAGTCACACTTACCACCGGGTTGAATTGCTGCTGGTAGCTCTGGAAGTTCGGCGGGAAAGGCGGCTGACTCTGCACGTAGTTGATTATCTGCGGGGCGGGCGGGGGGATGAAGGGGGGCGCCGCGACGCCGGGTTGCAGGAACGCCGGAGGGGGTTGCGGGAAGGGATGCGCGTACGGCGCCTGCATGAGAGGAGCCGCAGGCGGCTGCTGCAGCGGGGGAGGCGGGATCTGGGGAACTTGCGAGGGAGTAGGTAGCATCTGCGCGTTCTGGTGCAGCAAGGGAGGGGGGTTGACGGCCGGCGGCGGCTGCTGGTTGTAATCTGAAAAAGAGGAGGGGGGGGGGTTGGTTAGGGGAGACAAGAGAAAACAGAAAAACTGACTCCAATCGTGAACATTTTTCAGTAATCTGTAGGTTTGGAAACCTTTGGTGTAAGAGTGAAAACTTTCAACATGAAACTGAAGTCACCCTTTTCGTTAATGAAGTCAGCATCTTCAGAAGAAGTTTATATCATATAATATATTCAGTTACAGACTAGAAAAATTGAGTAACTATATAGAAAAAAATTACCGAGAAGAAAATCGAGGAACAACCTGTAAAATTCAATCCTAGACAGAAATTCGTGTCGATCTTCTTTCGATAAAATGGCGAGTTCGTTCTTAGTATGAGATTTTGCAGGTGTCACCGTTGTCACCAAATTGTGACATAACACATTTACAACTAGAATATAATGATGTTTATTTCCCAAGAAACTCAAAAGTTTATGAAAGGGAAAGTAGAAAAAAAAATGAATAATGAATCAAAAAAAGAGAAAAAAAATAAGATAATGAAATCAACTTTCACAGAAAAAAAACAAAAAATGAAATTCTCACCTACCTTCCTCTCTTCATCTTCCTTCCTTCTTTTTTGGCTCTGTTGTCATTTGTCCTTGAGTCTTTTTTCCTTACTCGTGTTTTTGTTTCGTTGGGTTTTTTTCGCTCTTCTTTCTTCGTCTCTTTTTTCTGTCCCCGGTTTCGCCCCCCCCCCCCCGGGTCTCGTTACATATGTGAATTAACATCTTCATGACTTCAAAAAAATCTTAATTATCAATGATGAGTTGATTATTGGTTTATTTTCTGTTGGATCGATATCAGGGATTTTCAACAAGTAAATAAAAGTAAATTGCGCCTAATTGGCAACATTGGACAAGTCACAGAATAAATGCCCACACCAATCTTGACACTTATTACATTTCGAACCATAAAACTCACCGTTGGGATAAAAACTGGGTGGATTATGATAATTCGGCTGCATCGGTGGATTGTTGGCCTCGGGAAGGGACCTCTGCCTCATCGAGCTGTACCGTTTCGAACCTTTCTGATCCGACTGCAGTCTAGGAGGCACGCTGCCTTGACGTTGGTTGCTGGTGCTGGGCGGAGCGCTACCTTGACGTTGGTTGTTGTTCTGAGGAACGCCGTCGTGGCGCTGGCCGTTGTTGTTGTTCGCGGCCGCCTGTCGTTGATTGTAGTTGCTGGGAGGTGCGCTACCGTGACGGTAGTTGTTGTCGGATTGCTGAAGATTAAGATGACAAACCACATTTTCATTATTGGGATTTGAAAGTGAGATCGCAGCGCCACCTTCCAACGAATAAGCACCACTTTGCTAACTATTATATAATATAATTATATAAAATTTTGTGACGACTGTTACAGTTTTTAGTGTTTCTTCACTTTGAATGTGAACGTAAACCATGGATTGTGCTTGTTAAACAGTAATTATTTTAATCCTATTGCAGAATTTCGAAATAATATCGCAGTGCCATGTTGACCAAGGCTTCAACTAATAAGCGCCACTTTGACAATACTTTGACATTGTTGAAACTTTTCACTTTATCTTGAAATCCCAATGAAAAAAGAACAATATTGAAAATTTGGTTGCAATATTAGAAAATTGATGCTTGCCTCTTTCTCTTTCATCACGAATTACCTAAACGAAATCAAAGATAGAAAGAAACTGTTTGTATAATCTGAAATGGATTAACCAGTTGACGAGTGAAAGTAAGAGCCTGTCAAATCTATAGTGGTGAAAATTCGAATTGTGGGATGGGATTCCTTCAACTTGCAAGAGTCATAAGTTGCATGTTTTATTTGGAATTCCGATCAATTTCAACAGATTTTTTGGGAGTAATGAATGAGACGATACATTTATTTATCATATCTTCATAGAAAAAACCTCGAAACCCTTCAATTCTTATTTGTATTGAATATTGAAATTCAAATAGAAGGTAGGTAGGCACTAGAAAAAATATCAATTCTTATTTATATCAATATTTATATGAAATTAGAAAAATTCCTACTGTTGAAGGGATTCAATTTGTTTCAAAGGCCGAAAAAATACCACTTTCTCGAAGGTAAAACTAGTATTGAAGATTTATGAATAATAAAGAGTTGATATAGGTATTCAAATATTGCCCGTGTATCCAAGTTCGTTATGCATTAATCTCCCCAAAATACATTCGTCGTTATTTTTTCCTTTCAGATAACATTGAATGTTATCTGAAATGTTAAATTGAATGTTGGTAACATTCAAGAATAATTTTTCCAGATAATAAAAATGAAATATATTATCGTTGTGAATAATCATGAGTTACTGATAAGTGCAGAAGTCGAAGTGAAGAATTTCTTTTTATTTATTTATTTATATATTTATTTATACCCAAACAGACCTTTCAGGTTTAATTACATGAGTAAAAAAAATAATCATAATATCCTCTTATACTACGAAGCATGGCTGATATGACACAATTGTAAAAAACAGAGAGTTTATCAGAGTGTTAGTACAGAGCGTTGGATAGTTAGCGGAGCAGTTTGAGTGATTGTATTGTGATAAAGAGTTGTAATAAAAGTAGTGAAATGTTGTTTGGAGTTTTAATCAACGAACCCAAGAAAAAATCGTAACAGTATATTACTTTTGCCTCGTTTTTTGCACGATTCAGCCTTCTTGATTACTTACTGTATCTGTTGTCATAACGTGAGTCTTGTTTGTTTACTGATTGCTGAGGTGGATATAAGATTCGGCACCAATAACTCCTAGCCAAAAGAGGTTTTTCCTGAGGCTTACAAAAATAAAAAATTCGAAGTGAACGTTGATTCGTATCTCCTGTCCCTTGATTCACGCGGTGTTCTTTGAACATTACAGGGCTTCCCTTTCGTGTCGTGAATCTGCATTCAAATGAAAATATCCAAATTCGAGCCGTGGGTTTTACCTTTTTATTTCCGCTACCCTTGTAAACACCGTCCACGCTCAACTTGTTCATCTCCTTCTCCAGCTCCTGCAGGTTTTTCGTGTTCGTGAAGTTTTGCGATTTGATGAAATCGCCTTTGGAGGAACCGGAGTTCTGCTCCTGTTTTACGTTGTACCTCCTGCTGTCGGCAGTTCTGGAAGTGAAGCCGTTGACGGCAGTCGGTTTGACAACCCTTCCGGAGCCGATACGTTGCGAGGGGAGGTTTTTGTTGTTCGGCTGTTCCGGAACGTTTTTCGTGTGTGGTTGAACACGCTCGGTGGGCTGCTGCTGGGATTGGGGTACAGGCTTTTCCTTGGGAGGCTCGGATCTGGAGAAAATTGAACTTTTGGTGTTTTTCAAGTTCAAGAGTGTATTCGTTCTTAAAAGATCATATAGAATATGACATAGAACAAGTAAGTAAAATCTAATGTAAAATGCATAAATGTAAATATATTTTCCTACAAACGTCAGCACAAGTATAATTTTTGACGCAATCTGTCACTGTCTAAAATAGCATTTTATGACACTGGTGTTGAAAGTGAATCATTTTGAGCACTACCTAGTTTTAAAAGTGATTTATTTGTTGAGAAAATATAAAAACATAATTCAAAATGAAGTGTTTATTCAATTAAACGTACAATTAGTGAAACTACAATTATTATGAAAATTTCCCTCATATATAAAATGTCCCATAAGAGCAATGCAATTATCGAAAACTTACAAAACATTTGAAACAGTATCGCTAGACGTCAGTTAACAACACAAATAAATGTCAGATAGACTTCACGAAAAGAAAAACATTTAGCGTTTAGGTGAGTACTCCATACAATCTATAGAGGAAAGTATAAATGAACAAAAAATAATTTCCTTGAGAATTTCTTTATTCGTGAAATATTCCAATGAATTACATTCGTGCATAAAAATAACCAGATAATTTTCATGCACTCGTGCAATTATAACCGATAAGAAACTCCATGGCCGCTTCAAAAAAGCCACAAGCTTGAAATATCTGCTTATGTCATGATTATTTATGTTCATCATCGACTTCAACATAGAGTAATTCGACCAAAGCGTTGACGATTTCCATATTTTGGACTTTTCTTCAAAGTATTCAAGAAGCACTTTTCACGTCCTCCTTGCCACTGACATTTTTCCGATCATACCATTTCAAGAAACGATCGTATGAAAACTCGTACTGTCGCTTTGACTTACTAGGCAATAATTCAAAAGCAACTTTAAAAATTCATTTTCTGGATCATTTCCCATTGAGGAACGAAGAAATGAAAAAGTATAATTCGTGATTTATTGACGTTAGTTGTCAACAAAGACGAATCAACAAATTCTGTTTTTGATTACCTTGGCAACTTGTTTCATGACAAGATTAGATGAAATTGGATTCAAAACTATCTCGGGGCTATTATTCTATCAATTAATTAATGTAAAATAGGCATGCGTTAATTTGGACTTTTGATGGTGTTTGTAGAAAAAATAGTGTATGATATACCTGCTAAAAGTGATTTTATTTTGTTTGAAGGGATGGAACAAGACGCCCTTCTCACGAAATAAAATATCACTTTTAGCTCTTTATATCATAAATAACTATTATAGGTCAGTGTAAAAGATCTTGTTTTTGTTTAGTGCTAAATTTTTTATGTTTTCAGGCAATTTATTATAGACCTTGATTCCCATTAATTTAGGACCGCATTCTATTGTACACAGTCCATGTGAGGGTATTTCAAGTAGATGACTCCTTGAATTATGATTATAAGGATTAAGTGTCCTAAAGAAGTTCAGATTTGATTTAACATGCAGTAGTAATTGGTGAATGTATACTGAGGCTAACGTTAGGATACCCAGTTCTATGAATAGTTGTTTACAGGTAGTTCTTCTGCTAACACCAGCAGTGAATAAAATACCTTTTTTTGAAGCACATGAACATATTGTTTGTACTTGTTTCTAATTTTTATTAGCAGGCTATGGTCATAATTTTTACGAGAAAAATGAAAACGAATGAAGACTGATTTTTTTTTCATTTATGATAAGGTGATTATACTGGAACCCCACACTTGCTTCGTTGAACTTGATGGGCTTCATCTAAAGTTGCATTGACAGTCTCCGATATCAATACGAGAGAGACTGTCAATGCAATTTCTTTTCAAAATTGTCAGATCCAGTTCATAAACAGTCAAAAATATATATGAAATGTTAATAGAATCGCTAAGTTGCTTCCAGTAATACAAGGCAGCTTGATATGGAATATGCACGATTTTTTGTTATGGCATAATTTAATCAATATCTTCACGACGTAGAAAAAAATTAATAGGTTTGAAGATATTCAACCTGTTCAAGTGACGGTTCTTACGAACTGTTTCAGTTTCAATTGCTATACAGATGATGAAAGAAGCTAAAACAACTTCTTGAGTATTGCATCTCGTATTGTATAGTATCGAAGTGAAAACACACCATTAGAAATACACTCAATAAGTGATTGTATTCAAAGCGATTCGAAAATAAAAAACAATGGTGCAAGATGATGATAATGGGATGATTTATCTCCAAAATCGTGTTTATATTTTTATGAAGATCATTTTAACGTGAGTGTGCTACATTTATATACAGCTCAGTGGAAATTAGCCAGAAGTGAGTTTTGTATTGTTATTAATTCTTTGATTTTCATATAATATTGCATGGGTTAAAATAATAACTGAATGAAAAAAATACCTTTCAGTTACATAAAAGACAATAATGAAGATTCAAGAAAAGATATTGGTTACAAATTAAAATTTTATGCATATTCCCTATTGTGTGAAAAATTTATTAAAATTTATAGTTGTAATCCTTTCCATTTCAATAGGACTTTCAGAAGTGACTAAATTACTCATTTCATTTCAAGTTGTCAATGTTATAAGAAAAACAATATTTACTGCAATCTAATGTTTCAAAGGCTGTATTTTTGAGATAGATCTTTATAAGACTTTATGTTGTGTGGCAGTTCAACACATCTAGTCCATAACGCTCTATGTCACTCTATATGAATGAAAAAAAATCAGTATGACTGTAGAATTGGACACCAGTACCTATATATCCTTGAACCTGATATCATTTTGGAGATGGCATGCAAATAATTAATAAACCAATAGTGATCCATTCATTCACACTTCAACAAATTTTTACTTCAATGCCTGATAACTGCAAAATTTCACTCACCTCTCCTCTGTCTTCATCACTTGTGCTGGCTGTTCTTTATGTTCCCTGCTTTCCTGCTCTGTAGAAATATTTTGAGTTGGTTCATTTTCACTGACAAGAGGAGGGAATTCCCCAGGATCCTGGGTAGACCTTGGTGGTTTCTTAGGTCTATTCACAGCAGGTTGGGGTTTGTTATAAGCATCTTCATCTTCCCAGTTACGAGTGTACTTATTAGGACCACGGCTGAAAGATGAAATAATAAGATTAGGTATGACTCAATAAAAAGGGTTACTAGTTGTATATTATCCCCCCGTTTCACCATACCCATATCTTCTTCGTCTCCTTGCTCTTGGCGGTCCATCTTCATTTCTGATATCGTACCCATAAATACCAATCAGCTCTGTCCTACTTTTGGGAGATTGTTCCTGCTCATTGAACCTGTCATGGGACCACCTCTCTTTCTTATCTTGCCAAACTTTCTTTTTACCATCCTTATCTTTTTCTTCCTCCACTACTACGTTAGGTTCACTAAAACAACAGAGTATTGGGTCAAAGTTCAAGAAATAAACCCACTTTGTTCTAGGGCATTAATGTGGTTTGGTAACCTCAAACTATACTCACTCATCTTCAGCTGTTCGATCATCATGCTCATAAAAGGTTCCTCTCTTAGGAATATACTGGGGGTTCTTCTTATCCTCATCATCGTCCACTTTTTTTGATGGGACACTTTCTTGCCCATCACCTTCCTCACGCTCTAATGTTAAACTCCCTGTTTCAGAGTGCTCATCAGAAGCTCTGGACCGGATTTTAACGTTTTTGTCATCACTGTAGGTGCTATCAGCACTATCGTAATCTGAATTCTCTGGCGACATTTTATCTCCATGATGGAGGTCAGTTTCTACCTGCAAGATCATATCAACTGTTCAGCGCGATACTTCAATTGGAACTGAAGACTAAAACGCCTTGCTCTACTTTAACGCTATTGAATGTCGACCTGGTTAACTGCTTTTTTGGGTTGGTTCTTTCACTTGTTAGTTGTACTTTCACTGTGTTGCTGGCCGTTTCTTTGAAGAACGAAACAACGGGGTTTCAGATAATACTCACCTCTGAATCTGTATGCGAGCTCCTAGTATCTTCTAAATTTATATTGTGATGTTTGCTTACTTCCATTACTAGAATTCAAGACGAACCACAACTTACAAGTTACAAAAATAATAGTCTCGATCCAGACGACCTTGAAAATGTCTCAAGTCAAGTCTCAATTTCCATTTTCCATAGACACATTG
Organism: Zygogramma bicolorata; assembly: GCA_032362365.1. Lineage (NCBI taxonomy): Eukaryota > Metazoa > Arthropoda > Insecta > Coleoptera > Chrysomelidae > Zygogramma > Zygogramma bicolorata. Next base: position 1,270,991 of record JAVJAQ010001353.1, read on the forward strand.
GCAGGTGGCAGGTGACAGACAAAGTTTCTGTTCCGTATTTGACTAGTTCGTTCAAGTATACGATACCGTCGATACACATCGGATATGTTCCGTATTTCGTTTGGTCAACCGGAGCGGTGCTTTCTCTCACTCTGTGATAGTGGCCGAATCCATCCAAGAGACAGAGAGAGAGAGAGAGAGATAGAACCACTCTGGTTAACCGAAACGATATACGGAACATATGCATCGTAAGTTATAATCCACGACCATGTCGTTGCACCCACATTTCGTTCTACCCACAGTTTCCGAACACACCCGAATGATTCAACTTATGCAAAATCAATCCTTCTTGTCGATAGACCCACAATATGTGTAAGGTTTGGTCGGGTTAGTTAGTTTCGGTTAGGTTGGGTTAATAAAAAGTTAATATTTGGTGAATTTTGCAACAGATATCATTCGGGTAATTCGGCGAATGTGGATAGAACGCAACGCACTCAATAATTCGACCGCAAGAACTCAAGAGCTGTATTCTTGAGATAGATCCGTATGCGATTTTGTGATCTGTCTCAGTATTCTCAGATCAACATATCTATGAATATTATAGATACTGAGTATGATATCTAGTTCACATCCCTCTGTCATTCTAGTCCAACAAAAATAAATCCGCATGAGTCAAAAATTGGTCCTCGCCCATGCGAATTGAGTGTCTTTCAGGTAGAATGACGTACAGCAATATTGACCGGATTCATAACGATCCGATATTCGTGAAATAAGTCTGAATGAAAAAGGATGCAATTATAAAATGACAAATCATTTTGTGAAATTGAAGCTTCATTTCATTTGATACCCAGCTTCTCTCCTGAACTCGTAATTACATGAATTCGCCTAAACTAGGGGAGTTGAACTGCGATACAACACAAAGTCGTATACGGATTTATCTGAAGAATACACCTGGGGACCTATTCTTGAATCACTCGCACTTCTGCGAATACGCTGTTGCTGAGCTGCGACAGATCTGATTGGTCTCTGCCCAGCAACAACGTATACGTTGACCGAACGTGTGGTTCAAGAATAGACCCCTTAGACTCTGCGTCATCTTTAAGGCACTAGTCAAACTATCACGCTCACCTGGGTTAATGAAGCAATCTGTTATATGCTGAAGAATACTGGTAGGGATACTAGCCGATAGATGCCAGAAACAAAATATTTTAGAGAAAATAATTGATTCCTTGAAATGGACGTTGAAGTCGTCTGAAAAAACAAGCGGAAATGAATTTTAACTGACAGAATTAGTGAAAAAAAGCTTTCACTTTCTCATAGGTTCCTTATTCAGCTCTTGATTTACAGCATTTTATCGTTTTTCATTTTCAATGGTTTTCGAAATATTCAGGTTTGTGTGTCAAAAATTTTTTAGTAGAACTAAGGTTCCTAGGGGATAGGGAAGGCCTTCATAAACCTGCACACCGAGTTTGGTGGCTCTAGAAAGATTTGCATTTGCTGAAGGCAAAAATTCCAGAGATTATATAACCCCTTTGCGTTTTTTCGACACCAAAATTGAAAATAAATTTGACTGAAATTTTGTTTTCAGATGCTTTACGAGGCGTAGAATACGAAAATGAAGGCCGTTTCTCTTCATTCTCGGTGGTTTCCGAGATTTTTTGGTTTTTATGTCAAAAATTTTATAGTGGTACTGAGGCTCGTAGGGGATAGGAAAGGCATTCATAAACCTGCACACAAAGTTTGGTGGCTCCAGAAAGTCTTTCGTTTTTTTGGTCGCAAAAACCCCTTTCCCATTTTTTCGACACGAAAATCGATACTTGCCTGATATTTTTTTCTCAGATGCTTTACGAAGCGTAGATTACGGAAATGAATGCCGTTTCTCTTCCTTTCCGATGGGTTTAGAGAATTTTTGGTTTTTGTGTCGAAAATTTGGTAGTGGAACTGAGGCTCGTATGGGATAGGGAAGGCCCTCATAAACTGGCCCACCAAGTTTGGTGGCTCTAACGATTTATATTTTATGCAATTCAGTAATCAAAATCCAATTCGTCTGATATCTCACGTTGATGTGATGTTGAAAAACTATAATCATTTTTGTGTGTTGCGATTATCTAGCACGCTTTCCAGAAATTTTCGGTAACTAAATTTACAGAAAGGATTACTTCCACGTCGTATTCGCCATCTTCAAGGCACCTGTGGAACTAGCATACCCACCTGGATTGTTAGTTACCTGTAATATTATTACTAGCGTGGATACCAGCCGATAGATGCCAGAACCAAAGTTCAGTGTAGAAAATATTTGTTTACCATTGAAAAGAAAGAAGAATAATTCATCTAAAAAAATGAATGTCAATGAATCTTGACTGGCGGAGTTCGTGAAAGAAAGAATTTGTATTCCAAATGAATCGACGGTTGAATTCTGTTACAAGCTGTTATCCCATTTTATGTCTTATTGTGGTTTTTCTCAACTAGGTTTTGTTGCTATGGATTTGCCAATGAGATTCCTGTTCCTTAGTTTAGTTCAAAACTTCATCAGATAGAACGGTGCAATTGGCCCTAATTTGTATCATTTATTCACTTGTTTTCTCGAATATTTTATTGAGTATGACTAGATTATTTCAATTTCATATCTCAAAGAGTGCCATTTGCGTTCAAACTAAGCTCTGTTCAATCACTAAGGAACAGGGAATCTGATTGGCAAATCCATAGCTACAAGACCTAGTTAAGATAAACCACAATTTAATTAAAGCCTAGCGGTGTAATTTTCTCTTAGCAATCAGTCTTGTTGGTGATTCTTCGCTCACAGACTCGCTCACTTCATTGGAACATCGTAGAAGGGTTGGAGAATTGTCTCTCTTCTATAGATACTTTCACGGTCCATGCTTTTCCGAATTGTTATCAATCGTTCCCCCCTTGGCAATATCCACACGGATGACTTGACGAGTAAAGAATTCCCACCTCTTTGTTGTGAATTTGGAAACCTGTCGAACCTCTCTTGCTCAGGGATCTTTTTTCAATAAAACAGCTGAGCTCTGGAACACCTTGCCAAAAGAGGTTTTCCCTGAGGCTTACAAACTTCAGAAATTCAAAGTAAATATTAATTCGTATCTCCTGTCCCTTGATTCAAGCAGTGTTCTTTGAACATTACAGGGCTTCCATTTCGTGTTAATCTGCATACGAAAAAATTTCAGGAGGGGATATGGGTATTAATTGAAAGAAAAACTGTTTATACATATTATATTGTCGGCAAAAAGTAACATACCATGATATGGCTTCATTAATATTACAAGTACTATAATAATAAAAATTCTCTAGCAATAACAATCTACAGGATACACCATTAACAATCTTATCTCTTTTATACCTATGACAAAGGAGTTTACAAAAAAAAAAACTTCAAGTTTTCATTGTCGTTGGGTCGATTCAATGGACAAAATAAATATTCAACGCCATCAACAATAGAAACGTTATCCATGGAGGCTACATTAAAATCTTTTCTAATTTACAGAAGAAGGAAAACTGAAGGCGTAAGGTCGAGAGATCTCAGCTCTACAGAAGCATGAAGCCAAAACGGCGGTGTCATCGGTATACTTTCATTTGTAAAACGTCTTTCATTGAAATTAATTTATGGACACAACTAGTGAATACGAAATAAAAGGAACAATCTTTTGAACAAGTATCTACTTTATTTCGAAGATATGTTTTAATATTCACTTGTGTCTGAAAAATTAAAGCAAACGGTGATCAATTCTACCCACCATCCTGTGTTTGTCAAATTGTTGTGCCAAATTTTTGCCTCTCGATTGCCGATAGATTTCAGATACTGCTAGAATATATTTTCATTCATTTGATGATATTTTAATTTCATTGTCCAAAAAATTACATATTCAAATTTTCATCTAATCATTTTGACAAAATGAGGTAGATACTTAATGAAAATTTGTGCGATGATAAAAACCCACTAGCAATGATTAAAGTGTGATAAAATCTTGTTCGCAAAAATTGGCGGCAATTAACTATGGCGCCCAACGTGGGGCACCATGACCTCGAGATCAGAAGAAAGGAAATAAATAAAATCAATACATCAGAAGGCCTTGATAAATATTGTGCTGTTTTCTACACCATAGCTATTTCCACGAACAAGTTGAAAATGAAAAATTGATAAATATATTAATCGAAATAGTAACTCTTCAACAAGATATAGTGTGTATTACAAGATCATAACAGTTTCAACTATAGTTAAACTAGACTTCTAATCCCTGATAGGGAAATGTTATACGATAGTACTTTTAAGTTTAACGATTTAAGCTGAAATTTGAATTATGATATGCCTATGTACTACTGGACTATTTTCGCATCTTACAATATTCACATCTCGCACATTGCTCCTGTAATGTGGGGTGATTACCCAGCATGACTAGAATGGTCCATCGAAATCACGAATTTTCTGTAATTTCGTCACAATATGATATTTTTTGTGTAACAATTGGACACCGATCAAAGATATAATATATTATTCCAAAACGAATATTAACGCAACCCATTCATTAATTTCTGATCAGATTATTCCACTCTCAATCCAGAATTCAACAGCGATATATTTTTTCCATGAAAACCGAATCGCAATAGTTCAACAATCATCGATAATAAATGCAATTTTTTAATTAACTTCCCGCCATCAAAGTAACAAATATTCATTCAGATAGTGCTGATTATTAGATCTGGCTTTGATCAAAATTCCTTAGACTAACTTTTGAATTTTCCCTGTACACCAAACTAATGAACATTTGTAGTAGATTGATTAAGTATCTGATGCAGAACGATTTGAATATAACCTAACCAACAAACATATATCAGGTATATTCGATAATTTCAGTTGTTAAATGAAACATATATGTCCAAAAAATTCATATTCATCCGTAACCGATGATGATATTTTCGAGTGCGAAACACTCCCTTTTCTATACAAGCTCATACTTTTTCTGAAGTACAATGGCTACAGTTAATAGATTGTTTGTTTTCAGGCAGAAGCTCTTGGAGCTTCAAGCTTTCAAGGACTAAAGATGAAAATTACACACAGGGATACTTTAAAAGGGAATAAAATTGTGCAAATATCATAGATATCACATATTCGAATCACAAACAAGAAATACAAGATATGTAAGGAGAACCATAAACAGACTCAAATTGAGGAGAATTGGCATTTTTCTGAAGTTTTAAATGTTTTTAAAAACATTCTACGACTTAAAATAATATGTATGAAAATATATTACTGATACCCCAGTAAAGGAAATAAAAACTGGCTGGACTAATTCGAGACCAATTGCAGATACTTGGAGTACCTTGAATTTTGTTGAGAAAGGTGCTCAGTATCCGAGTAAACAACTTCCGTTACTGGGAAAAAGCGCGGGGGGTGGAACTCATTGGGGGGGTCTTGAAAAAATAATGAAACCAATCGATAAATTATCATTCTTTAACATAAGAACATTAATTGCACTCTTTCATAAAAATGCACCCCTTTCGAGTAATAGCGCAAGGAAAAGTGCGATTTTTGCAAAAAAAATTTAAAAGTTTTTTAAATTAACTTTTTAGTATTACAAAAAAAATTATATCTTACTTATATGAAGTATTTTAGTTGACAAATATAAAGTGGTTTTTGTTTTATTTTTGTACGATTAATATTAAAGGAGATATGACATGGCAAAAATGGTTGCTTAACGAAAAATGAAGAAACCGGATCGTTCTGGCGTAAATATCTCGAAAAATATAACTTCTACAAAAAAAATGAATCTTATCATTTTGCAAGATGATAAAATCGGAAAAATTTTGAGACCAACCAGAACTGTTTAAAATAAGAGGAAAAAAAGTTATGTGCAAAATAATTTTTTTTCAAAAATTTTTAATGCCAATTTTTAAGCGCCATTTGGGCTAAGGTGCTTGGAAAAAATCCTGTGGTGAAAAGTCAGAATACTTCGTCCTAAATATGTCCAGCCATTTTTGGCCCTATCGGGTAATTATCGTTTATGTTTTGGCCTGCTAAAGTTGGGTAAAATCGTGTATTTTTCAAAACATTTTCAGTTTTTGGCCAGCAGCGTGAATATTATTTATTTTAAACAGGCAAATTTTTCAGCATTTATTCCAGGATAGTTGTATTTAAATTTTTTGTTATAATTTTTTATCTGTAAGCAAATTTGTCTGTGTAAAATTGCCTATTTTATGTTTATAACGGTAAATGCTCTTTTTTGTCGGGCGAAATAAAAAAAAATGGCCCATCCAATTCAAATGTTGCATATGACGTGAAATTTCGGCGATAACCTTAGCTTTAAAATGGTTCCTAGTACATCTCGTTATCATTAGCCAAAAAACCTTTTTTTTCCATCAATCACATGAAATTTCATAGTTAATCCATTGGGACCCTCCATTTATGAGTTTTATGAACATTTTTCGTGCAGTACTGTATGTTTGGATGATAAGCCAATTAAATTCTGCTGTCAATTTAATTCAAAAAATTTTTTTTAAACCCCTAAAAAAGGGTAGTTTTTACGGTCTACAGGGTGTTTCAGAAATTTCTGACATTAAAATCGTAATCAGTGACCCAAAAAACCCCCCGGTACCTATTTTCACGAATATTTATTTAATATTGCCCGAGATAATAAATATTTATCAATTTTGGGCCAAAAAAACAGTTTGGCCAAGTTTTACAGCGTTTTGGAGCTTTGCCCAGTAACCAAACTTGTTTACTCGTATACTTGACACCTCTTTTGACAAATTCCAAAAAATTTTAAGTTGATCTGAGTGGTCTCGAATTAGTCTTTCATTTCACTAAGAAATTCACTTTCTTTACTGGAGTATGAATGAAGAATCTTCATTTGAAAATTGTATTTATGAAGATAGGGTGAATTTAGAGAACATTTTTGAATTTCTTTGCAATTTACAACATGTAAGTATACAACAAAGTTACATTGGGGTGAAGAATTTATCTCGGAATTACATAAAGAAGTATTCACATCGAACATATATATATAATATACAATATATTTTTTAGGGTGTTTATGTAAGCATGTTTCAATTTGATATCAATTTCGTCAGAATTACTACACAAAATCTATGACAATTTGTACGATGTCTTGACTTTAGGCAACAAATTATTTCTAGTAGGCATATTATGAATTACTCGTTGCGATTTCTTCCTTCTTCATTTGTTCATTGAACTCAAGTGAGCATGAAGGAGAGTTCAATTTTTTCGAAATTTTCAGAAAAAAATATTAGCAAATGCGGTGTTCTGCCTGAGATATTTAGTTTTTCAAGTATGATATTCTCTGGAGGATATGAAACTGTTCTTGTTCCCAAAATGTTACCGCAAATCTACTTATAACAATTTTTTTCAACTACCTTTTGGACTTCGGAAGGTATCAAGAACTGTCAACCTCAAACTCATGAGATTTTTCGTGAACAAATGAGACGAAAATCACAACGAAAACTCCTAGAAGTACATCATCATGTGCGGTAATTGTATTGTTCGTATTGTAACATGCTGTTGTTGTCTCTTATCACATAGGGTAAAACAAATTAACAGCAGGCACTTTCAGTAAGAGTCCACAGGACCTCCAAGTGCCCAAACAATCACTTAACATACTATGTACATGCTTTCTACATAGTAATTTTATAAACTAATTCTATATCTACAATCTAGATATGTATATTTCACTATATGTATTATTCTTTTTCTACAGTGCAATATATTTCGGGAAGTTTCAGAATTTTTCTCGAATCGGACAGATCAGACAAAGAAACTATACACCGTAGACGTGGATCGTCAATGTACCTTGTTAACATTTGGAAACTGTAAAAAAGTACTGTTTCACTCCATTTTTATGATGAGAAAACATACACACTACGTGCTATAGTCGGGGTGTTCAAAAGATAGAATTCAAGGGCGCGTGAACAGTGAATGCGTGCATAGTCACGCCTTCTAAACTGAAATGAATGAAGAACTGTTTACACTGTACTGTACTCATTTGTGCTTTGTATTCACGTGTGTTACGTTAATTGAATAATATGGATGGAAATACTCTTTCACCTCCAAGAAAAAGAAAAAAAAGACATCCAACTGTAGAGGAAAAAGGTGTAATAATGAACACTTATAAAAAAGCATCCCAAGAGTTGATGGGAGAACGACGCGGCAACGTTTCTGTTGAGTGGTGTAAATCGGACTTGTATCATTGGGGAGAGGAACATTAAAAGAGTGTGTGCCGTTCACGTGATCATTCTATCTTTTCAGCGGCTACACTATAGGAGCAATAACTTCCAGACGGAAATCAGAAATATGCCAAAGGGTGTATTTTTTAGGTAAAGAACCCAAAAAAGTTGGAAGAAAGAATATCCATCCACTACAAAATAATATCTTTCAAAAAAATGTATTTCTGTTTTGAAAAATGAATAAATTGTTATTCAGCAATTGAAAAAAAAAACTCAATGAACTCTAGAAGGGTTGGTACATTGATATTTCTTCAAAGGTACAACATTTTAAGACATCTTTCAATGTTGAAGGCCGCGAAGACTCCTTATCTACAACGTCCTTCGGTGATATGTTCGTAGAACACTTCATTATATTTTCTAGGTAATCCAAAGTGGTCATCAAATTTATTTCGTTCTGAATAGAAAAGTCAATTATCATTTTAGGAGAACACCAAATTCCAAGTTGCCAGTTTGCTGTCTGTCCAGTTCCAGAGAAATCCCCTAATATAGTCTATATCTGTTGTCTTCCGTTATCTTATCAAAATTGTCATTGAAAAATTCACTAATCATAATCACTACGAGTCGTTCAAATCAAGGGTCTACTTCGAAACAAACCTATTTCGTTTTTTTGGTATAGTGGTATGAACAGAGCCCGTCTTGTACAAAACTGTAGACCAAAGTCTATTCTTTAATAAAAATTTCATTATTGCTATCGTATTGGGCCTCCTCTATGTTAAAAATTCTACGGCATTCACTGAAAATACTTGAACATTTGTATAATGTTAGTACAGCCTACATGGTGCACAGATCTGACATTCGTTAACGTAAGTTCAACATTCAAAAACAGTGATATTCAATATCACCTATTCCTCCTTTTAACCCGTGTCATGTTCAATATTATCAAAGAATGCCTTGAATGCTAAAACATCCTATATGGAAGTCGATATTGTTTGTTTTGTGCATATTATTTGAACACCAAATAGCGTATAATGTAATATCTCGGGTTCTTTCGTTTCAGATAGATTCGATCTCTACAGGATTCTAAAATCGACTGCAAGTTTTTGAAAAGTCGTGTTCAATGTGTAACAGGTGCAATCGTAGGTTTACATTTTTGCCTAATATATTGTGCTCCCGATAAAATCATGCGAGGAAAAATATCGCAAAATAGCAGAGGGAGTCTTTTGAAAAAAAATATATAATACTTCATATCTGGCAAATTTGCTGAAATACATTACATTAAGCAAATACACAATTCACTTAAAAAATATACATACATTATTTCAAATAGAAACCTGGTTGAGAACATAATAACAATTCCTTTTGAAAATATCTATATTTTCACTGTTTCGTTTCTTTTGGAAGATAAATTCTAAGACCTTTGTGTAGAATACTATTTTGTTGAAAATTAATAGAATAGGTATGAATATCATTGACGATAGTAAAACTGTTTGAAAAATGAGTTGGATATAATTTATTGAGAATTTTGTAAATTATTATCATTATATTCATTAATATAGTTTACTTGAAACTGAGAATTTGAGTTTTCTCTAGCATTTGTTTGATGTAAGTATATTTATCACAATTGAGAATTATTCTCAATGCACCATTTTGTTTTTTTTTGATAATTTTAATTTGTGTCTCATTAAGTAAAAATAATATAGAGTACAATACAATAATTAAAATAGCAATGAATCATTTTATTCGAATTGATAAAGTTCGTCAATAAAAAAGATAAAATTAGAACAGAATGTAATGGAAGAGCAGTGTATGACAAATTTCTTGTATTCTTTGGTATCATTTCATTGATTCGTTTTTATTTTACATCTTCCCGTATGAAATTATTCATTTCACTACGAGAAATCGAGAATTATATTAGACAAAAATTGTGAAATTGTTCAGCTAATTTTGGGATTACTGAAGAGAACCCGAGTACAAGTATTAAAGTAATATTACATACCTATCAATTACTGTATAAATGTAGTTTATTCAATTTGGAAAAATTTTGAAAATTTGTGTTAAAACTTTTCTTGCATTTTTCGGCAGCTCACCAGCCATAGAAAAATATATAACACAAGCTGTCGAATATACTGATCCATAATCCATGCTGCCCATACCGAAGGAGAATCATTCGCATGAGTTACAATAATTAATAGAGTAGGAAAAATGATAACCCCGATAATACTTTACAACACGCTATTGTTGACAATAAGTGATTTCGAGGTATCCCATTGAGAATCTCGAGCAAAATATTATGAACTGGAACACATAGAAATCCATCTATAATATCTCACAAAGACCATACAGAGTCCTTCCAAAACCTTTTTCTGTCAATAGGGGTTGAATAAATATATAAATGTATGCTCTATATCTGAATGAACTGAAACACATTTTTTGGAAAATCATGATGCGTCAAGACGTTTTCACCTTGAAATAGCAGAGAGTGAAATATTGTCCAAACCAAACCGTTACCTAACCAGATCAATGCCACGATGGGCGTTACTTGAACCCATACAGGGTGCCATGCAATAAGTGTCTGATATTTCACAGAACGATTCCTCAGTTATTTATAAGGTGATGAGTTCATATAAGCTTGGGTTCACAAGTCCTTCATTTTTGAGATACAAGGTTTTGAGAATTCATTTTGGTATTTCGTGAATGAATTTTAAAATATTTGGACAAAAAATGGTATAAGGGGACTTTTCAATATGAGAAATTCAGATTTTGTTTCAAATTGGCATTCAATTGTAGGGGGCACCACCTACAGGTCTTGGTATCTTTTGGGGAGTCATAACTTTATCGTGCATGTTTCACATTTTCCAGACGAAAAATCGATTCCTCTGCTTATTTTTGAGGAAAAAAGTTCTGCTTGTCAAATAAAGCCACAAGCAGCCGTTTCTGATATATTTTCATTTTATAAATAATAACGGTGCATCCGATCGAGCAAAGTCTCTGAAAATGAAAGTATCAACCAAATAACCAAACAAAAATAAATGTTCAACACCCTGTATCTCGAAAATGAAAGGCTTGCGAACCAAAACTTTCATGAAATTTTTACCTCAAAAATAACTGACGAATCGTCCTGTTAAATATCGGACACTTATTACATAACACCCTGTGTATGTGACGGAACTCTTCTTAGCTCACTCACCTATTCAACCTATTCCAGCATTCTCGACAACCAATATGAATCCCTCATTAATCAGATATATTCATTAGTTTCATCATCCCAAGAAACATAACATATTGACAAATAGGGATCATTTAAAGAGCTAGAGAAGGGGGGGGAGGAAAAACATAATACGTGTAACTAACTAATAAGTCCCAGCACAAGTGTTGTAAGGAGGAAAATGATATTTTTGGAAACAGCGTGCTCAGTTAAGTTGCGGAGGATGGTTCGAATAAGCTACTTCATTGTTGCCAAGACCTCACAATTCTATCAATTTCGAAAAAAAAAACGGACACAAACTCATGTATTCTCCTTCAGCAAACGCGCAGGATCAAAGACACCATATACGCTATTTCTCTCCGACAACACAGAACTTCTCGATCAGGGTATCATTTTTTTTATACCTTTCGAAATACCTTTCGGATTAGTCTATGTTCGCCTCGCGCGTAAATCTAGTCGTCTCATGGGCAAATCTCCAGTCGTCTCACGCGCAACCCTAGTTGCCCCAGAGTTGCCCCGCCTGCAAAATCTATGTCGCAACACGTGCAATCCTAGTCGCATAACTCTTGAGCCGCCCGCGCGCAAATTTGGATACACTTTGCGCGCAAACCTTACCGTTTGCACGCAAAATCCAACCACTTTGCGCGCAAATCTGTCTACTTTGCGCGCAAATCTAACCGCTTTGCGCGCAAATCTAGAATGGACAAACGATGTATTCGTACTCGAACATGAGCGACACCGCCACGAAGACGAAGTAGAGCAAGAACATGGTGAAGCCGAGCCCACGGTTCATCTTCCAGCTGAAGCACGCGATCGACATGATCACGAATATGAGCATCATGAAGAGGATGGTGATGGAGCACACCATGCCGACCGAGTTCACCTCGACGGGCTTGCCGTAGATGATGCCGTACAACAACCAAGGCACTGGTAACCTGGAACAAAAAATTTCGATTGAATAATAGTCGGAAATACACTTCGACAACAAACTCAGTTTCGATGACCTTATCTTGAAATCGAACAAAACACTTGCGACTGGGTGTTACGTCATCATTTTCTTGAGATAATTCGCGATAGAAAATAAGCAATACGCCCCCTATCGACTTTTGCGAGAACACTCAATGGTTAGATTGCCATACTCTAGTTTACATGTGTTTATATGGGTCTGTTGTGTTGACTCTTTAGTCATTTTGGATTTATATGATTTTTGTGTGTGTTTGAGCTTTAATAACGATAGAGGAGATTTTCAAGAAGTTTGGTAATACTCCAGTGAAATAATTGGAAGGTTTGCTCTTTTTCATTTATTGTGAGTGTATATTTACTTTTTGTTGTTTTCTAGCTCTGGACATGAACCAGTTAATTTTTGATACAATCTCTACGGTATGGGTGATAATGTATAATTTAGTGTGTAATGCATAATTGTAATTAGGGAGAATCGCACCAATATAGCTTATAATGTGTATAGATGAACAATAATGTAAAGTTTGAAATATTTGTTATAATAAAATAATAGTGTTTCTAAAATATTCATGCAATGCAAACAAATTTCTCAAGAAAAAAACTTAAACAAAAATTTCTATAGTCATCATTACACGCTCGTTGAATAATATATACTATTATCGTTCACTACGTGGAATAGTCAGTATTCTCTTAGAAACAATTGAACCCTCCGAGCTAACCTCAAATCTTCCACAATCGCAGAAAAGAAAGATAATCTCGCCTGCGCCAACTTCAAACTCCCGGCAAGGAACTCAAAACATTCGAGAGAAACAAGTGAAACTCATCAACCCATCGGAATTGCGTGGCCGTCATCCGATTAGAGAGATTAGAGCGGCGATTTGCATTCGAATCGAAACAAAATTGCGGGGGCGGTAAACTTTAATGAACTGTCAGCCGTTTCCACTTCGCGCCGCATGCATGACCTCCTCGTCGTATGAACACCTAATTGACGCATATGATCACGGAAACGAATCGATGGTGGACATTCCGTGTGCTCCGTTGGCTTTGGACAGGCTTCCAACCAACAAAATGGATTTCTAAAAGGACTGAATTATTGTAAAACAATCGAATAGCGTTGTTTTGAGGACTGTTTGTTTTTGAGCATTTTGTTGAGTTTGACTTTCACAATATATGCTATAACGCATTATACGTTCATTTCTTTTGAAATTATATAATTTTAAAATGATATAATACTTTATAAATTATTTTATACAATATAAAAAATATCATTTTGAAAGACATGTATACTTATTGTATGAGGGTTTTGTGAGAAACTATAGAAATAGTAATTAAAATACTATAAAATCATTACTTGAGCTTGTCTTATTGTAGCTGTATAATGTTGTTCAAAAAATATTTTGTAGTATTCAATTGCGATAATTATTCATACAATATCAAAAATATCATTTCATGAGACATGCATTCCTATTGTATAAAGGTTTTATAAGGTACTATAGAACTAGTAGCTCGAACATTATGAAATGGTTACTTAATCTTGTCTAGTGGAAGCTCTATAATGTTGTATAATAAATCTTCTATAGTGACTTTTACAATATATGCTACAGCGCATTATACGATCATTTCTTTAGAAATGATATAGTTCCTTATAGGCGATTTTATACAATATCAAAAATATTCTTTTTTTTTAAGACGTATGAGGGTTTTCATAAGATACTATAGAACTAGTAGCTCAAACATTATAAAACGGTTACTGAAGCTTGTCTAGTTGAAGCTCTATAACGTTGTATAAAAAATATTTTATGGCATTCAATTGCGATAATTTTGCTTTTTAAACAAAAATTGTTGAATTAAATGATTTTTTAGTGACTTTCACAATATATGTTATGACGCATTATAAGATCATTTTTTTTAATTGATATAATACCTTATAAGCGATTTTATACAATATGAAAAATATCATTTTACAAAACATGCATACCTATTGTATGAGGGTTTTATAAGATACTATACAACCAGTAGCTACAACATTATAAAATGGTTACCCAAACTTGTCTTATTGAAGGTGAATAATGTTGTATGATAAATATTTACAGCATTCAATTGCAATAATTTTGTTTTTTGAACAAAAATTGTTGTTTTAAATGATTTTATAGTGACTTCGACGATATATGCTGTAACGCATTGTACGATCATTTCTCTTGAAATGAAATGATACTCTAGAAGCGATTTCATACAATATAAAAATTATCATTCCATAAAACTTGTATACCTATTGTATAGGGGTTCTATAAGATGTTATAGAACCAGTAGCTACATTATAAATGTCTCCTTGAAGCTGTATAATGTTGTGTGATGAATATTTTATGGCATTCAATTGAACAAATTTTTTTGAACAAAAATAGTTGTATTAAATGATTATGTAGTGAGTTTTACTATATATGCTATAACGCATTCAACGATCTTTTTTTTGAAATACTTTATAAGCGAACTAGAACTAGTAGCTACAACATTATAAAATGAATACTTAATTTTGTCTAAGCGAAGCTGTATGATGTTGTATGATGAAGATTGTATAGCATTCAATTGCAATAATTTTGATCAAAGAACGTAAACTCTCAAACTGCAATAATTTTGTTTTTCAAACAAAAATTGTATGAAATGATTTTATAGTGACTTTTACAATATATGCTATAACGTATTAAACTATCATTTCATAATGAGATCCATTATGAAACGGATTGAAAATTTGTCTCGTAATCATTCGTCATTTATCGGGTGTAGGAAAAATAGTATATGCAACTCTCGCATAAACCATACGAAACCCGTATATACATGACCGTTGCATAATATTCTATTAGATTTTTTTTTGACAATATCTGAAGATTAGTGTAAGTTCGTGGTTATTGTTGACGTGGCAAGTTTCTAAGGAAGGAACTGGATATCGTTATATTGTTAGAAACAAAATAATGATAATAAAATAAAAATAATTGAAGCTATTTGTATAACAAGCGGGGAAAAGGCACTTTACCCCCATGTTATACATATGATTTTTCTGCTTCCCCCAAATAACAAGTAATGTATAAATAATTTATCAATGAAACAAGCGAACAAAATTTATAAAAGAACTAAAACTAAGAAGTAGGTACAGTACAACAGCATGCTCTTGAAATTCCGAAAATGGGGAAAAAAGAACGAAGCTGTCGACGACGGAATTCGAATCAAGATCTACCAGCCTATCATGAGCAGTAAGCAGTGCACCCACTCGTTGCGCTACCGGGACTCACAGGCAACTTCTGCGGAATCATGAACATACCGTATTGCTGTAGCTGTAATATTTGACATCCAAGTATTATTTTCTTAATATATTGACACCTCGAATATACCTTACCTTCTTTACTGATTTCTCCCATTTTGGAAAATACAGGGTGTTCTATAAATGAACGGTAGAATTTATACTTACATAACAAAATATAGTTTAGAACAACTTTACTCTCTACAATGAGGCCAGGAAATGTATACTTTGGATAGTTAGTTGGTAAGTTATTTACTATCCCAAGAAACATTACATGTTTATAATTAGGGGATAACTATGAGCACAAAATCATGTTGAGAAGTATTGGAAGTGGACAAGACAAAAATATATATATATATATAAACGAACATACTAAAAAGCAGCCAAAAATGAGATTGCTTTGAGAAAAGGTCAATTGAGCAAAAAATAAATAAATAAAGAAAAAAATAATAAAAGGAAGAACAATTAGTGTAAGGATATGTTTTTTTTAAATAGCTATTAGCTATCAAAACTCTGCTTGAATTTTATTGTCGATCGATATTCTCTTATTTCATTTGGAATTGGATTATATATCATGACACCACTATGATATATTGATTTTTTGCCAATATCTGATTGAATTTTATTCGTTGCCAACAATTTTTTCTGTCTTGTGGAGTGATTGTGAATATGACAAATTTCGTTGAAAATAATATTAGATTTTTAAGTATTATTTCTGATAGAATGGATGAAACAGCCGAGTTTGAGTTTATGAAGAGAATTTTGGTCCAATAGATAGAGGAAGGCGATGAAATAACTTGACTCCTCTTCTCCAGGAAAGGAAAAAAAACTCAAAGCTTCACTACAAATTTTCACACATTTCGTTAATTTCTTCATCAGCTGACGTCAGCTGTTTGGTTATTAATCTATGTTTATTCCAAAACTGTTTCATCAATTCAATTATGTTGCCTGCCATGTACACATCCAGTGGGTTGATGAACGTATAGAATACTTCGGTTTCAATAGATTTCAATATTCCAATCGAGAGGAAGACCATAATTATAAACTGCTTTCATCTGAATTGCTTACGCAAACCAATAAATAGTCCGTTTCGCATTCCATATTTTCGAAAATTCTCTTTGACAAAGGACCGATCCGAACGACGACAACGTTCGTAACGTGTGACGCAATCTTCATTAATTATACGCTATTAATTAAACCGTATACGTGTCAGCTCCTTTTCTTGACGGTAGAAGGCTTTGAATTAATTAGACGTCAGAATTTATTCGCAGAGAACGAGAACAGAATCACGTGTCGGAGAATCTTTTAAATTTATTGAATGTGCAGTGAAAATAACAACATTTATCACGGATAACCGTGTATACACAGTGACTGATCTACTTCACAGCACCGGTTAAAGCGGAAGAAACTTGGTACACAGATGACTTGAAGACCCAAGAAGGAGTGGGAGCCGGCGTATACGGAGGCAGAGCAAAGACGAGAATCGCACTCAGCCTCGGACATAATGCAACTGTGTTCCAGGCAGAAGTAGCAGCCATCGAACACTGTATAGGGGAAATAAACAGGCAGGAGGTCGTAAATAAAACCATTGCCATTTTCTCCGATAGCCAAGCGGCAATCAAGGCGCTCAGCTCATTCCAAACCTACTCAAGATTGGTGGGAAGCTGACTGAGCGCACTCAAGGAGCTGAGTACCCAAAATAGGGTTACTCTAGCATGGGTACCCGGGCATAAAAGTCAAAAGGGTAACGAGGCGGCCGATGCTCTAGCCCGTGAGGGCGCATTTAAGGCTATGATCGGCCAAGAACCCTTCTGCGGAGTAGCGAAAGCAAGTATAAAGACATCCATAAATTCATGGATGCAAAACGAATCGGAAGATTAGTGGAATAAGCTCCCTGGAATGAGACAGGCGAAAGAGTTCATAAAGGAACCAGCGCCCAGATTCACGGAAGACCTGCTGAACCACAACCGTAAGGTTGTAAGGGTAGTGGTGGGTATACTAACGGGGCATAGCCGGCTCAGAAAACATATGAGCAACATTGGTCTGACAGAAGAAACTCAATGCAGGTTCTGTCAAGAAGAGGAAGAAACCGCACTGCATGTGCTCTGTGAATGCGAAGCGATAGCAAGGCTGAGACAAGCAAGATGCGGGGAGGAGAAACCAGACGCTGCTAGCTATATCATCGAAGGAATCAAGCTAGACAACGAGCTCTAACAGCCAAGGAACATCACAATGGATCTGAAAAGGTCGAAGTGAATCAGGCCATGGGACAGCTCCCCGATAATCTAATCTAATCTATTTCAGACGGCCAACCCAAGCGAATTTGATACCCCAGGCCAGTGGTTCCCAATGTCGTCTCGACTACGACCCATCTAAAACTAGTTACAGAACTTTGGAACCACCTCTAGGAAATTCAGCCATTACCAATATGATTATAGAGATTTTTTGAATTAAAAATCAAGTTTAAAAACAAATCTCACTACTCAATATATAATATATAACGTTTATTGCTCCCAACAAATGATATGTATTTATAATAGGGAACATCTTGATTTCAAGCAGTTGAATTCAGTGGTTCATTAACAAAAACGAAAAGAAATTCACTTATACACGATACAGTCATGGGTAAAATATAATGAAATGATAAAGAAAAAAAGTGAATGAAGTTCAAGATAATAAGTATTATTTTAAGTTTTTTTTATATGAATGAATATTTTTTTTATTTTTTAATGTTTTCTGCAAGTTGTTAACTGATGACGCCTTCATACAAAATATATTTTTATAATAATTCTAAATTAAGCCAGAGAAAAGTCATTTGCTTTTCTTGTTGAATAGTCATGGGCATTTATGATTAATATTCAAATTCGAATTTTTTACGTTATTCTTGATAAAATGAACGAATACTGAAAGTTTGTATTTGAAAAGAAAAAGAATATTTGATAATCCCCTAGGTTTATAAAGAATTATTGTTCGTTCTTGCTGCTCTAAATTGAATATACACCTTATTTTTGTGTTTTGTAGAGTTTGAAGTGGCTTGTTTCATTTGCTGTTCCCCAAATTGAGATGAGGTATTGGATTTTCGAATAAATCAATTAAAAATATATTGTTTTTCTATGATGTATCGGAATTTGTTTCTTGATTCAATATAAATTTGCTAAAATTGCTGAAATTCGCTTTCTCAATACTTCTATGTGTTTTGACAACGATACATTTTGATCGATATGTAAGCCCAGAAATTTAGTGTTTGTACAATATTCAATTGATTCTTTCATGAATTTAATGGGAACTCTCGAAGAGTTGGATATTGCTTCTCCCGAAACAAACATGAACGAAGATTTAGCATAGAATCAACTCAATTTATGAGGAGACATCTAAGATGATAAAAGCTTCATCTTTTTTTTTTATTTCTTCAGAGTTATATCCTGAATAAAATAAAGTATCGTCTGCAAATAAGAATAACACATCGAAAAGTTATTTCATTGGGAAGGATGGAATTGCTTCCTGTTACCCCTTTACGGTTTTGGCCTCAACTTTACTTCGAATTGTGAAATAATTGGAAGTTTTGCTGCTTTTTATTTATTGTGAGCATATGGTTACTTTTTGTTGTTTTTTACTTATGGATATAAACCAGTTAATCCACGATACAATCTCTACGGTATGGGTGATGATGTATAATTTAGTGTGTAAGGCATAATTCTAATTGGGGAGAATCACATCAACCAGCTGAAAACTGCCACTTCTGATACTATATTTTTGCTTCAACACAATGACTAAATTTTATATTAAAGTGATCAAAGTGAATTTTTTCAGCTTTGATGTGATTTTCAATTATTTCAGGTGTGCAATGGTCATTATAAATTATGCAAGTATTCAGTAAGTCCGACTTGATAGCAGAAACTCATAAATCCAAGTTTCATGTAGAAACAACATCGAGTCTTTCGAATTTCACAATGTTTCGACAATGAAAGAACTTTGAATTTGTTCAATGAAATGTTCCTTAAGTATTCAACTGTCGATTGAGTCACTTCTCACACAGAAATTAATGAATTAATAATGAATTAATTTAACTAACAAAAGGAACACTAGAACTTCGAAGCTCCATATATACTCATGCAAATGTCAACATGACAATCTAACCATGGATAGTTCCTCGTTTCTCCGCGCTAGCGCTGCGATCTTATTTTCTACCGCGATTAACCTACAAAACTGCCGTCTGACGTGCAGGAGATTTAAGGTTATGTTACCAGATTTCTAAAGTGCGCCTCTATTGGATATCTCTCGAAGAGATTTTTGACTTGAACTTGTTCAAAATCAAGAATGCGAAAAATCGGGAATTTGGACTTACGATTTTACAGGTAAAAGTCAAGGCACCGGGGATTTTATGCATCTTGTGATGAACTGATTCACCCAAGATGCATAACATATTCCTGGTGAAATAACTCCTATGTTAATGTTTTCGTCAAAAGCGCTAGACCTACGGCTCCCTTGATAATGACATCCAAGGAAATTCACATTCTTGAAATTTCTTTACAGATGACGTCAAGCTGCAACTTTAGATACATACCATTATGGGGTCTAACGAAATTTCTATCAGCGAATTTTCTAGAACAATTCGTGCATAGTCCAGTGTGTTACTTCCTTTTTTCAACACTCTACCTGATGAAGGATAAAGATACACGAATTCTGTCGAAAATTGCGCGAGTTCTTACTTAAGAATTCGCTATATTTTGATGTTTGATGTTTGTTTCTTTTTAGACGTAAATACAGATATGCATCTTGATATTTATATTACAGATATACGCATTTGCTTCATATTGTTGATATATGTTATGAGAAATCAATATCAGAATTCACAGAAATTTTTTACTATTCGGTGTTGCTTCAGGTAATTTGATGAGATTTTTCGAAATATCGGTATCGACGTGAGAAGTAGTGGAGTTGGAGTATATGGAAAAAATACTACGTCAATATACAGTTCATTGAGCATTATAGTGTTCAATTCGAAATGAATCGGACCCTCCATAATCCAGATCAACCTAAATAAATTCAATTCATTAGGCAGATTGCTATTATACTGCAGGCTATTATGGCGCTGTACAAGAAGACCGTATTTGAAAACACTCTCCCGGAAGAACTTTTATTCCATGATTTTGAATTTTTGTTATTGCATCCTTTTACTGGGGATGTAACAACAATTGTCAATAATGCTGGAACATGGAAAAAATATGTTAAACTGGGAAATTCTCAAAAGCAATCAGAAAATAACACAAATATAAATTCTACCAAAGGAAAATCTGAGCAAAATTTTTTTTATCAGCGACAGAATAATCTCGCGTTATATTGCCCAGTACATGTGTTTCGAATGTTTTGTACTATCGATCGGAACTTGATACAAAAGCGTTTGATATCCATTATGAAACACTATTCAAAACAACACTTAAATACTAAACAAACGGAAAACACTTAATAATTGAAAGCAACGGCAGATGAACGACAAATAACTAAGAGAACTACGGTAGAGAATTGATCTGGAACTGGAAACGACGAATAGCTCGTTGAAAGGAACAGTAAAATTATTGAAAATTTCAAGCACAATTCGAATAAATTGCAATGCAAACTTCAAAAGATGACAGAATTCGATTCTAGCACCATCTACTGGATATCGCACTAAATTCCGTGGATATGATTGATCGTGTCTAGAGTTTTAGTAAAATAATTTCCTATACGAAACCATCAGCTAACGGGTAACATTCAACGCCAATCATAAAATTAAATATTCCCGAAGGTTTTCTTTCCCATATTCCTCGGGACATTTTTCCTCGCCCAACTCCATTAACCTTCGCTTCGAGTAACTCCTTGGAAAAAGATAATGGGGCGTGACTGCAACTTAATTCAGACTAGATAAGGCCATCGTGTTTCGAAACGATTATGAATTATGTAGGAAATGTTTTAAAGAGATGTAAACTTTGTGGAGTTGGTCATGCTTGAATGAAAATAGAGTTACAGGAAGTTTGAGGGGGTGAGTGCTTTGCGTCGCTTGGTTTTGGAGTTTACTCTGTACCTTACGAGGATTGTAATATCCTATCGCAGATTGCAAATTGTGTGGTGAGTGCATTTTTGTAAGGTTACGAGGAAGTGTTTTATGATAGAAGCGTCAGGACCCATGCATTTGAGATCAGCAGCCTTCCTAGCTAGAGAGATATGTCATGCTTTTTGGTCCAGTTCAAAGATTTCATTATTATATATATATATATATATATATATATATATATATATATGTGTGTGTGTTCGGATAGGTTTCCGCGGTCAGTTGTAGTTGTATGTTGTTGTTGAGTTCGGGTTGAACCGCGTCTGGAGTTTCGTTCTCGACGTTTCGGCTCCGATTTTGGAGCCATTTTCAAGAGTAAATGTGACTTCACGCTGAGGTCTCAATCTGCCTACTCCCCAGGTCTCGTCACGAGTTCTTTCTGAGGTCTCAATTTGTCTACTCCTTAGATCGAACTGAGGTATCGGGGGATGTTTGGTGGTATTTATAGCAGCGGGTGCTGCTGAAGCACCGTCGGATGTCTTGGTGGGGCATCTGGAAATTAGGGGTTTCCATGCAGTTGAAAGTCTTTAACCGTCGTCACGTTTATTTAAGCAGGAAGGTCGCTTCTCAATTCCGATGACCTCGCGAATTATACGAGCTTGTAGTGTTTTTGCTGTGTTATGTCTTGTCTCTTGATGATGTTTGGACAGAGCTGAAGATGGGTCTGATTTTCGGACAGCAAGTTGATGTTCGTATACTCTACTTGTCAAACGTCTGTTGGTCTGGTCTACATATGTTCTATGGCAATCGGAACATGGTATTTCATATATACCCTGTGATTCGTTGACGATTTTGTCCTTGGGGGAGCGGAGGAATGTGGAGATTTTATTGATGGCTGTAAATATCGTTTTTATGTCATGTTTTTTGATAATTCGGTTGATTTTGTCAGTAACTCCTCCAATGTAGGGAAGGAAAGCTTTGTGGAGAACGTTGTTGTCTGTTGGGTCTCTGGGAATGGAAGGAGAAGTTCGATGGCGGCGGATGGATCTGTCAATTTGATGGTCTGTGAATCCATTTAGAAGAAGGGCTGATTTGAGTTGGGCTAGTTCCTGTGGTTTGTTATGGAGGTCAGTGAGGTTGATAGATCTGTGGATGAGGGAATTTACAACGGAATTGGTTTGTGCTGGATGATGGTGGGAGTTTGCGTAGAGGTATCCTTGTGTGTGTGTGTTGGTTTCCTATAGACCGTGTGGGTGAAGGAGTCAATGGTTTTTGTTATGAGGACATCTAAGAATGGAAGGGAGTTATTGCTTTCGATGTCCATTGTGAACTTTATATTTGGATGGAGGTTGTTGGGGTGATCAAGGAAATTATGGAGAGTTTCGGAGCCGTGAGGCCATATGACGAAAACGTCATCTACGTATCTGAACCAGCAAGAGGGTTTGTGGTCGAACGTGTCGATGGCTTTAGTTTCGAAGTCTTCCATGAAGAGGTTCGCAAGGACTGGTGAGAGGGAAGAACCCATGGGAGCGCCTTTTACTTGTTTGTGAAGGGTACCTTGGAATAGGAAGTATGTACTGGACATACAGTGACTGATGAGGTTGAGGGTGCCTTTGGAAATTCGGTGTTTGGTTTCGAGAATGTTCAATGTATCTGATACAGGGATATTTGTGAATAAGGACACTACGTCGAAACTCACAACCCGCTTCTTGCATACCAAACAACCGAACGATCCGGATGAACGCCCGAAAGCTTTCCTTCCTTTCATTCGAGGAGTCACTGATAAAGTGAGCTGAATTCTGAGAAAACACGACATCATGACAGGTTTCATGGAAAGCAATCAAATATTCTCTTTCCTGCGCTCACCTGAAGATATAATACTCAACGAATCACAAGGAATATATAAAAATTCCTTGTCACGACTGCCCGAGAACATACATTGGACAGACGAACCGACGAGTATCAAACAGGTACCACGAGCACGAATCAGCAGAACATAATTCGGACATGACCTCGACTCTCCTCAAACATCACCACGAAACTGGACACAAAATTGACCTCAACAACACGAAGACCATTGCCACAGCAAAAACACTCCACTGCAGAATCATTCGCGAAGCAATAGAAATTGGAAAACGCCCTCAATGCCCCAATAAACGAGACGACTCACAAAGGCTTCCCATCGAACAAATCATTTAATGAGAAACTTTTTCAGAGATAGCTTGAAACTTTTCAGATTAGTCGTCAGTTTCAACTCTTCAGGTAGCAGGTTGAACAGGTGTGCTCCAGCATACAATGGAGACTTTTTATGCTGCAATCTTTGCATATGATTCAGGTGAAAATCGTTTTTTTTTTCTGGTATCATATTCATGATAGGCACTACTCCGACTCAGATCCTTAGCATTCTCATGGATGTATATCAATAACTTGTAAAGATATATAGATGTTACCGTTAATATATTATTTTCTATGAATGTGTTTTTGCATGTTTCCCTGTAGTCCAGGTCAAATATCAGCCTTAAAATTTTTTTTTGCAGTATAAAAACTCTGCTTGTTTCCGTAGCTCTAGCCAGCTGATAGCCAGCTAGTAAGACAACTCAGACCTAGACGCAAGATCGCTCAGTCTTGAAAATGGCTCCGAAATGGGAGCCGAAACGTAGATATATATACATAAATATACATATATATATATATATATATATATATATTTGATCGGCTAGATTTACTTGTCTACGTTTCGGCTCCCATTTTGGAGCCATTTTCAAGACTGAGTGACCTTGCGTTTAGGTCTGAGTTGTCTTACTAGCTGGCAAGTACAAAACCACAGTCAAGATGGGAGTTGAGAGTTAGGGTATAATATGTATATATATACATACATACATAAAAAACACGCCTCGAAGAACACCACTCACACATAGGATACGGAAGGCTATCAAATTCCGGTATAGCCCAGCATCATCTGGACCATAATCATATTGATGAAAAAAAAAAAAAAGAAAAAGACTGATGTGGGTATGATACGAAGCTTCTCAATGCGTTCGAGTCTAGAAGAAGCAAAATGTGGAAGAAGTATGAAAGGTGACAAATTTGAATATTAATAATTATAATAATCAATAGACAAAGTTATCATAGAGAAATATTAAAATGTAAGATAAAACTAAACTAACGCAGGTATTCAGATTCAGTATCATTCTTCATCTCCTGAAGATGCTAACCCCGCCAGCGGAACGCGCGTCGGTGACGAGTAACCTAATTTCGGTGTTAGAGAGATTGATTTCCAGAAAAAGTCACTCCACAGCTTCCGGATCTCATTAAAGTTTCAATGCAGCGTGCATTCGCGATCAGATTCCTCATCGCAATCCACTCTGATCTCGAAAAGATCAGCTGAGTAAGGGCTTTTTCGCGTATCCAATCGATGGCAGATATCACACCTTCGTCGCTCCTGCGGGTCGTGTGCCGTAATCTGTTTGCCCTACTTCAGAGGGCGCGTCGAGATCGAACACATCTGACCCCGTGTCGAGTTTTTCTATTGATCAGCACCCCTGCACGAGGAGAGGACACTTTGGCGACTGCTAATTTGTTTTACGCTGAGGAGGGGATGGGTATATCTGTATGTGAGAAGCAGTTGGGCTAAGTCCACATTTTAACTTCAAACGTACGTACCTCTCAGTGGCAGAAAGATGGAGAGTTCTTATTCAATAGAAATGAAAAAAATTGGACTGAAGTAATTATAAAGATTGAGGACCCATTTCAGCCTCTATGCTTCTGAGTTATATCGTTATGGACTAGAACGAAATTTTGGCAAAGGAGCCAGTTTGCACACGGAAACTTTGAACACGGTTTTGACCAAGTTTGAAACGACAGAATAATTTGAGTTTTTTCACACTCATTAGGGACCGATAACAATCCAATAATATGAAGAAATCGTCCTGATATCCTTCTTAGGGTCTTCGGAATTAACGATTTGTTTTTGTAGCGATCATGAATAGAACGAAATTTTTGGTGGAGGAGCCAGTTTGCATTTCCTGGTAAGACCCTACTCATCATCAATTGATGAATATTTGCAATCCACAAAAAGATTTGCAGTTTTCAATAATATTATATGCTTCTTTGAAGTTTCTGTGACTCCAAGACCCTCTCCATGTTCCGTATTTTGGTGCTGATGGTTATAATAATAATTTATGAAAGCATCATAATCTTCTGAATAATTGTTTGAAAAAACTAAAAGAAACACGCTTTGATGAAAAATCCAACTGAAAAATAAATAATACGTCTGAAAATACGCTTTTGTGATGAAGTGAACTAAAAAGTAAAGAATACTCTCTCAGAAATTTGAATTTAGGATAGTGTGAATATCAAAAATGGGTTGGAATGTAGAAAAACCGTGAGGTTCATGGTTTCAATAGATTACATAAAACGCACCCCACGCTTTGTCTCATTGCGATAATTTTTTTATTCACACTAGTCTTCATGCAAATTTCAAAACAAATATTCTCTACTTTTTACACAGAAGCGTGTTCTTTAGTTTTTCAAACTTATAGTTTTGTTCGTGACCCGAAGTTTTTATATACTTGAGGCAAGGATAACTCATTTCGAATGTGAGTTTATTTGACAGATGTCTCAAAACTAACTGAAAGAGAAATATGTTTTAAGAATTTTTGAAAACGGAAGTAGATTTTATTTCGGAAAGTCAACGATCAGTATTTGATAACTATCAGTTCTTGTAGTATTTGATAGGCAAATTTGAATTATACGAGAAGTTGCTAACTCATAGAACGTACTCCACTCAAAAGGGACTGTTTTTTGATTGGTACGGCATCAATATTATTTCTTATATTTTCAGGTTGTGGTAGGTGAGGAACCCCAAATAACTAGGAAGAAACGATAAATCCTTGTATTGTTCTCGGAATGTTCACAATATTTATGGCCAATTTAATATTCACAAATATTAAGTTAATGTTTCCGTATTATGAACCAATATTGGTCTTATATACATAGTGGTCCAATAAAAAGTATGCACCTAGCTCTTCTCCTTTGTTGATTGAAGCAACACGTAAGGTTTGCTTCCGAATTGGTCACATTTCGCCCACTTTTTTTTACCTCTCGAGTGATATATCAAGAGAAAAGTACAAAATTATGTTTCCGATGATACCCTATTCATTGAAATTTACCCAAACATTCAATTCAAAATCGGCGTTAAGAACATCTCGATAATTTTGGCACTGATAAAAAATATAAATTAATTTTGAGATTTGAGAATCGGAATAAGGTTTCTGAATTGCTTCATTTCAACGAAATCAAGATCAATGTTGAAATTTTTCATTACAATCGAATTTCCGATTTATCATTTGCTTTTTTTTGTTGTGAAAAACTGCAAATTAGTGTAGGAAAACGTTTGTTCCAGTTTTGTCATTGATTTAGTTCGATTTCTTTGACAATTATTGCAACTTTATTATAAAATATGGTGTACTGAATTCCAGAGCGTGTTGAAATTGTTGTTTGGGGAGATTCATCCCGATAAAATAATTCGTATGTTGCCAAGTTAGTTAGGAAGTTTGTTGATCTCTAATTCGTCTGTGATGAGAAACACCAACCGCAGAACCCCATTGAAACAAAATTTCAGAAATGAATCCTAACAAAATCTATAATATTGTATGGAGGAAATGGTTAATATTTTCAAGTCTTTTCAAGTAACGTTTATATAAATCAATTAAGCAATTTCTTTTACAAAGCACCGTTAGGAATGACAAACATTGAAACCCACCACTAATCGTATTCGTTTTGATTCCTAATACCCAAAACTCATTTGGATTTTTCATCAATACCAAAATGATTGTAAAAAGGATTTCAGCGCCTTCTTCGCATTAATTATTCAATTAAATTTCAATACATAGGGTATCATTAGAAAGATAATTTGGTGCCCCACTTTCCATCAGAAATTTTAGGGTTGTGACTAGGGTTGCCATTTGTCCGGCTTTAGTCGAACATGTCAGTCTTTCTTCGGACCTGTCCGGCCAAACATTTGTGTTCGATCTTGTCCAGCTTCAGTATGCTTTTCGGTCTGCTCCGTGCCAAAAAAAAGACAATAAGACTTTCTGGCAAGTTTAAGAAAATGAATAAGAAAAATGTGACTCCCAAAACCTATTAGCACATAAAAAGTGAACAGCTTATTTTGAATCATTCGGTAATGAAGAACTCCATTCTGAACTCCTGAAGTTAGCTGAATACTATTTTGCAATTACAGGTCATAAGGCTAACGTTGAGGAAGTTTTCTCTTTGGTGAATTCTCAGTGGACGAAAGAAAGAAATAAACTATAGAGACAAATGCGAAGATGATATTAACGAGAAAATAGTGCAATCTTGATCAAATATGTTCAGAATCTCACATGGTATCTGAAGAGAAATTTCAGATGAAGTTGCTAGAAAAAAAATACAGCTAACTAGTTAGACATTTTCGAACAAATTTGAGGAATATAATTCGAATACCAAAGATAATTTTTTAATTTTATAGTTTCATCCCAGAAAAATAATATATTTTGTTTTTGTTCGAATCATTAATTATATCAGGAAGTAGCTAAAATTGTTCGTTTTTTTGTTCAACTTTATTTTTGTTGTCCGACAAGCTAATGTCCGGCTATCAGTGCCAAATGTCCGGCTTTATACAGGACGTAACTGAATAAGTGTAAAACATTTAGGGAGGTGATTCCTCATCAAAAAAAATAGGATCTTTCATATAAAGAAACTTCATTCGAGCATCCCTTGTTAAGATACAGCCCCTTAAAGGGGGTACATAAAATTTGTATAAAATTTTTTTTCACGAGCACTGATAAGGTTACAATATTGAAATTAACCTGACGTTTTGTACTACCAAAAAGACACTCAGCCAGTAATTATTTGGTTCACCCCATAGTTGTAGAGGGTGGAAAACGCAACCCCTGAATTTTTTTTTCAATGTAACTTTTTCCTTATTATTTGTTTACATTTAAAAATGTATTTCCGATAGCCTGTTTCATTCTAAACAAAAAATGACTCTTGGGTTTTTTTCCCAAAATAAACCAGTTCGCAGCAAAAAATTATTTTACGAACAACTACAGAGATACTTCGTCATAAATGTGGAAATACGAAACTAATCTATCTAGTAGGTCGCTATTAGCGATAGTGACAATTAAATTTGTATGACGCTGTTAGTTTGTTAATTCTCGAAATTGAATTAATACAGAAAAAAATTGTTATACAAATTTTATGTACCCCCTCTCAAGGGGTGTATCTTAACAAGGGATGCTCCAATGAAGTTTTTTTATATGGAAGATTTTTTTTTTTTTTGATGAGGAATCACCTCCTTGAATGTTTCACACTCATTCAGTTACACCCTGTATAGCACCAAGTCCGGCTTTCGTATTTCACGAGGTGGCATCTGTTAAGGACTAATATGTCCAAAATGTGTTCCCCACACAACCAAACTCTACGTCTCCGGGCATTTTTGCTTCAGATTAAAAACAGAAGAGAGAAGCGTACCTACAAACTTTGCGTTGGACCACTGCGTATGTGTGCTACTTGGAAAAAAAACTCGAAAACGAGTATAACAAACTTCCAACCGAGGTATTTCCAGACCAACAGCGATTTTATTCAGAACACCAGCTCCTTCCCGAAGGCTTCATGTAACGAGACACTCAGTTTCACTGCTTACAAGTCACAGATAGCGATTTCCTGAAATCTGAAACAATTACTCGCGGAAGCTTTCCCGAGCAAAATAAACCTGAAAGACGTTGGAAAATGGAAAAGCTCGCCTAATGCGGTATATTCAGGATCAGGGGTGGCGCTTGTTGGAATATAGGTGGGGACCATCCCCAAAGCACAGAAATGAATTGGGGAATGTTACAGCCGCCTTCCCGCGTGAGATTTGGAAGCTTAGGGTCAAATATCATAGAAGGCGCTGGTGACTGTCATTTTGTTCCAGATGGGAGTGAAGATACTGGATCGCTGACTTCTCCTGATGGTATCAATTGACTATGACGTCTATCTGACATGTTATGCTTTTTTGAAATTTCGAATACGAAATAGTTCTGAACAAAAAATTCAAAAGGAATTTCTGGCGACCTCAACTAGTTTCGGAGGAGACAGGAAAAACAGGGTTGACGCATATATTTGTTTTGCAGCCAATTCCGCTCGAAATTCCTCCTTTCTATCAGCACAACATGCACAACTAAAACCACTTCCTTCGACAACTGAATTATGAACATTTTTCTCTACAAGACTCAGAAAACAAATCCTCATAGGAATTCGAGATTACCAAAACAGTAGAACGCGCATCGCGATGTTTTGTTAACCTCGAATTCCTATCAGGATTTACTTTCTAGAGTCTTGTGGTGAAAAATAGGAAAATGCTTTTATTTCGGTTGAAAAGTGATAGAGAATGTGTTTATTGTGCTGATAGAAAGGAGGAATTTCGATCGGAATTGGCTGCAAAACAAACATATGCGTCAGCACCGTTTTTCCTGTCTTTGGGGGACCATAACTAGCGCCAACAATTCCAGTAGCATTTCTTGTTCAGAAGGCTAAAATGCGTAAGTTCCACAAAATTTTACATTTTCAAGGTTGAACCCAATAACTATATATTTACCAATACTGCTTCTCGCACAGGATATGTGTTGTAATTTGGTGGTAGGAATTTTTTTCTATTGGTTGGTTTATATGGAACGATTCGACTATATGAAATCCGTCATCAGGTCGTCGATAATACAGTATTCTGCATTTGTAGTGTCTACAGTTTTCTCTAATGCATCCAATTTTGATGAATATTTACGGTCAACAACCGCCACTGGAATATGACACAACACTTTTTGGTTTTTACAAATATACTATTGTCTATCTTAACTTGTTTCTGTTATCTTTGGTGGGGACAAACGAAGAATTTGTTGACCCCTTGGCATGATGTGTGTGTGGAACTTGAGCCAATCCATAGACATTTCACAAATGGCGTAACTCATATGAAAAGCTATTCATGCTCGTGTATTTGTACACGATTGAATCTATCAAATCAGTGTTGAATAGGGTATCACAAAAAGACTCTATGGTGACAGAGTACAAATTATATCATCAAACCCAGGGATTCGGGGCAGAGAAAATACTCATCCCACGGATGTTTATAGTATTGTTAATACTGGTGAAACATCAAGACCATTAAGAATAAGAACAGCTGAGTATAAAAACACATGTTCTTAACAGATGGTACCAGGCCCAGAACTAGAGGAGGGGCAAGGGCGCGTGCCTCGGGCGGCATTTTCAGGGGGTGCAAAATTTGAAAAGTTCATCAAAATATAAAAAGTTTCCGGTTACCGCTATATAATTTTTTTCAAAATAACGCATTTGATATTGCTTTATTTCATTTGATTTTGTTGCAGAATTTATCAGTTATTTTCTGATCGATAATATACGACACAAAGGTTATTGTAATTCATGAATCTGGAGAGTATCTTGCCTCAGTGACGAATCTTTCAGTTCCGGACCTGGATGGTACACACATAGTTGAATGGAATGATATCAAATAACTCACGAGAGAGGAGAATTGAACAGAAAGTGAACACATTTGATTGTAGTTGGCATTTTTTTTTTTGCTGGGTGGTATGGGTTCGGACTTTCATTGTCCAAATTACTAGCAACGCTTTTGCCCCACACATCACATCAGAGACTTGGGCCTTTATAACCGACCATGCCTTGAGAAGTTGTCAGTCATTAACCCAAGACGATTGCGGATGCCAAATACAACGATTCTTCACATCGTTTCGTATTTCTTCATTCTCAAATTTCGTTTTAAATTACTATTTTAAATTTCATATTTAATAATACTATAATAATAATAATGATAAGGTTTATTCATAAGCATAGAATTTCTTTCTAAGAAAGATACATGTGAACAAAAAAGGGCGTGAATAAACAGGTAGGAACCACAGAAACTGATTCATTTCATTCCAGCTTGTGCGTGGTATGACGAATTGGGTTCGTGACTGATTAGTTAATTAAAAAATATATAAAAAATAGTATGTTAGTAAAAACTCTTACATCTAGCTTTGGGTAAAATCACAAATAATATTTAATATTAACATAAGAAAGAAAGTCAAGTCTATTTATTAAAATTTTTAAATAAGTTCATGAAATATTAATTTTGAATTCTTCACCTGAGGAACCAGTCGATTAAATTGATTTATCCAGTTTTTTGATTTCTTCTCTTTCACTTCGTTTACGGAAACCTGTCAAAGATTCCAATATTAATTCCTTTTTTTCAGATTGTAGTAGGTCAGGAACTCAAAAAACTAAATTTCCTCATTTCGATTCGAGTGTCTTATGCGATGCAGTTAATGGACAGGACTATTTTTGTGGAGAGAAGTTTTGAGGAAGTGATATTTGTTTTTATCTCTTCCAGGTCACTGCAAAAATCATACGAAACTTCTATACAAGAAATAACATCAAATATTCATCAACCATTTTCTATTGATATGTCTAAATCATTCATAGACGTTGGAGTCATTCACAAAAAGGATAAGAGAGTCTAAAATAGCTTCTTCCCTGCCCAAATTGCGCGACGGGCACTGCATCACATATAAGTCCTTTTTTCTGCTCGATTTGTATACAATCAATCGAAACTTGAATCGCATAGGACATTTTTAAACAAATGAATAGTGGTTTGCAAAAAATTCATTCGTCAGGATAACATTTCATTCCCAAACCCAGACAAGCTTGTTTCGCTCCGAGAAAAATTTCCTTCGAAGTCATATATGGATAAATTGTAGAACTTAGTTGATGAGGGTTTATTGCAAATGGCGTTAAAGTGCCAAACGAGGTACAGAAAATTAGAGAAGATATTATGTCGACTTGGATGTCGACCTCATAAAAGACATTCAGAACGATTTTTTCTCCAGCGAAAAAATCTCATCCATTCATGCACAGAAAATAGACAAGTATGACGAGAGCGATATTGATCAATGCTGTTCTGAATTTTATATACAAGTAGCTCGAACAAGGAATAGCCAGTCGAAGTCAATACTGTCTTTATAAAGATCCGTCAGTAAGTCGCTCATGATGACTCCAACATTGAAGTCGAAACGTCGAACACCGAAACATCTCGCACAAGGATTACATCCCGAAAAGACTATTTCCAATATTGCCATGTTGTTTCAGTCTGTATTTACCACCGGTATCCAAGGAGTGTTGAATTTCTCCCATGGTTTCTACCCGTTTGTTTCTCCGGCCCTGTTCGTAGTTTTCCTTCCAGTTTTCTTATTCATAAGCAGACGCCGTTGATGGTGGTATCGATTTGGAGTTTTGAGTGAGCTCTCAGGAAAGAATGTTGTTCGCGGATAGTGATTTCAATGGCACAAAGGGGTATGATTTATATTCTTCAATCTCGGAGGTACTGTGTGTAAGTGGATGTGAGACGGTATGCGAGATTCCTGCTTTGAATGTATACAGAATTGATACGGAACGGTGGTATATTTTGTTCATTAAAGAACAAGTTGGAGAATAGTTTTGCGTTGAGGTTTCGTAACGAGTGCTCAAAGACCAATAAGAAGTGGGAGCTGGTATATACGGAGCCAGAGCAAAGACGAGAATCGCACTCAGCCTTGGACATTATGGAACAGCCTTCCAGGCAGAAGTAGCGGACATCGAACACTGTACAGGACAACTCAATAGACAGAAGGTTGCAAACAGAACCATTGCCATCAAGGCGCTCAGCTCATATCAAGTCTTTTCACGACTGGTGGGAAATTTTTTGAGTGCACTAAAGGAGCTAGCTACTCCAAATGTAGTCACTCTGGCCTGGATACCCGGACATGGAGGTCACAAGGGCAACGAGGAGGCCGATGCTTCAGTCCGCGAAGGTACATCTAAGGCTATGATAGGTCCGGAACCCTTTTGCAGGTTAGCGAAAGCATCTATTAAGACATCTATCGATTCATGGATGCAAGCCGACTCGAAATATTGGTGGAGCAAGCTTCCAGGAATGAGGCAGGAGAAAAAGTTCATGAAGGACCCATCGCCAAATTCAGGGAAGACCTGCAAAACCACAATCGTAAGGTTGCAAGGTCAACTGACGGGGCATAGCTCAGCTCAGAAAACATATGAGCATCATGGGTCTGACAGAGGAAACCCAATACAGGTTCTGTCAAGAAGAGTAAAAAAGCGCAGTGTATATCTTTGTGAAACGATAGCAAAGCTGAGATACGCGAGATGGGGAGAAGAGAAAGCAGAGGCTATATGGAAGGGTCGACCATCACAATAGATCTGAAAGGGTCGCAATGAATCAGGCAATGGGCTAGCAGAGCGCTTTTGACTAGAACATTCATCATTAGTGCTTACTCGTCAGGGTACAAGAACCACAACCATAAAAACGCATGTCTTTGAAGGACATGAGTATTCAGAAATCTCGAAAACATTTGAAAGTTCCTCCTGAACAGGCTTATCCTGCATATGAAATAACAAGATCTGTAGTCATTCTTTTCTTCTCAACCCCAATAGACTTCATGATTGGAGAACTCATCATTTCATATCTAGGATGGTTTTGTTTGGGAATAAACAATCAAATGTTTTCGAAAGATTTTTCAATTCTATCTCCATCAGATACATTATAATGGTTGTGGTTCTTGTACACCTGACAAGTTAACACTGCTGATAAGTGTTCTAGTCTATATCTATGATTTCACGAAAAATATATTTTTGTACCTAATACAATTTTTTTCCTCCAAGTACATTTTCACCTGTTTCAAAACTAATCCATCATCGGCCCTGCAAATGCTGAGCTAGTTGCATTATCACATGACGTATTCCTTTTATAAAAGGAACAGAAAGGGACAAGATCAGTTGAGAGTTATATCAAAATTGCTTGACTTATTCGCTCCAAGTACGAAGTATTGCAAAAATAAGATATATTCTAAGCGTGTTTTCACGGTCAATTTCTTTTCCTCTAGGTTTGGGGACAAAAATGTGGTCCTACCAAGATGTAAATTTTCATGGTTGCGAAAATAAAACCACAAAAAATTTCTCAGGTGATATTCGATGAGTAGTGGTTTCTTGAGTAGCTATTCCTGAATTCACAATTGGGAAAAACTGGCTACTGAACAGAAAACCCCTATTAACCTGGATGATACCCGCTATTCCTACTCCAATTGGTGATTCATGAAAAAAAAGAAGTTAATATGAAAGGACGATGAACATTAGTAGAGAAGGTGATGAAACCAATTTTTTGGTTTGTACGATTTATTTTAGTTTTTGCAATATAAATCTTTTATTTTCACTCTGCCCAAAATCGATTTGTTTTCATGGCTTCATACGAAGTGTAGTAATGATAACATCAAAAAGGAATCCTGCTATTTTCCAGAGAATTGTTCTGTTGAAAACTGAACTAGAAGGAAATTGAAAACAAATGAAACCATGCTTTCTGAAATACAACTGAGCCATAAGTAGGTCGGTCATTGTTACTGTTTTCGATTTCAATTGATTAGAAAACATTCGTTTCAAAATAATTATACCCCCATATCATCAAATGATATGCTTTCAGATGGATATCACTGATTTGTTAACCAAAACAACAATTAGGAGAATAAAAATAAATGTCTGTTTGCGTTTATAATGTTCGAGCTTATCCTCAACTTTATGCCCATCAGATTTATCCTTGTTTTTGCAATTCAAATTTTCTCGTTGGACTCATGTAAAATTTTGCTGCTGAATGCGATACATGCAAGTGAAATGTAATATTTCTGAAACTTTCGCCAACAACTGCGAAACCACACTGGTTGAAATTTAGAAAACAAAGTGTTTGACTATTCCAAAGCAGTTTGTTCACTGAAACATGAGTAGAGATAACTATTTCATTCATTTGCATATGATGAATCCTCTATGAGGAAAACCTAATTTTGATAGGGATATTCAAGGTTGAATAATTCATGATTTCACCAATTACAACATACGTCATGTTGGTATTAAATAACAGAAAACCTTGAACTCAAAAAGTGTTAGGTTAGGCTGAAACCGATTTTTCCACTGCTCAGTAACTGATAAAAAACTAACTTCTAATTCACAGTGAGCTGTATATAAATATAATTGTTTTAGTACCTTTGCATCGCTTGTACGCATACGAATAAACACTTCATTAGGTGTATTTCTGATAGTATTTTCGGAGTTCTGCACCCTGCAGTACTTAGATAGAAATGTTTTCAGTTCCTCCTGATGATCTGTATGGTAATTGAAACTGAAACGCTTAGAGTAATCAAACACGGAATACGACAATCGACATCATCCAAAGTGCGCGCTGAATGGTGGGGTTCAATGTTCAGGCAAATTTCCTAATGATCATCTGACCTAAAATTTCCTAGTGATCATCTGACCTAAAACTTCACCATCATTATTGATGATGTTATATTGAGATCAAATTAATATTACTTAGCGATACTTATAAGATGACTAATCCTGTACACGATCGGACAAATCAAGAAGAAGAATAATATAGTTTCCTGTAATATATTTTTTATTATAATAAGGTCTACGAAACCGTGATACGTGATAGCTTGTGTTAGTGAAAATATCACAGGAAATTGTAAATTTGTTCGTTTCTCTCTTTTTATTATAAGAGAGGAGGAATACATAGGACAAACAAGTAGGTATATGAAACAAAGGATGACTGAACATACCAAGTATTGTAAAAATATACACAACCCACTGAATGCATTGAAAAATCCCTGTAGCCCCGCACAACATTGTAAATCATCATTTCATACTTTTTATTTTAAGTCAGTCGGTATTATGGGTCAACAAACGATATCGAAGAAAAGATTCTTGAATGAAATGGAATAACAAAACATGAAACAAAATGTGTTAACAAAAGGTCGGATATTGAAAATAAACACACCTCATATTTCAATCTAATAGAAAAAATCAAACAGTAATTTCGAATCACTAGCAGACAACTTTTATCAATTCCAATTCTTATTTCTTTCATGAGCCTCTTTCACATTATAAAAAAGCGATTCACGGACAGTTCACTTTGTTCATTTGATCGTGTCTGTGACAACGTTTTTCGTGAATCTGTGTATGTATTTATTTTTCATATCGAACTTATCTCACCCTTTTTCAACTCGGAAAGCCACCCTAAATGTAAGTACTCATAAACGTTGTTTTCTGTGAAATTCTCAAAGCGTTTCATTTCTAACGATCGAAATCTTACATAATTTATTTTGTTTTTGTGGAAACTACATTCTAGAACCCCATTCTAACATGTACGTTCTTGTTTTTATACTTCAGAGTCCTGAAGATGAAACAATAAAATTTCGAAACGTCGAAAATTAACGATAGGTTTTCTTCGACATATCGATCGAATTCCTGCCAACTCATTTCGAAATGATAATAATAATAAGGTACGACTTACCCGACCGTAACATCGAAAATGTTACTGCCGACTGAAGATGAGACGGCCATGTCGCCGAAACCCTTCCTCGCGACGATGACGGACGTGATGAGGTCGGGGATGGAGGTGCCGGCCGCGAGGAACGTGAGGCCCATCACCTCGGGCGGGATCCGCACCGTGTAACCCACCATGTTGGCCCACCACACCATCAGATACGAGTACGCCGCTATCCACACGATGCTGCCGAGGAACGTGATCGGGAAGAACTTCTTGCCTGGAAACGGAAAACGAACAGTTACACTACTATCTTGTATGATGCCGCGTCGGATATTGAAACACTTCCGACGGGCGCCCGTGCAAGAACGTAGTTCTACGAGTACCGCACAACTATATGGGATATAAAGATAATATACAGGGGTCACTATAGTATTTGTTCCAGTCAGAAGAAACTGTTTTTTGAATAATCTGTCCTTTTACACTTGTATTTATTCCAAATCAATTTTGATTTTTTCAGATTGTGGTAGGTTGAGAAACCAAAAAACTGAAGATGGAGAGTTCATCCCCCAAAAAATCATGAGTTTCAAACATGATTCCATCTAATTTCGTTATATGCAATATTTTTCTGTGAGGAGCTGCCGAAGATCTGTCATAACATTTTGGAGTAGACAGGTCTGATCCATATCAGGCAAACTCCTAGATGAGTAGTTTTTTTTCATAAACATGGGTTCTCTTATTTTTTCAAGGAAAATTTTGAGTAATATGAGAAGTTGCCGACTGAAAGGACGTTATTCTCACTCGGAAGAAACTGCTTTCTACTAATTTTTGAGTAAGATTCATGATTTTTTCAGATTGCGGAAAAAAAATCTACGGAGAGAAATTTCGATGATTATATTCTATTTATATCCATATAGAGAAGAAAAAACTATTTTTATATATTTTTTTAAATGCAGATTCACATGAAAGGTACGCCCTGTGATTTTAAAAAACACCGCGTGAATCAAGGGACAGGAGATATGAATTAACATTTACTTTGAATTTCTGAAGTTTGTGAGCCTCGGGAAGAACCTCTTTTGGCAAGGAGTTCCGAAGCTCAGCTGTTCTATTGAAAAAAGATCCCTGAGCAAGAGAGGTTCGACAGGTTTCCAAATTCACAACAAAGGGGTGGGAATTCTGTACTTGTCGAGTCATCCGTGTAGATATTGACAAGCGGGGAACGATTGATAACAATTCGGAAGAGCATCGACCGTGAAAGTATCTATGGAAGAGAGACAAATCTCCGACCCTGCTACGATGTTCCAATGAAGTGAGCAAGTCTGTGAGCGAAGAATCACCAACAAGACGAATTGCCTTTCTTTGATTGGAATCGAGAAGCCTCAATGAATGTTTTGGTGCCGAACTCCACACATGAGAACTGTATTCCATGACAGGTCGTATCTGAGCCTTGTAGATCATAGAAGCTGACGAGAAGTGAAGTATTTCTTCGCACGAAATAGATATCCAAGTTTCTGGGAAGTACTTTTAGCGATCGATCTCACATGGTTTTCCCATGAGAGATTATCACTGATCGTAATTCCTAACATCGAGACATTTGATTTTGTAGGAATAGTTACTCCTGACATCTGAATATTTGATGATGATAGATCGGCTTTTCTTGAGAAGAGATATGCCTGGGTTTTCGTAGCATTAAATTCCACCAAGTCCATGTTACTCTTGAAGAGAAACTGGTATGGAGAGTACTGTCGTCCGCAAAACCATATATTGAACAGGTTGTTTTCTCGAGCAAATCATTGATATGAAGCAGAAATAAAGTGGGCGCTAGAACTGAACCCTGTGGAACACCTGCATTTGTTGGGAGAATATCAGATGATACTCCATCAATAACCACATACAGACCTATCAGACAAGAAACTCTTCAACAAAGCACACA
Source organism: Zygogramma bicolorata (assembly GCA_032362365.1). NCBI lineage: Eukaryota > Metazoa > Arthropoda > Insecta > Coleoptera > Chrysomelidae > Zygogramma > Zygogramma bicolorata. The sequence goes on from JAVJAQ010001353.1 coordinate 1,309,972, forward strand.
ACTGAGGAGGCAAACCATAAGACGACAGCTTAGAAAGAAGACCCCGATGATATAGGATAACAAATGAATGAGACAAAATATGTAGATAAAAAATTCGAACTTTTCAATTCTCATTCGTATCGAATATTGAGATTCGAATAGAAGCTAGGTACAAACAGAAATGATTGAAATGATATGAAAATTCAAACAATTGCTGATAAAGAGGGGGTTCGATTTATTTGAAATGCTTTACAACGACAACAACGATATGATTCTTCCCGATCTAGTTCGGAAAGTACGTACTTTCTCAAACATCTCCACAGAGGAAGGGTATGAAGGCATATTTACGACCCAAAAACACTTCCTCCGAACTACAACTGAGCCAAAAGTAGTGGAACAACGCAGAACAATACGAATCACAAGAACATAACGAGTTTCTTCTTCGTGAGAGCAACTTTTAATAAACACGAGAACGCATTAAGAAACGACCGAGCTCGGCAAAGGCGGATTAACATAATAAAGTGATACAGAACACAGCGATTTGAATAAAACGTGGCACACACGCTTTCCGTTCCAGCAACGAGTACGGCGTGACCTAGTAGTCGAATGGCGGTAGGAATTAGAACTCTGAAAACTGGAAAGCGCAGAGAAAAAAGGACGGCCAATTTTTACGGACGTTTTTGATGTGCTCCCCGAAGAATTGCCCGCCTTCGGCGTGAGTTATGGGGACGTCATTAGCAGCGGTTGACGCTGAAAATGGGGTGTCAAGATATTAGACTTTTCCCCCGAATTTTTTGACCATAGACTGGGGTAGTTATCTCCGGTAATGTTTATTTTTATCACAAGAGCTGCGTCTGAGTATAATTGGCTTATAATGTGAATGGCATCATCATCATATAAACATCAAGTTATCACTTTTATTCTTTATCATTCCCAAGAAATAACCTGTGTTGCTAACAGGGAATTTGGGTCTTCACAACTGACCCTATCTCGAAATTTTTTTAGTCATCACCCGAAGACGATTGCGGATACCAGCAACCGAAACGTCGTAAGTACACTCAACTTGAAACTTGGTCTCAACATTCATTTATATCACTTCATATTTCTTTATTTGAATTTTCTAAGTTTGCTATTTTATATTCAATATCTCAATTTCTTTTCACAATATTATTTCCTTTGGTCAATGAAACCTTCAATTTTATTCTTTGACCAAAAATCCATTCCAACTTTTTTGTTCGGATTTGATTGCCTTATTAAATTTAATTTTTTTTTAAGTTCTCTGTTTTTTTTGCAACAGGTTTCAATGGAGTTAAAAGTATAGAAGATACCTCTCAAGTAATAAAACCACCGAATAAAAAAAAATTAAGTGAAATATAATATTCACTAGTTGTTGCAAAATATTTTTTTTAGAAATTGAAATATTTGAATCTAAAAATATTTAACGAAGATCTGTTTTTGACACAGTGACAAAAGTATCTTTTTCCAATATTGGTTTCTATTTTCTCCATTCACTAGAATTTAAATTTTCTCCACCATTAAGTTAAGATTTATTTTTCATTCTTCAATACAATGAAATTAATGGAACAGCAGATTCGTCCTTTGTATAAAGTTTCGATATCTGGAAAATTTCTAGGATTGTATAATTCTGAAGTAAGTTCTCAAAATGGCAGGTTGTGAATATATTCGATGAATTAGTTTTGCAATTTCAAAGGTTTCAAAATTCTGTCTCAATCTGAGCCCCAGATCAGTTTCATGTGGTGTAATGTTCAGTAGATTGATGAATAATATATATTTCTGAGATTTTTATTTGACATATTGAAGAATAGAACACCTTTTTTCCCCCTGATGTTTTCTATATGACCATTCATCAATGAATAGACCAAGAAATTTGGTTGTCTTTCGATGGTTATGTATTTATCAATGAATTCAATATGCTTTTGATAATTTTTTTATGAAAAATATACATAAAAGATTTTTTTTTATTTGACAGCCATTTTTCAGGTTTTCATCCGAAAACAAAATTAATGCAGATATTTTAAAATGTTATATTGAATTTCTTGTTTATTATTGCCAAAATATATCACAGTCATATCATCTGCATGTCATTCAATTAGACTATTGAACTTTAGGAGTGATATGGAGTTTACATGGATCAAAAATAATATTGGCTCCAAAATGGAACCTTGTGGTACACTACAGAAAATTTCCCTTAGAGAACTTCTACTATTTTCGATGTATGCATATTGTGGATTATTTCTCAAATGATGTTCAAATCAAGTATTACTTTTTTCTCTTATACCTATATCATGTAGATCTTTCAGAAGAATTAACCGTGTCAGACTTATTCTTGTAAACGTTCAGGAAAACAAATCTGATTCCATTTTCATGAATACTTGAATTCTATGTAGGTTATTGGAAAATTTCTCAAAAATCAGAGATTTCAATCAACGCAGCATTTTTTCGGGATTAGAAATTCCCCCTCCTAAACTCGTGTAGATTTTAATATTATTTCTTGATTTTTTCAAAGTTAATACGATTAAAGTAATATTTTTGATGTGATCAGATCGAAAAAAGCAGTCATTGTATACCACTAGTTACTTCTAAGTTGAAGGTTATCACCGGATTGAGAAATTGTTCTGAAAATTTCCTGGTTTCGTGAGTTTTTATTGCATCGTGTTTAGTTCAAAGAAGAAAGAGATTTCCAAAAAAACAAAATGGCGGCCCAAAAATGGTGGATAATTTCATTTAAACTTGCATCAATCTTCACGGAAATTGGTATCAGGGAGTTCTTGAGGTCGCTGAACACGAATCTGAAGTCCAATCTCCAAAAAACGAAATGTCGGCCCAAAAATGGCGGAAAATGTTTTTCAAACTTGCATCACACTTTACGGAATTTGGTACCAGAAGGTTCTTGAGGTCGCTGAATATGAATCCAAAGTTGAATTCCAAACAAGAGCCTGGAAAATTCAATTCAATTCAAGGGTTAGACAATAATGGAAAATTTTCAAGAATCAATAATGATTCGTTGATGAAAATGACAGTCGAATCCGGTACAATACTCGGTAGTGTAGATGTTAGCAGATTTGCTTTTCAAGCGGAAGACCGTGGTTCGAATCCCCGCCGGGCCACCGTGCTGGTAATCGCACGTTTGAAGTTAAGCGCTCGTTGATCCATTGCTCGCACAAGTTTAGACTTCTGAGGGTTGACGTCAGCTAGTTAACGGAAACGAGCAATTTTACAACAGTTTTTTGAAAAACAATAATAATTATATTCATGGGGAACAAATCACCTAAATTCGCACCCTACTGTGGTGCACCTCGCACAGTGTACACATAACTTTTTTCCAGCGAGCACGACAATTTATGGTAGCTGTTCACAATTTTTCTTGCTCGGTGTATGATTAATATAAGAAACTGCACTGATATAATGAGTGTACTTACATCGAGGAAGAGACTTCATTTTGCAGATCAAAAAAACTCAATTCAACTCGAAGATATATCACTTTGAACACAACGAAATTTTTCTAGCGTAGCGCACAACCGACTTTACCTGCTGGAGCACTCCGTTACAAATGAGATCCCAACGCTGAATGCAACCCCTGCAACCTATCGAGGCTTGAAGGTTTCTCCGAAATACCCTTCTGCCTGAATCCGCAGGTGAAATTCCTTGAATATAAACTTCAATTCTCGGTTTTTCGACCAGCGATTCGGGATTTGGAACCATTGTGAGCCATGAAACAATGTTCCAAAAGTGCTCTGACTTCTCTTACTTTTCACGGTAACTACAAGAAAACAAAAACTGAGACTCGACAATCAATTAATTTCCATCACAACTCCTACGAATTCAAAACACGAATCGATTTAGAACATAAAAATATGTACTTTTTCTCCTCTATAACGAGGAATAACCATCCGAACAGGGGGATAGCTGTTTCAGATATACAGTCTTTGTTGATGAACTCGAACTCTTCCAGGATTTTTTTATGAATTCACCAACTTTTTGAATTATTTTCTATGGTTATAGCGTTCACCGAGGAATCATAACCATAAAGAAATTGAAGATACCACGATTTCATATATTCATAGTTCAGAATAGATATTTTCCGATCATAAAAAGAGTTGCCATTCGTATTGAACTGAAGATACAAAAAAATACAGCGTTTCGTGCCAAATTTTTCAGGCTCGTATGCACGAAGGCAAATATCGATTAGTGAAAATAATCAACCTCCTGCCGTTTCCAAATACTACGCCTAGATATGCGGGCGAACGAACGTTTTAATTCATCGTAAGTGGAAGTTGCGTGTACTCCAGTAATGAACGCTTCCGTGAAGTTGCATTGACTTTTGAACTTTGCTCGAAGGTTACCCGAGCCGTTCTCCATGATATATCCTGCACGAGCTCGCATTCGGTTTCCGTTCCATGAGAGTGATTGAATTAATGGGGCGACGCCTACAATGAGGTGATTCTCTTTCGAAGAGCGGAGAACACAGGAGGTTGATTGTCACGAACGAGATTCCTTCGCTTGTATAGTAGCATGTATTCACATTTTGGAAGTTCCATCACGGTTGACCCGACGATCAGAGTGCTCCCACCCTCTTGCCATGATCTCAAACGTGAAAAAATTAAGGGTACCTTACCTCTGGGCGACCTTGTATCTGGCAGAGTAATCCACAATGGGAAGACAATTGGTGCAAGGAGCACGTAGGTGATCCTCTTGCGAGCCCCCGAGGGCCAGCTCATATCCATCGCTTCGGGGGCCTCCTCTTCTCCGCCGGCGTCCCCCACCTGCAGACACACCACCGCTTGTGAGGTTAGAGACTTACGAGCGCGTACCGAAGACATACGCCGCTAGAATTAGAAAATCAGACCGTGATCAAGCACATTCTGAAGAAATATGGATTGGGGACGCACAAAAAAACAGCGTGTCGTATTTTTGGGGTGCTACATTGATAGTGATAATTCTACTGGCTAGATTTTTTCTATGGATTTTCCGAATATAGCATTAATAATGATTATATACAGTGCTCTTGTGAAACAGACGACATCTTGTAATATTTTGATAGAAATGGTCACAAACGAATATGGTTATCACTAATTTATTATTTATAAGAGTTGCATCATACGTAATATCAAACGTTTGTATGAGTATTTCGCTTTATTCAGTCACGTTCACATTTTATAGATGAAAATTCTCCGAATCATCATCAATATTTTCGAATATGAAATATGTATTGTTTCGATAAGTTAGAGACTTCGAGAGTCACTCTTCCTACAAATATACCTACGAAGTATGTAGCAAGGCTATATCCACTAAAAACAATATACTCCTCTGGCATATATGAAAAAAATACCTTGACTTTAAGGAACACAAGCGCATTTCTTTGTCTGCTCTGGTACCTTTCGGAACTTGAGACATTCAAAGAACTTGCCTAAGCCGCTGTATATTTTCGTGGGGCCCTAGTGCAATATAGGTGTTGATAGTATGAAGACAAAGAGTCAAACGCTCCAAGCCCCATGGAAAAGGTTTCTTCAAGTCTATTGGCGCTCATTAGTGTAACCAAACTAGATCCCTGAGAACACCGCAGTAGATTTGCAAAGCTGTACTGATTCAGTGACGCAAAGATGTATATTATTATTATATTATTATTTTATTTATTAACCACTTTATGTTCGATAACATTTGCAGCAAGTCAGTTGTACATAAGAGTACATTCACTCATAAAATTTGCTAAAAAAATAGTTCATTACATTTTGGAATGAAATCTACATGAAATGGACAATAGCAACAGTTCACCAATCTGAATTATGATCAGCTAGTACAATTATGGAACATTGTGAAACGTCAGCTAAAACAATATTATGAACAAAAATATTATACACTGGTATCCCTAACACTATATTGAAATGATGAGCAGCTCACATTATCAAATGGTGTGCTCGAAGAAGGAATAAAATCAACTATTAGAACAATATTCAAGTTAAAAACGAATCAATAAGTGTTACTCGTTGATATTCATAGATTGTTTGGGGTGAGTACCATCATTTCATGGGTACATAACATGAACTCCTCTATAGAGTAAAAACTATGTAGGGTGAGGTAATTTTTGGTATATTTTTTGAATCGGTCAAAATTCATTGTTTTTACTTGAGTTGGTAATGAATTATAGAGTTTTATATTCAATGAGTTTTTTTCAGAAATGGATAACTTTTTTTGAGGTCTGATCTCGCAGGAATATCTGGTACCATGATTGTGAAAGTCTGAGTTGGTCGCAAAACTTTTAATATTTGTGTGGATTGCCAAAAGTTTCTGGTGAATATAAATACAAGGAACAGGTAATATTTTGTATTTCTCGAATAGTGGCTGACGATGAGCACGGTAGTCAGCACCATCCAGTATTCTCAAAGCCTTCTTTTGGAGTTTGAAAATTCTTTCTGAAAACGCTGAGGTACCCCAGAGAAGAGTGCCGTAACTGAGGTGCGAGTAAAAAATCGAATGATAAGAGCAAAGCAGTGTTTGTGGGCACAGTACTCTTTTCAATTGTCTCAACAGGAAGCGCTGTGTAGATAATTTTTTACAAAGTTGATCCACATGTGCATTCCATTTCAATCTATGGTCCAGTACTATACCAAGTAAAGTTGCTGTATTACCTGATGTCAAATTGTTGTTAGAAGAGAAAATAATTCTTTGAGTTTTTTCTTGATTAAGTTTGAGGTTGTTCGTAGAAAACCATGTCATAGCTTTTTCTTCAGCTTCCTGTGCCAATTTGTTTAGAGTTTTTGTACTCGAATGTGATTGTATTAGAGTTGTATCATCATCCGCAAAACAGATGAATCCGGTAGGAGACATAAAATGAAATATATCATTCACATATATTACAAACAGCAAAGGTCCCAACACGCTTTCCTGGGGAACCCCGTGGTCAATACTTCTGAAAGAAGAGTACGTATCTTCGATAACAACAGATCGTGTTCGATTATGGAGATATGATTTTATAAGTTTCAAGGGTATCCCCCGTACACCATAAAACTCTAACTTATCCAGCAACTTATCATGAGATACACAGTCGAAGGCTTTGGAGAGGTCACACATAGTGATTTCTGTATGTTCCCCCCTCTCAAAGCCATCCACTATACTTGATACAATCTTATGGGCAGCCTTAACTGTGGAGCAGTTCGGACGGAAACCGAATTGTGATCCATGAAGTGTCTCATTTTTATTGAAGAAGCTAGTTAATCTATCTTTTAGTATTATTTCGATTATCTTTCCGATTATTGGTATTATAGAAATGGGTCTGAAGTTGGTGGCTTGATCAGGGTTTCCCTTTTTCAATATTATGATGACTCCGAATATGAATATCAAATTTTCGAATTCCTATTTGAATATTTGAAAATGATGTGTGAGAATCAGTGGCAGTTTCTAGGACAATCATCATGTCGTAGTGGCAAAAAAGACTCTTTCATTTGCAATTTTTCCGGAAATGACATCAACTTTCAATTCTTGAATAGGACACCCTGTATATTGTTACATGATCGGTTAGGGATGATCATGAGGAATCCAACGATACCAGGTTTTATGGTGTTATTTTCGATGACTACGGAGATATCGCCTTTTATTTTATTCATAAGCTCAATGAGTGGGAGAGAGAATTGGATTGACCCGCCAGGAAAAGTTTCTCTCTCCTACTTGTTGAGCTCATGGATAATATAAATGGCGAAATCTCCGTAGTCATCGGAGATAACACCATAAAACCTGGTATCGTTGGATTCCTCATGATCATCCCTAACCGATCATGTAACAATATACAGGGTGTCCCATTCAAGAATCGTAAGTTGATGTCATTTCCGGAAAAATTGAAAGTTGTTTTTTTCTTTCAGGTATGTCGAGAAATGCTGTTCAGTGAGCATATTCAATGTTTCGAATTTCAGAAATATAGCTAGAAAAAGAAAGGAGAAATCGGGGGTGTACCATGAGTCTGTGTCACACAATATATGTTTTTTAATTTTCAATACTTGAAAACAACGCAACCGTAAAAAAAGTTCAGTGTACCATGCTTGAGAAAATGATATATTTCTCACTCGCTTGATTTGCAGCAACAAACTTCTGCGCTCGTGAGTGAAAAATATGTCGTTTTTCTTACTTGTTGTACAATATTCTATTGTGTACTTTTCACTTAAAAATTGACAACTGTTAAAGACGAATACGAAATACCTATTATATGCAAAAAAGCTGTTGGACAAAACAAATTGAATAATTAAAATTTCTAGACGCATTCTGATCCATGACCAAGACTATCAAGTCTCACTTTGGTCTTGCAACATCAAGACCAATACCAAGACCAAGGCTACATTTATTTTTCGAAACCAAGACCAAGATTGATTAGTAATGGTCTTGCGAAGCCCTAGTTCGACCCAATCCAAAACCGCGTTTTGAATTTCATCACTTCCCACAATTCACCGATAATATGACAACCGACAACGAACGGCAAAAATCCGATATCCGACGGAACAACATCAGGAACTCTCTGCTCCCATCTCGTCCAATTTCGAGCGCCCATCAATCTACTACAAATCGCTCACTCAGGTTCTTCCACAGCGTCTGTTTCCCTACTGTCAGATCGATTTTCAGATGATTCGAGGTAATCCGTCACACTGTGCAAGGATCACTAGCGTTTCCGCATCCGTTTTCAGGATGGACCATTCATTAGCCCTTATCTATGTAGATACTTTATTGTTGACCGCTGATATGGGATGCACGATCATGGCGAAGCTTTATCGGCTTATCAAGTTTACCGTGTCATAAAAACTCGTGGCTCATTTGTAGCATATAATAGGATGTTTTTGCATTATTCTTGATGTATCGAAACAGAAAATGACAATGATTTTCCATTTTTAGATATTGTGATAAAGAAATCGACATGTCATGTAGACAGACACAACTGTATAACGAAAAAAAACACACACCAACCGAAACATTAACTACACCTCTAACCTCCACACAAGTGTCAAGAAAGGTATAGTGAAATGCCTTTATAATAGAACAAAAATTGTATGTAACTCACAAGAAAAAATCAACGAAGAGATAACCTTCATAAAATCAGTATTAAAAGAAAATGGATATCCAGAAAAATCCACAAGAAAACTTTGACAGGAATTGAAAATTTCAAAAAAATACAACCCAAAATGACGACATACAACCTACACAAAATACACATCCGGTATCAAACATTGCACCTTATCTCCCTCGTTTGTCTAAAAAGAAAAAACGAATCGGCAACAGGTATCATGTTAGAACAACATTCAAAACAACAGATACTTAACTCAATACTTCAATACTGACACATACCAAAGTAAATAACACAACAATGAAGACAAAAAATTGTATTCATAAAATCCCTTCCCTTGTTTGTGTGGTCAAAAATATATCGGTGAAACTTCTCGACCTTTTGAAGTGCGAAAGAGTGAACACAAGATGCACATCAGGAACAGATAGAAAGGGGGTTCTTAATTATCAGAGCACATTTTTACTGCCGATAGAAATCACACAGTAGAACGGAAAAAAAACTAAAATGATGGCGAAAGGGAGCAATGACAGAAAACGAAAATTAAACGAATAAGGAATCTGCTTTCATCATTCTGTGTGGGGAAGATTGCATCTCTATGGGTTTGCTTTAAAACAGTTTTCATAGTAACCCAGCAGAATGAGAACTTTCCTGCCTAGGCAGCAAAAGTTATACTTTGATTCGATTAACGAGGCCTTACTTTTCAACGTGTGAATCCTAGCACAGTGATCCGACAGGGAATCGAGGCTTGGTCTTCCGTTTGATAGGCGGACAGTCTCACCTCAACAGTTACACTGCCAAGTATCAGTTAGTAGTTTAGAAAAATAATTTTTGAACAGTTTTTTTTTCTGGAAAGCTACCAGCGCCTATTCTCGATCGGTCGAGTTATACTTACACACTTCATTTTATGTTTGAACCGATCGTTTGAATGTATTACAAACCGAAGTAAAATATGTCTATGAATATCAATCACTACACCATGACCTCAAAGGAAAATATGTCTGAAATATTTCTTTATTATCGTCATATCATAATTAGAAGGTAATTTTTAATCAAGTTATTAGGTGAATACGAAAGGGGGCGGCCCAGCTCTTCAGTTTGACTGACAGTCACTCGATATCTGAAGTTAAGCAACGCCGTGCGCGGTTAGTACTTGGATGGGTGACCTCATGCAGAAAAAGAGTGCGTCGAAAGCCCTTACAACTGCAGCAATATAGCACATCATAGCTTGTAGGCAATATTTTAATGAACACAAGATATATTGAGGATATGCCGTCCTTCGGAGGAGACGTGGAGCCGGCGATCCCGAGTCCATAAATGATGGTCTCGTAAAAGATCCCTAACTCTGGTTGGAATACCGGAGGGTTCGGCAACATTTCCGGTTGGGGGAAGGGTGCTCAACGGCGTCGGTGATTGTCCTTGGTAGCGACAATAGTCTGACGTTAAATAGAGAATTTAAAAAAATCAAACCAACTTCACTTTGAAATATTTTTTCCACGTCCTGATGATGTCAATGATTAATTTATGACATAACAAAAAATCATGCGTACTCCCTTTCAGGGAAAATCACTGAACGAATTGAATTCCTTCAAACCGATGGTAGAAATAATAGGTAGTTTGTCGTCAAGAATCCAAAGACGACGTCAATCGCATTATCACAAGGAGTTTAATACCATCAGGTAACACGCTAATATATCTGAGCCGTGGCTGGAAATATTATTTTCGGATCTTATTTGTGTAGCGAATGTTTTTTCTCATATCAAAAGAAAACTCGACATTCCAATCTCGCTGCGAGATTAGGGGGCCATAAAAAATAATCAAATTGCTAAATCGCATGACGTCGGACTTTGTAGAGCTGGAAAATGGTCTCACGAAATCGCTGCAGTTGTCGTTGAGAAAATCATGATTTCGACTGGAAAAAGCCAATGAATTAAGGCCTTATTACCCATAATCGGTGGTCAGCTGGAAGATTGTATATCACTACACGGGGGGGACTCTTGGACAATATGGTCAGATCGCGTTGGAAGTTGAAATTGAATGAAAACCAAGTCATAGTTGATATGAATCGTTCACATCATATTACACTCTATCAACAGAGACTTTTTACATATTACAACTGATAGACTGGCCATCAGGGCAGTTTTTCACATAGCATAATGCGGAGTACATTAGGGGGAGAAAGGATATGCACATTGAACAGATATTGCGAAGGACATAATGAAAATTTTTTAGTTGAACTACTCTATCCTTCATAACTTCACTTTCTCTGCTACATAAGGCATTCCAGATATTTGTCAAATGAACCTTTCTTTTGTTTTTTTAAAAGAATTTAATGATAAATCTGATTCGCACTTAGTAGTAGGAGAGCCCACGATGCTAAATCGGGATTTACTCGAGCGTTATAGAGACCTATTGTGTTGCGAGGCTTGGATGATAAAAAGAAAAAAATGTAACATAATGTATACCTTTTCATCGGTAGGGGAGCGGCTATAGACTTTCAAAAATGTAAAAAAAACTGTTGCATGGACAGACTCGAGCGCGTCAGATATTGATATCATCTATGTCCTACATATTTGTAAAAATGTACGTATGTTAATCTGATCGTTTCCATGATGGGGGTGGTCGTACGTAAGGGTTTAAAATGAAAAAAATTCTCGAGCGCGTCAGATTTTCTGAGGGGATTTTAAATGAACCTAAAAAAATGCTCTTATATAATAATCTGACGGTTTGGATGTGACGCAGTTTCGCGGCCGTTATTAGAATGTGAAGAAAAAAGTCGTCATTTCGAAATACAGAAGCGCGTCAGATTAAGATATATATGGTTCATCTTCCGCCCTAGACGTTGCAGTCTCATAATCTGACGATTATCTGGAGGGATTCGCCTATTCTGCCAATAATTTTTTTTAATCTTTTTAAATCATTGAACTTAATTAATTGAGAATCTCAGGAAAAAGCATGTGAATAAAAAAAGTGTTTGCTTTTTTTAGTAGAATACTTGTATTCATAAATAATTATAAGCAATAAAATTTTCAAAATTTTAAAACGTTGGATATTCGTTGTGAACCATATCATGCCACCAACGAGTCTGTGTGATCAAGTGTCATGGCATCATGGCAACAGAAACCAGAGTGGAAACGGAGTGAGAAAGCAATAGATAGAGGAAGAGTGAGAGAGAAATACAAACGTGGAGAGGGGAATATAGGCATCACGTAGCTGCACGCATTAAACTTTATCGATGAATTTTTATTATTTTGGCTTGTGGAAATCGTCAGATTATATATTTTTTGCAATTGAATAATTCCCTTCAAAATAAAAATAAAATAAGCCACGCTCGAGAATGTCGAGATGGCGTTTCTTTACAATTTTGTAGCCCTCCTCCTTCTTTAGGTCACTCTCGAATTGTCAGATTGCTGGAATATACACGTTGCAGGATGTAACTAACTCACCCTACCTCAATCTGACGCGCTCGAGAATTTCAGATGATCAATTTTTCTTTACTAATCTGACCCTTTATTTTTGAAGGGCGGCCATATATATATATATATAGGGCTCATATATGGTGGAAGTACTTATTCGGGTACAAGGTATCCCCCTGTATATTAATCTGCCGCGCTTTAGTAGTTCTTTTTAAATAGAAAAAGTCCAATTAGTCAGCAGCTTCTCGTATAACTCAAATTATGCCTATCAAAAAAATAATAAGAACTAGTATATACAGTGTGGTCCACTAAGTCTGCAACAAATGGGAAACTTTTTTATTATCGATTTCTCAGAAAATTTTATTCTTGACAAAAGTTGGTGCATGTTCCAAAACTATACCAAGTGTACCTGAAATGGCTTTATGACAATCACCGTACAGGATAGGCCAAAAAATATAAATTTCGTTCAAGAGTAAAGTACCCTTATTTCAGAAAATATAGAAATATGTTGAGGAGAAGAGCTGCTTAGAATTGAAAGTTATGTTCAGATACGAAGTCATGGCCTGTTATTCGATTATTTTTTTCTTTTGGAAAATTATGAATTACCCCCGTATGATACATATTTTTACTATTTTGATTCAATATGTATTTGAAGTAGCTACAATCAAATCGGTTTGGAGTATTTCTTATCAAATTAAAGTGAATTTGTATAATTTACATGGATTTGTATTTTTTTAGGTGACCGTCAACTTCTTGCAAAGATATTTAACAGAACTCTAAAATAACACAAATACTTTATTTAACGAGGCAAATACTTTACTAATTACATGAAAATATTTGTGTTATTTTAGAGTTCTGTTAAATATCGTTGCAACAAACAAGAAGTTGACGGTCACCTAAAAAAATACAAATCCATGTAAATTATACAAATTCACTTTAATTTGATAAGAAATACTCCAAACCGATTTGATTGTAGCTACTTCAAATACATATTGAATCAAAATAGTAAAAATATGTATCATACGGGGGTAATTCAAAATTTTCCAAAAGAAAAAAAAAATTCGAATAGCAGGCCATGACTTCGTATCTGAACATAACTTTTAATTCCAAGCAACTTTTCTCCTCAACATATTTCTATATTTTCTGAAATAAGGGTACTTTACTCTTGAACGAAATTTAAATTTTTTGGCCTATCCTGTATGGTGATTGTCATAAAGCCATTTCAGGTACACTTGGTAGAGTTTTGGAACATGCACCAACTTTTGTCAAGAATAAAATTTTCTGAGAAATCGATAATAAAAAAGTTTCCCATTTGTTGCAGACTTAGTGGACCACACTGTATAAGGAGACACTTCATCACGGAGGGGACAGTTATTCAGCAGAGTTATTGAGATATATAGTTTTACTTTGTTCAACCATCCTTTGCCGTTACGTCATAATCGGTGACGTATTCTGCTGTATTAGGTTTGTCTTATATTATTTGAATGTTATTTTACACTCAACCTCAAAATTATTTTCAGTATGTACCTACCTACAGAAACATCGTTTACACTCGTGTTCTTTTTGCATGTTTATGCATGATATAAATCGAAGATCCTCGAGCAGAAACATGTCCGGCATGAATTTTGATTTCGTAGTCTTTATCTGTTTCCATTCCACTAGTAGCTAGTTTTTGAACAGTTCTAATAGATATTTCTAGAGCATCAGCAACCCGCTATAGAATTCAATAAAATCAAATCAATAAAACTTAACATTTTGCATAACATAGGTAGATACATACGTTGTAGAATGCATTTAACGGTAAAAGCGGCACTCCAGCATCTCTTTCCCTTGAAAAGTAGTCATTCAACTTCAAAATTAAGCTTTGCTCTTTCTCATTATACCGGAAAGGCATTTTAACAATGAAAAAGGAGAAAATGACCAAAAATACTGAACAAATCAAACTATGACCACTGAACTGTCAAAAATAAAATTCACATCGACATTAGACATACGTTAATGACGTCATAATTCTGTCTCATCTATTTCATGAATGAGAGATAAAGTTGGACAACGTATGACGTAACGGCAAAGGATGGTTGAACAAAGTATATCAGAGTTTCTAGCTTAGTGAAGAGACGGAGAGTTTTACAGAGTTACTTATCGGAGGGATTTTTGGTATTGCTAGGGACAGAAGTCGAAGTAGAGAATTTCTATCACAGAGAGTTTATCTGAGTGTTTTAGTACAGAGCGTTGGATAGTTAGCGGGGCAGTTTGAGTGATTGTAGTGTATTGTGTTGTGATAAAAGTAGCTTAGTGTTGTTTGGAGTTTCAATCAACGAACTAAAAGAAATATCGTAACATTATCATTTTCGCTAAGACACCGTTTATTATATTCACTCTACGCTTCTCAGATTTTTTTTTGTGCTTATATGGGGACTCTGGAAGAGAAACTAGTATGGAATGTACTGTCGCCCGCGAAACTTTGCACTGAACAAGATGTTTTCTCCAGCAAATCATTGATATGGAGCAGAAAAGAAATGGGCGCCAGAACTTAACCTTGTGGACCACCAGCATGTATTGAGAGAATAACAGACGAATTGGAATTACTGCTTTGTGAAATCGCAATTTCATCACCCCCTACCGGCGAAAAATGTAAGTTCTCAGTTTGTTTTCCAAGATTCCCAGAGGATTTGACAAAACAAAAGCATATCAGTCATCGCAACTGGGTTTTATGCGTCTCGTACCGAGCGATAGTTGAATCAACACAGCGCGAGAAACTGATTGAAGCCTAAGCACGCGAAATCTTGAATAATTCACGCGATAATCTGCGCACTTTGTCCGAATAGAGGCGAGAGTTTAATGCCGTTTATTATTAAGCTCTCCTATGAATAAAATAGTGCGCTAGAGTGGACCGAACGTTTACTATGGAGAGGAGCGGTGTTGCCAGGTGACAACTCCTATCTCACTCTGAAAAATTGCTCACTTCGATGCAGAAATAACCACATCAATATAAATTATCATCAACACAACACTTAGTGGGGTGGCGTAAGGCGTTAAAATTGTTAAATCTCGGAATACAAGCTAGGTCAATGAATCTTAACGAAAATTGTTGGACTGCTTTGTCGGAAGCTCAAATGAAACGTCAAAAAACAAAAAATGTGCGATCTTAATTACAAAAAATTTTAAACAATTTCCTAAAAAAATGAGACGGATAAGGAAACGAATGTTTAAAACAGAAAATTATATTTTATAAATAATAATTGCATCGTAACTTCAATATTGATTTATTCATAATTCGCAAAAAAGACCAACGGCAAACAAAATATTAATATAGACTATATACAGTGGCTTTCTTCAATGTCCTCCCCCCCTCTCATTTTTTCAACTGGTCAACTGAAAAAATTGAAAGTTGGGATAAAGAAATCGATGCATGAATACTTTATTGAGGAGTAAAGTTGACAGATGAAATCTTCAAGATGGCGACTGTACATCAACTGGGCAAAGAAAATGAAAAGGGGGTCTTGTGAAACATCTTGTGAGCATTTAATGATCGCCTGAATACATCGACGTTGAATTTCATAACTTGAGGAAATAATAAGCTGAGTTCAGTTCAGAAGATGCTCGAAATGGTTGCCTCGAACTTCTTGACATAAGAACAGCGATATTTCTTCTACTATTTCATGAAGTCGCCATTTTGTAGTAGGTTGACTCAATATTCTAGGGCTGTACAGTATTTATTCGTCAGCAGCTTCAAAGGGATGTGTCACAAGACCCCCCTTTTCGCTTAAACTTTTCCCAGATGACGCCCATTCGACATCTTGAAATTTTATCTGTCAATTCCACTCCAAAATAAAGTACCAATTTTATCATCCCAACTTTCGAATTTTTGAGTAGACCCTTTCAAATAATTGAAGGGGGAAAGACATTGAAGGAAGCTACTGTATATATTTTATAATAATAATTTGTTTGAAAACTCGTTTTTTCTGCGAAATACAATGGATTTACATCGAATTAACTATACGAATACCATTTATTAGGTATACATATTTGCTCAATTTTATGGGGATCCATTGACCTGCCCTGATTTCCGAGGTATGAATCTTATGACGCTCCTTTTATTGTTGTAAATAATTCGGATGAATGAAAAAATATTTCAAAATCAATCAATTAAACTTATTGACCCGAATATACTTCTCAGCTCAAGTTCTATTTTTTATGGCAAGATATTTTAATTATATTCCTCAATACATTGAGGGATGCTGTGTTAACGGTTTCGAAATAAAACAATCTAACGAATCTCTGTATTCTCCGAATGAATAACTTGAGATAACACATCCATAACATTATAAAAACATGGAAAACTCACCAAGGTATGATTATTACTCAACACTAGATGGAATGGTTGGACATGGCAACCAGAAACAACATACAGAAAGTGGACGACGTTAAATCTTTCTTGAACAAAATTTAGCGAACGAATCGTCATTCACCTTCAAAAATCCCCACAAAAGACAGCTTTTTGGAATCCTCCACAAAAATCCCACACTGGACCAAAAATATTAAGAAATGAGGATTTTTACTCACACTTGGCAACACTGGAAGGAGCATTATACGACGTATATTTATGCGAGTCCGTGTTGATGTTAGGCTGGAAACATTTCGCGATCTGGCACATTCGAAATGTAAATCCATCGAATAATTCAGGTCGGGATCCGTTCAAAACTGAATAATTTGGGAGCCCTGCGAGACAGTTGGCGTGATAGTTCCGAATTGGAATGATAAACATTACTGAGTTGGAATTGTTTCTAATTGAATTAGGCTGAAGCTGATATTTCGAAACGAACAAGTAGAGAAACAAACCTATCTGGGTTCTTGGATTGAAACGATTTGTCCGTGGTCAGGGAAAATAAATACTACCAATTCTCTTGCTTTTTTCATTTCGAGAACGGATATCCTGTGAATGCTTTCCAGTCCATTCAAGTAACGTGTGTGATTGGAATAAAAACTGAGTATATTCCAAAATGCAATACTTATTTTCGATTAGAACACAGATTAGATAGTGATCAACACAATCACTCAGCAATATTTTCAAAAATTGGACACTGATGGAAATTGAAGCAGACATAAGACAGCAATCTGTTTATCCCAATGGAAAACATCTCTACAATGAGTAACAGAATCTCTTGAAGAGATATGGAAAATTATGTTTCGAAAAATATTCACGTTTATCATCATCATTTTAGTTTGGTGCCATGAAAAGTTTTGATTCCATTATTAATTTTTGAGTCTCATTTTCCATTTATATTCTATTTTTTCAAATGATATCAGTTCAATTTCCCCTTTCATAATCATGTAAATGTTTCTTGGAAATAAAATGGTTATTAATGATCAAATTGTTTTAGAAAGATACTTTTTCAATTTTTCATTAGAATCAACTTTATCAGAATGATATATACTTCTCAATATTGTTTCGTGATCATTCTGGTGTTAGTTTTTTCTGTTGCTTTTCTTTCAACAATGAATTGTGACAGAAAAAAACCCTATTCCGGGTCAGTCCGCTTTTCAATTCGTTAGTGGGAAATTAATCAGAATGATGAGTAGTAACAGACGAAGTCCAAATCGGACCACAAAACTTTGTAGGTAGTTCCGTAGTTTTCTGGGTTTCTAAAATGCCACAATTTGAAAAAATAAAAATTAATATTGAAATCTATACAAGTGTAGAGGGGCAGATTGTTAATCTACCCCTAAAAGTTGCTGAGTCAATTGAAAAACAGTTCCGTCTGGATAGAACAAGTCCAATTAGTCAGCAACCTCTCGTATTGAGTTATACGAGAGGTTGCTCTCTCAACTAACTCAAGTATATATATATATATATATATATATATATATATATATATATATATATATATATATATATATATATATAGATATATGAGAAAATACCTACCGTTAACGTTTCGGAAACTAAATCCGCCTCCGTTCTCAAAACTTATACGCAAATTCGAACTCAAATGCAAATACATCTTGTTGACAATCTTCGTGACTGACAATTGTCAAATATTTCATATCTGACATAACATTTTGTTCTTCAGGAGGGGCAGCCATCTGCGATCAATATCGAGCGAACTCATAGATAAGCATTCTTCACTAGACAGCATGATGAAAGCAGATTCCTTTAATTTTCGTTTCCTGACATTGCTCTCTTTTGTCATAATTTTAGTGTCGTTCCATTCTACTGTGTACTCCATCGGCAGTAAGAATGTGTTCTGATAATTTAGAATCACCCATGTGTATATGTTCATCTTGTGTTCACTCTTTCGCACTTTCAATGGTCGAGACGTTTCAGCGACACATTTTTGACCGACGAAAAAGGAATTTGATAAATGAGATTTTAGGGTTTTCCGTTGTGTTATTTGGTTTGGTATGTGTCAGTATCGAAATTATTTGTTACTTCGGATGTTGTTCCAACATTATAACATAAGGGACATAAGGTACAGCTTATCCAATCCATCTTGGCACAAACTCAGATACTTTTTCTGTTGCACAGTGGTAGCACTTCTAGGAATAAATTTCAACACAATGAACACATATGATAGGTGTTTTTTTTATTTCAGTAAACTTCACGTAGATTGCTGAGCATATATGTTATCAGTTCTGTGCCAAGATGGATTGGATAAGCTGTATAATGTTTGATACAGGTTGTGTATTTTGTGAAGGTTGTATGTCTTCATTGTGGACTGTGTTCGGGTTTTCAAATTCTATCAAAGTTTTTTCTATGAATTTTTCTGGATATACATTTTTTTTCAATTCTGACTTTATGGAGTTCGTCTCTTCATTTTTTTTTGCCCTTCTACACTTGTATAGATTCCAATCCTCATTCTTATTTTTTCAGATTGTGGTAGGTTGAAAACCCATAAAACTACGGAACAAATATTGATCCACCACAAAATAATGACGTTCAAACAAGTAATTTGTAGGTAGCTTCTACACATTATGTAAAAAGGATTACATGAGAGTTGCATATGCTATTTATTCTATCCCCGAAAAATAATGAAGGACTATAAATATTATATTTGTATTGAATACATTAACAATAATTACTAGTATTTCTTTGAAGAATGCTACAATATTGTAATTAAATGATATCTCGGGTGTTATCATGGATATAGGAGAAATATAAACATTTTTTTATATCGATATCGAAAATAATAATTGTGAATATCCTGATTTCTCAAAAATATTAGGATTATTTATTGTCTGAAAAGTTTATTTCAAATCCCACTGATCTGGAAGTGAAAGGAATATTTACATTTATTTCATTATTGCTAGTCTTAATAACCTAACTGATGTCACATACGTGATGAACCGTTTGAAATAGTGAGAGTAGAAGAAATAAATCAAACGCATTTTGTGGTTGAATTGATGGCGGAAGGGTAATTGTTGAGATTAATTTTCCGAGATTGCTTCCTGTTTATACAGCTCAACTTTTTTCTATGATGAAGGTGACAAGTGTCAATTCATTCATTATTTAATTCATTTTTTATTCACGACTTATACATAATGTAAGTAATATTATGGATTTTGCTGTATAATGCCATATATTATTCCCTCAGGGAATAATGGCGAGGGATTGATAGTAATTATCTTTATCCTCTCTTGTAGTCCTCTCACAAAATGTCTCGAATTGAATATTACCATGGAAATTATATAACCAAACCCCAAACTGTCAGTGTCAAACGCGTAGGTGGTGTTTGTGTACTTTCATTGAGATGAATTGAACTGAAGAATCATTTATTTACGATAAATAAATTAGTAGTGGATGAAGTAGTGTATACAATTCGCAATAATTATTATTATTCTCTGGGAATATTACTCCCACGCCGCTGACGCGGCTCCGTCCGTAAAAATTCCTGGAGAATGATAGCTAACATTATATACACGTGGTATAATCTACTATTTCTGTACATGCTTCACTCGACACAATCAATTTCCCCTATGCCACTTCCGGGCGAGATTTTTATTTCCTTTCAGGATCAAACCACTGCCCACTTCCGATCAATCCCCACGAAACAATCACTCTCGATTGGCAACCGCCAAACTCCCAGAAAAATGATACAAAAGCCTTTGTTTTCTACTGGACGGCGGAAGATATAAATCGGTCGGCAATTACGAAGCTTTTTTCAGGGATGCTTTTGTCGTTGATTGAACGCGTGTGAGCGCGATAAGTACACAAAAGCGTACAGTCCAGTGGGGTAGTATTTAGAGGTTGATACTATGGTCATCTATGCAAATTTTTGTTGGAAAAAATTAATCAAAATGAGAAACAATATAGAGTGAAATGAGGAAGTTGGATATTGTTATGTTAGTACACCCCGTGTTTAATGTCCTGTGTTTCTGATATATGCCATGAAATAGTATATTATGCAACGATCGTGTAATGATGGTTATTAATATATGAGCATAAACCGGATACGAAACGAGCCGAAGGTGAGTTTCGTATGGTTTATGCGAGTGTATTAATAACCATTACATGAGAGTTGCATACGCTATTTTATCTACACCCAATAAATAATGAAAAACTAAACATATTATATTATTAGGTACTTATATTGAACACAATAATAGTAGGTAATCAATCGTATTTCTCTGAAAAATTCTACAAAATTATAATTAATGGTATAACCACGGAAAATACAATGAGAAATGAAAAAAAAAATGAAAAAAAATCCTGCCGAGGCCAGGAATTGAACCCGGACGTAATTATTCACTGGCCGCGCCTTTGACCACTCGGACATGTGAGCTCAAACAATTTAGCAGAAAATAAAAACATATGTCGTGCATTTGTCGAATGAAAAATATAATCCTTTCGATTGTATTTTTTTCTTGTCTTAGACATCTGTGGAGGGTCGCTGGTAATTCTTTTATATCCCTGCTATAAGACATTTTCATACGATTATCGAAAATTGACTAAATTCTTCAAAAATTCAATACCTACTGATTTTGACTTGACAAACGTCAAAATGCAAAGCTTGCACATCATGCTTGATTGAAAAATAACGGGTTTCTATTGGCTGGAAATCTGTATCGTAATGAAAATCTGTATCGTAATGGATTTCATTATAAAACGGGTTGTGGGCATATAAGTGTATTATTAGAGTACGGGTGTAGATAAAGTATGTTGCGATTTTGAAAAGAGTTAAATAATGAATAGTTACAAAAAAGGTCTATTAATGTATCTATTTATTATCATGAGAAGTTAAACAACAAGTCTTTTTATATAAAGAAAACCATAACATGGTGTCAGGTGTTGTGGGGCACTGAAAACCAAGGGCTGCAACCAAGAATATAAAACTGGCATTCACTAGCAATTCAGAAGTTTGAATTTCCGTGAGCTATACACAAGAAATGTTCGATGTCAATCTTCCAGAAGCATTTAATTCTCAAAAACTTCAAGAGTGGCAGAAATGGATTATCAGATTTGAAGGATTCAGACAAGTTACTAAGGAAAATATAATCTACATTCCTCAAGGCATGCGAAGAAACATGATGGAGAAAATTCATGTAGGTTAAGAATCCGTTTGGTAGTCAGGTATTTCAACAGATATAAAGGAAATGGCGAGGAACCGCAATGTTTGCATAGAACGTCGAGTAAATCCGCAGAACCCTTAATTACAAATCCTAGCACGAGAAGACCTTGGTCACAGGCTGTAGTGAAAAATAATAAATTTTTTCGTGTCATGGACCACATTTCGAAATATATTGAAAGGATGCATTTGACACAATCTACTTCAGTCTACTTCGTCATAGGAAAAATCAAGAATATTTTCGCCAGACGTGGAATTCCAGATATTGTGCGGTCAGATAATGGACCACAATTCCGAAAGAAATTCAAGAAATTTGCCAATCCATATGGATTCAAACTGATCACCTCATGTCTGAAATTTCCTCAGTCAATTGGAGAGTTAGAAAGAGAAGTTTTCATTGCAACAATATTATTTAAAAAAATGAAGACATAAATTTGGCTTTGATGGCTATGCACTCACTCCATTGGAATGTGGTTGGTCCCTGGGAGAGCTTTGTTTGGATGAAAAATCCATAATACGCTTCCTCAACATGAAAATTTGCTCAAACCATACTGAAGGGGAATGGAGCAAATCGAATAAAAAATGGACCGTTTACAAGAAAGATAAAGTGAGAATTTTGATAATCGCCACAAAGCAAGAGAATTGTTCATCCAGGACAACGAGTTTGGATTACGGATTGGGCAGATATGGAGAAATTAAAAAAAGATCTGACGAACCTAGATCATATAAAGTGCATACGGATAGATCTGAAATTCGAAGAAACCGAAGAAGTTTATTAAGCGAACCAACAAATGAATGGGAAACAACATTTCTTTGGCAAGATCATCCAGCGCCCAGAGATGAGCTTCAAAATACTTCGCACGAATCTTCGAAATTACACGTCCAGTTCTCTGGAAGCTATGAAATTCCTTACAAATTTTCAAAGTAGAGGCATTATCATTGTTGTCTTGATGATGAACGAACTGTTCGAGCAATTTACTATGTACGAAAGTTTGGAGAATCTATTTGAATTTTTTTCGTGATCCCTCGTCACTTTTTCGATGACTGAGAGTGAAATAAGTGAAACAAAGACTTATTCGATATTGTCGATTGACTTCGACGTCTATCTGTATTTTGTTTGCAGGTGGATGAATTCGGAATATATTTCGGAACGTGAAACCTATAGAAATACTGCCCTCGACCTTTTATATTTTTTGAGAAGGGGAAAAATATTCTGAAATGGATTTTTTGAGTTTTCTCTCCCCTGGATACGAAAAAAAAAGCTTCAAGTTCTTATAATATATGTTTCTAGGACAATTCGATATATTCACAGCGATAACTGCAATATTATTAAAAATATGAGAAATTGCAATTGCACTGAAAATTTTCCAAAAAAAGGTCAATGATGAATATGTGCATTTTTCAATAAATTTGTCAATTGAATTTTCAAATCCATAAAAATATGATACGTAAATGACAAAATAGTCATTCAAATTTGCATCTTTCAAATATTTTGGTTGCATATCGGAATATATTCACCAATTTGTTCTGAAACAGATATTATAAGAACTCAAAGCTTTTCCACTTTAATTTCCAGGGTAGAGAATACCCGAAAAATGGTTTCCATAAACACTCATTTTGAATACGTTTTATATTATCTAATTTGGCGAAGGCGCTACGCAATTCTGTATTCTCACTTCCACACTAATGGAAAATGTTTTTCAATTCCTTGATGAAATGAGATATATCCGCTATCAATCTTTCGCTGATCATACAAATCAATAAGAGAAAAACTCAATCGGAAATTATTCTCATTTCAGTATTTTTCCCAAGATGTTATATCCTCTAATTTCTGGCGAAGGTATCACGCAAGTGAGATATAACTTTCGGTATCTTGATGACATATGGTCTATCCAAGCGCAGTAGCCAAACTTACACTATAATTGCAATAGTATTTGAGTAGAGCTACCATTCGGAATAATTGAAATAGCAAAACAAATCGCTGTTAAACTTTGGCGAATGCGCCAGACAAATAGGTATTTTTTGAAATTTCAATCATTCCCCTCAACGCGGATAACCTATGAAATGGTTGAAGATTAGACAGCTCTCACAGAGTTTTGAAGCTATTAATTGCACTGAACCTCTCAAACCAACTCAAAAATTCGAGTTCGACTCTTAATGAAACCCGCTACTGTTCTATAGGCGAAACAGCAATGATCAATCATGTTTCTCATCGCTCTTGAAGAAATCTCTCCCGTTCAGGTATGAATTTCTCAATCAATCATTTCTTGAATTTCAGCGTCGTTGAAAACATCCATTCCAACATAATTTTTGAACGGACAGGATTCCTCCAAAAGCAACGCGGAACCTGATTGATCAATGCTGTTTGGCCGATGGAACCGTGCTGAGTTTTGTCAGGAGTTGAACTCAAATTGTGAGAAAAGTATTTTATATATATCAGTAAGTTGAAAACGGAACAAGGCAGTTGAAGTCAATATTGTAGTTCAGTTGGTCAAATCCTAGGGGTTTGAGATTTTTAAATCTGTTTTCAATGATGACATCAAGATGGAAGTGAAACGTTGAAAAGTGAAACATCTTGCAGACGTTTAAGAAATTCGGGCCAATTTCGTGAGAATAACTTGATGAGGAATGGAAGTGGTTTGCCCAAATATGAATTCTCAGCCTGGACATCAAAAAATAATTGTTCTTTGAAATAATCATTCCGATTAGTATGTATTAAAAGCAGCTATAACCATATCACATTCAAATAATTTTCATCGTATCAGAGCATATTCTTAAAACTCACATGCTTTTTTGGCAACTACCCACTTCAGCTTTGATGCAACGATATTCAACATATCTCTAGAGTTTTCAAATTGACTTGCTGAACAAGGCAAATGATCTATTGATAACACTGTGATTTGGCTAAAGCTACTTTTGATACATACTTATCAGGATTTTGATTTATATTACAGGGATAAGGTTGATATTTGGGCAAAACTTGTATTTATTAAAAACTTTTCCTCATGAAGTTATCCTATCAAATGTGAACTGTCTGACTTGCCTTGTATACTAGTTCACCAGAAAATAATCAAAATGCATGTAAGTCGGTTGAACGAACTTGCACCAACTTTTGGCGATATTTCAGTAACAATTGTACAAGAAATTTCCTATATGTTGCACGGTTCATGATATTCACTGTATATTTCAACGTCCTCGTAAGCATCCAATTGAGATGCAACCATAGTCATTGATGACTATGGTAGACATACCATCGCGGACTTTTTTGTAGACCTTTCTAGGTGTACAATACTGTAGTACATTATTTTGATCTATCTGGTAGGAATCAGCCAGCTTTTGCAATGTAAGCACGAAGAAATGTGTTCATTTACGTCCTCACATTAGAAACCTCTGAAGCTTCTCTACTATATTATGCGTGTATTATGCATATGAATCACTTTATCTTTATTAAAACGCAACAAAATCCGTTGGTAGGTTTTCAAAATCTAAGCATACATAGGGACAGACAGACAGCAGGAAGCGAATTTGTGATCTATTGAAACGAGTCTGTCACAGGAAAGTTGCCAATAGCAAAACAATATCACAACAGGGCGATTGCAACGCGTATACCTACAATAATACAGGTAATAGAGGATTTTCTTTTGCAAAATTAGGCAGGAGTTATTTTATTGCATGGATAGTTGCAGTCTGACGAACTTATCCTAAAAACACAAAATACTTTCAAAAATGGCGAACGAAAGTGCCGTCATTTTGTGACAAACCGTTTGGGCCTGTATCTCCGTAACCGTGCACTTTAGGCCCACAATTATGAGGACCTTTTTTATAGATAATTGAATTTCCTATCTTTTTTATTCAGTAATTTTTTTTGTAGCACTTACCGTTCACGACTTATAGTATTATTACTTTTTGTTTATTCACTTTTTTACCGATATCTCTTTGAATAATTGTTTAAACGATACATTGTTTATAATTAAACTTTTGAATGGATAAATTTTCTACAACTTTTATTTGAAATTTTTTTCTCTGGAATTGATATTTTTGAAGTTACAACGCGTTCAATGTTGTACTACCGAGTACAAGGTTATTAAGAACGAAGTATGCATAGCGTAATGATGCGAATCCGATACATAATAAAAAAAATATGAATTTTAGAATTTTTTTGATTGAATAAATAATCAATAATTCAAGTTCTTACCTGCAAGAATTAGCGAATACCCATTAAAATTTTTTCTTTGTATTCACTTTATACAATTAAATATTACTATAATTGATTTAAAAACTACTGCCATAATTAAACGCGCAAATGAAAAAATGGATTATTTATTAAAGAATATGTGAAATTTATTTTTACAAATGTACACCAAAATGAATCATATGTCTTCTCTGACTCTTTGGCGTTTCGAGGGTGGTGAAGTTTCGATGTTGGTTACATTCTCCTCTTCCTCTTCGTTATCTTCGTCAGTGGCATATAAAGATTGTAACGCCTCTATTAATTTGTCGTTAGAATCATCACCAATATCTTCATCGATGTCGCACAATTCTGTGTTGTTGACGATTACTTTCAGCTGATTAGTGCACGTTTCCTCTGTGCAGTTCTCACAGATTACCGTACAGTCCAATCCTGCTTTTTGGCACCCACAGGCTCTGCCACAGCCAGTTCTGCATTTGCATTTTCATATTTTTTTTATTATGTATCGGAATCGCATCATTACGCTATGCATACTTCGTTCTTAATAACCTTGTACTCGGTAGTACAACACTGAACGCGTTGTAACTTCAAAAATATTAAATTTAGAGAAAAATGTTTTGAATAAAAGTTGTAGAAAATTTATCGATTTAAAAGTTTTATTATAAACAATTTATTGTTTCAAACAATTATTTAAAGAGATATCGGTAAAAAAGTGAATAAACAAAAAGTCGTGAACGGTGAGTGCTACGAAAAAAATCATGGAATAAAAAAGATAGGAAATTTAATTATCTATAAAAAAGGTCTCTATAATTGTGCGCCTAAAGTGCACGGTTACGGAGATACAGTAAGTATTTTGTGTTTTTAGGCTAATTACGTCAGACTGCAACTATTCATGAAATAAAATAACTCCTGCCTAATTTTGCAAAAAAAAATCCTCTATTACCTGTATTAAATACAGTATTATATTATTTTGATCTATCTTGTAGGGATCAGCCAGCGTTTGCAATGTGAGCGCGAAAAAATGAGTTCATTTACGACATCACATTATAAACCTCGGAAGTTATCAGTGTTTCTCTACTATCTTATGCATGTATTATACATATGAACCTTCCACTGGAATCACTTCATCTATAATGAAACGCATCAAGATTTGTTGGGTAGTTTCCAAGATCTAAGCATACATAGGGACAGACATACAGCGGGAAGCGACTTTCTTTAATACTATGTAGTGATGAGTGATCTATTCAAATGAGTCTGTCGCAGGAAAGTTGCCAGAAGCATGACAATATCACAACAGAGCGATTGCAACTCGTATACCTACAAGTAGAGTTGTAAACAATTGTGACGTAGAACAGTGTCGTACTGCTAACTATGTCTTATCAAGCGTGTAAACGAATACTCTTGAGCTCTAACGGATTGAGAGCTTAGGTCGGTTTATCTCGATGTGTTGGCAGAAAAGTAGTCGAAGCTGGAAATGTTGCAGCAACCTGGAAACTGATTTTGATCGCTGTTTCCATGAGCGAAGTGCTCGAGGTGAAGTCTCCAAGTATGAGTTACTGGGACTGAGGAGATGTCAGTATTTTCAAGTTAACTTGACGATAGGATGAATTTTTTTAAATTTTGGCGGAGGTGCCAGAAAATAATATTTTCGTAGATTTAACAATATAGGCGGTTTCAATACGTTCATTGATATATTACCTCCACTATTTCGATGAGGATGATCTGATTGATTATACGTATTTGGGAATATGACAGTTGAAAGAAAAACTATTATGGGAAATTTCAGTTAAATACCCTTGCGGAACTTGTCGCGCTCAAAGAAAATAACAGGAATACAAGCTCATACAAAATTTCATAGTTTTTCTGGGTTTTCCTTGAAGGAAACAGTAAGACGCTCCAGAGGGCAAAGTCATGATTGTGTTGGATGAAAAAAAAAACAATTGAATTATTCATCCATCAATGGAAAATGATATCAATATATTCATGCTGCTTTCAACAATATGATTCCTGAAGGAATAATCAGGAAGAACCTAGTGCCATATAATGATAATGACCATGATTTTTTTCATTGAAAAAAAATGTATGAGTGTTTGTACTATTTTACGGCACTAAGTTGTGATTATTCTCTAAGGCTTTATCGTCTTGAAGAAGGTCTTATTATGACGTATCCATATGAGAACGAGAATAATGCTTGTCCGATTGAAAAATGAAATTACTGAAAAATAGGAAGTGATAATCCCGATATGGAGCTACATTTCTCCAGAAATCGTTCTTAAATGAAGTGACCATAGGAGTGTTTCGTCATCATTTTCCGAGTTTAGGAGAAAAAAATCAACGACGACGGTGATGTCACCTTCGCCAAAAATTAAAAAAAAAATTAAAATCGAATATAATGTATTCTAAAAAGGCCTTAATTACGTGAAATTGAAATCAATAATCGAAAATGACAATCATGAGGTAGCACCAAGGAATAGACGAAAAATCCAAAATTGAAGAGGAAAATTAGGCAAAAATCTTACGTGACACCTTCGCCAAAATTCGAAAAAAGAAAAGATCGCAAAAATTTAATCTAGAAAGGTCCTGATTATGTGAAATTGCAATTGATGATGAAAATGAAAGTCATCAGGTATCACCAAGGATTGGTGAAAAAATACCGGTGAAGAGGAAAATTGGGAAAAAAATCTGGAGTGTCACCTTCGCCAAAATTAAAAAAAGCAAATAATGAAACTGAATTTAGAAAGGTCCTAGTCACGTGAAATCGCAATTAATGATCGGAAATGAAGATTATTAGGTACCACTAAGGATGAGATTAAGAAAATAGCGGTGAAGGGCAAAATTGGGGGAAAATCTGGTGTAACACCTTCGCCAAAATTAAAAAAAATGGAGATCGCATGAAATTTTTTCTAGAAGGGACAGGACGAAGTGAAATTGCTATGAATGATGGAGAATGAGAAGTTTCAGACATTACCAAGAAATAGATGAAAAACCAAAGTTCAAGAGAAAAATTTGGAAAATAACTTGCGTGCCACCTCCGTCAGAATTTTAAATAAAAATAAAGTGCAAAAAAAATTGAATCTACAAAGGTCCCGACAAGTGAAATTGCAAATAACGATGAAAAATTAAAAGTTGATCACCAGAGGATGAATAGAAAAAATACCGATGAATAGAAAAATTGGGGAAGAATCTTGCTTGCCACCCTCGCCCAAATTTGGAGAAAATGAAGATCACAAAAATGTAATCGGAAATGTTTTCCTAATTACGTGAAATTGTAATCAATGATGTATATGTCTCTATCTGGTTAATGACAACTTGCGGAAGTCTTTCAGAAATTGAACAAGAATCTTAATGAGTTGCAGCTACAACTTGGAAGCAAAAAAGTATATTACGCTTCATCTGGACATCTGACAAACATTTCAATACCATAAACTCTGAGAAATGAAGATTTTCAAGTAACAACAGGAAATAGATAACTAAAACACTATTGAAGAGGTAAATTAGGGAAGAATCTTACGTGACACCTTCGACAAAATTAAAAAAAACAAACAATAAAACTGAATCTAGGAAGGTCCTAATCACGTGAAAATCCAATTAATGATCGGAAATGGAAATTATCAGGTATTCCTGAGGATTAGATTAAAAAAATCACCGGTGAAGAGCAAAATTGGGGAAAAAATCTGGCGTGCTACCTTCGCCAAAATTTGAAAAAAAATGAGGATCGCATAAAATTTATTCTAGAAGGGTCTTGAAGACGTGAAATTGCAATCAATGTTAGGAAATGGGAGTTATCAGGTATCACCAGAGAATGGATGGAAAAAACACCAGCGAAAAGAAAAATTGGGGAGAAATCTTGCGTGCCATCTTCGCCAAAATTTGGAAAAAATGGAGATCGCAAAATCGGGAATGTTTTTTAATTACGGAAATTTGTAAGTGATGATGTTAATGGAAAATTTGCGGAAGTCTTCCAGAAATTGAACAAGAATCTCAATGAATTGCAGCTACTACAACTTGGAGAGCAAAAAGTATATAAAGCTTCACGAGAAAAACTGACGAACATTTCAATACTATAGTTTTGGTTTTGGAACTTGTAGGCTTACTGAATAAATTTCTTCAAATGAAATCTGATAATCGGAATATCATTTGAAGCATAAAAAATTGGATGAAGACAGTCGTCAGAGTTCTGAAACATAAAAAATGACTTGTGTGACACCCCCGCCAAAAATTGAATATATCTTCGCGTTGAATATTCAATCAGTTTTTGAAGATCAAAAATTCCGTTATTAGTTATCTTCAATATTGCATATGGTCCAGATGTCGAAAAAAAAATCATAGTTTATCATTTCAGTAAAAAACGTAACTTATCGACTATGTTGGCAGTGTTCGAAATGGAGACAATCGATTCAAATTAAGTTTCGTGAAGCTGAAGTTTTGCGACATGTTCCAGTTCCGATATCTATTTCAGAATCACCAATGCTACTCGTGGATCAAATATATACAATTGAGGGTGGTCTAATAGCGATGCGTTTCTTTATATTAAAGCACTGAAGCACAACTCTTTACGTACTATTTTGGTTTCTACCAAGATTTACCTTGAATTTTTGCAAAAGTACTCAGGATTAAGCCTGCTGATGTCTCGGTACATAGTAAATACAATAATATATATATTAGGTTGTGTTTTCGGTCATAGAAATAGGGTGCGATAGATAAAGTGTTGATAACGAGAATTTCTCAAATATCCAAAATCAGCATGCAAACATCTAACAAAACAAACAGGACGCATGGAATCTGAATGGTAGTTTTTCCAAAACATTTCACGTGATAGCAGAATTACACCCCGTTTCGACGATGCAAATTTGTCGCTGCAACT